>CACRSC010000075.1:999969-1076299 GCA_902651635.1 Mastigamoeba balamuthi
CGAGGGCCCCCGCGAGCCCCAGCAGGAGGGGGAGGGCAGCAGCAGCAGCAGCAGCAGCAGCAGCAGCAGCAGGGAGCACAGGGGCAGCAGGAGGAGGAGGGGGAGCGGCACGTGTGGCGCAAGTACGGGCAGAAGAGCGTCAAGGGGAGCGCGCACGCCAAGAGCTACTACAAGTGCTCCACCGCGGGCTGCGCTGCCAGGAAGTACGTCGAGACGGTCCACGGCGCCTCGGTCACCTCGTACGAGGGCGCCCACAACCACGCTGCTGCTGCTGCTGCTGGGGACGAGGGCGACGAGGCCGCCAGGCGCAGCAAGCGGCGCCGCACAGCCCCCGAGCTGCCCCGCGAGGCCCTGGCTGCCCTCGCCAGCACCGTGGTCGTCGAGGCTGAGGTGCGCTGCTGCTCCGCCTCTGCTGTGCTGCCTGCTCTGCCTGCTGCGTGCTCTGTGGCGCCTGCTGCTGGTCTCCTGTCTGTGCTGTCTTGTCTTGTACTGTCTGTGTTGTCTTGTGCTGGTCTTGTACTGTCTGTGTTGTCTTGTGTTGTTGTCTCTGCGGTGAGTGTTGTGTGTCACGTGCGTCGGCGAGGCCAGGGGGGCGGTGTGACGAGAACAGCGTTGAATGGCAGACCCCCTCCGCGAGAGGGGGCGCCGTGAGGTGTCGAGTAAACTCCGCCTCTGATGACACGCACAGATACTTCCGACTCGTCCCCGGGCCTCGTGCTCTCTCTTCCCCCCCCCCCCCAGTTGTGCTGTCTCTGCGCGCACGCGGCTGCTGACGCGGGGCGCACAGGCCAAGAGCGGGCTCGATGGAGAGGAGAGCAACGGGGAGGACGCGGGCTACGGGGAGCAGCCGCTGCTCGCTGCTGAGCGCCAGTGAGTCGGACGGCCTGTAACTTATTTCTCTTTTGAGCACAACATCGTCCCCCCTTGTCTCTCTCCCCCCTTCTAGCGCTGGCTGCCACTGCCCTGCCCTCGCGGTCGCCACCCCGAGGCAGCACCCGCAGGCGAGTGACACGCACCCGGAAGTTCTGCTCAGGCCTTGGAGGAGCCAAAAATAGCAGGCTATTTTCTGTGTCACTCTGCGCGCCTGCCGACCAGCACCTCCGCATCCCCTCCGCGCTCCCCGCAGGCGACGTCGCACGCGCTTCCAGGGGAGCAGCGCCCCTCGCCACGCCTGCACGCAGAACGGGAACGGCAGTGCGCTCCACACAAAACACACACAAGGACAGAGTCGGCCGCATCTGTTTGGTGGCCAGAACGGCAATACCACGGAATTATTGGAACAAGACGTGCCAGAGCGCTCGAGCGATCTGTCGCCGAACTGAACCCTCGCACCCTCAGACACTCTAAAAATGCCCACAAAGGTCAAGGCAAGAATGCGTGGCGGCGCTGTTCTCCTCGGGTTCCTGCGCCACATGCGTGCCCACGTGCTGGCGGCGCTGCTGGTGCTGGTGGGCGTGGCTGCGGGGCTGGCAGCAGCCACGTTCCGGTACACCTCGGCAGCCGAGCTGCGCACGCTCGAGGGCAGGCAGGCGCTGGAGGAGGCCACGCTGTTCTACGGCGTCCTCAACAGCCAGCTGGCGACCATCAAGGGCGAGATCAGCGCGTTCTCCAACTGGGTGAGCAGAACACGCAGGTTTGCACTTCGTTATTTTCTCAACGCTCTCAGGACGACGTGTACTATTACCTCGTTGCCGCCAACCCCACGGGAGGCGTCTGGTGGCTCGTGTCCGAGGGCTTCAACTTCCTCCAGGTCATCGATCTGGAGGCGGTCATGTTCGTCCTCGCCAATGGCACAGTGCGGAGACAGCCGTCGATGGCTATCGGACTGACGGGGGTATTTCTGGAGCACAGATGCTCAACGGGTTCATGTGGGGCACCAACAGGACCAGCGGGGCGGACAAGGTCCCAGCGTCCACCGAGCTCGCCCGCCAGGTAGGTGCAGCACTGGTGAAGGATGGAGAGGCCAGCGGTCTCTTCTGGATCCCCGAAACGTGAGCTCTGGGATAGAACCTTCGGTCCAAAGTCTCATTTCGCCGCGGCCCATAAAAAGCGGAGTTCCTGTGCTCGTCGAGTCGCGCTATTCCCGCAAGTCCGACACGACGGGCGACGACGTGGGCTGGGTGGTCTATGCGCGGAACGTGCAGTCTCCCCTTCACAGGATCGCAGAGATGTCGAGCCTCTGCATTCAATTGTGAACCCACCCGACTCTTTCCATTTCTGTCTTTTTCTCCCCATTCTCACCAATTTGAGCAGCCTTACAGAAACCAACGCCTACCCCGACCTCAGTCAAGCGTGGACAGGCCGCCCAGCCCGCATGAAGGGCACTCTGGCAGGTGCAGTCGTCAATCTAAAACGAGACTCATTTCCCGGGCCCCGTGCAGGCGACTCTGTGTCGCACATCGTGGCGCAGTCCGAGGCGTTCGCGAAGACACAGCTGACATGCGCGAGGGCGGCAAACCAGACAGGAGACACGTACCTGGCGATAGGGACGGTGCTGAGCGACGAGGCCGGGGTGCCCAGGCTGAGCGTCCTGATCCGGGGCCTCAGGTCCGACTCGTCCACCATCGGCTCCTGTGCGCCACCGCTCCCGCCTTCTGCAGGCCTCGGCTCACTGGGCAGCTGCAGCCACGCGTTCCATGACGATCATATGTTGTGCGGCGCTGGTGGCGATTGTGTGCCTGGTGGCGCTGCTGATGGAGGCCTTTGTGCTGCGGACCCTCTCGCGCCTGTCGGGCAAGATCGTCGATGTCTCCGAGAACAGCGTGCGCCCCTCTCCTCCTCTCTCGTTCGGTGAGATGTCCAGGCCTCACGGACGACGCACAGAACACAGGAGAGAGGCTGCAGGTGACAGGCAAGACAGAGCTGCGCAACGTGACACGTGCAGTCAACGAGCTCCTCGCCGCTCTCGAGCAAAGAACAGAGTGCGACAGCAAACGACGTCGACCGAGAGGACTTCTGACTTGCGCTGCCACGCACACCACGCAGGCAGACAGAGCACATCCTGCGGAGCTTATACCCCACAGAGGTGCTGGGGAGGATAAAGAGGGGCGAGTCCAACAACCTGACGTACCCCACCGCCTGCGTCCTCTTTGTCGACATCTGCAACTTCACGCTCTGGTCGTCGGCGCTGGCCCCCGACGTCGTGACCAAGTACCTCAACGGGCTGTACAGCAAGATGGACGAGATCGTGCACAGGGAGGGCGCCACCAAGATCATGACCATCGGCGACGCCTACGGTCTGCACCTCCGCCTCTCTCTCCCTCGTTGGCCTGCTGACCCTCGCCGGTCCCTCAGTGGTGGCCACGGGCATTGAGGAGAGCTCCAGCACCAACAGCGCGCGGACCATGGCCACCGTGGCCCTCAAGTTCGCCAGGTGTGTTGCCCATCGCAGTGGCCCTCCCGAGCACCCGAAGGACTCACGAGCTGGTGCGCCCGCGCAGGCTGTGCCACGGGAACGTCATGGCGGCCTCGGAGCAGCCCCTGCTCTTCCGCATGGGCATCGCCTCGGGCAGCTGCAGCAGCGCCATGATCGGCCTCAGGAAGCGCTTCTACGAGCTCTGGGGCCCATCCGGTCCGCTCAGAGCAATCCGATGCTCTGTGGGGCTCACAGCAGGGCGCCTGCAGTGACGCTGAGCCAGCAGATCCAGGAGTCCGCGTCCCCCGGCGAGATCCTCGTGTGCACCGAGACCAAGAGGGCCCTCGAGGAGTCCAACAGGGGCCACTACGCCTTCGAACCCACCGAGACTACTGCGCAGGGGACGGCGTGGAGGCTCGTGGCCACGGGAGACACGCCCCGCACAGAAGTGGAGTCGGCGAGGTCACTGTCGTCGACGGGGCTGCTGAGCATCCTCGCCGAGGACTCGGCCATTGTGTACAGCGCCGAAGATAGCGAGGGCGCGTGCAGGCGGCTGCTGCGGTCGCTGCGCCTCGGGGCCCTCGTGGGCGTCGTGGCGCTGCTCGCTGTATCCGTCGCTGCGCTCGTGGCGTTCCTGTTCACGACCCTGAGCAGCACAACGAGCACTCTGATGCAGCACCGCGCGATGGCCGACACCACGCGTGCCTCCCACGTGCTGCGCGAGGCGCTGACGGACCTCATGATGGACACATCGGGCTTCGGCGGCTGGGTGAGCAGCACAGACGCCTTCCGCTCGCCCTTGCGATCGCTGTTGGGCCTGACTTGCGTGGTGCTCTAGGACGTGGCTGTGGATTACGTGACCAAGGGCGACCCCAACGGGTACCTGTGGAAGCTCAAGTTTGCCGACGGGACGTTCTTCAATGCGCGCAACGTCGACGGCATTCTCTACTTCACGCGCAACGGGACGCTGGTCAACAGCTGCGGCTACAACTACGCCACGCACACCCCCAGGAACATCAGCGCTCTCGAGGTCTCTGTGCTCGCCCGCCAGCTGCTCAAGGCCGACGTGGTCTGGGGCATCTCGATGATTGGGCAGGTCCTCGGTCTGCTCTACGACCCCGACAAGTGCGACACACAACACAGTGCTCGCGCCTCCCCTGCAGCTCACGGGGACCCTGCAGCAAAGTGGCGAGGCTTGCAGCGTCGTTCCCAGTCAGCTACACAGACCAGACCCCAGTGGTTGGGTGGGTGGTGTTCCTGCGCGACGTCGGGCGGCTGCTGCCTGCCAAGGCGCAGATGATGCATATGTGCCTTGGCGCCCTCTACTCCAGAGACAGCTCCCCTGGACCCCTCCAAGCCCTCTGGAGCAGCGACAGAGCCATCTCCGTTGGCGCCGACGTCAACAGTGAGCCTTCTCTCGCTTTGCTCTTTCATTGACCTTCGCAACCGAACAACCTCGCAGGCAGCCGCAATGTCGCGAGTACAACGACCAGCGGCAGGGACGAGCTGCAGAACATTGTGTACTCGTGCCCGTCAGGCAGCGGCTTCGTCAACAGCAGCGCCACGCTGGAGGGTGTCTCCTTCACTGACCTGGTCCGTCCAATGTTTCTTCTGCGACTCTGCCCTGATTGACCTCGGCTGCCGGGCGTGTCGGCGCCGCGTAGCTGGGGGACACAAGACTGCTGATGGTGGCGATGCGGGACCCGGAGCTGCTGGCCGAGGAGCGTAGTCTGTTCGGGCGGCTGTGCGGGGTGGGGGTGGCCATCCTGGTGTTTGTGCTGGCGGGGAGCGTGGGCCTCATGGAGCTGCTGGTGTTCCGCGGGCTGTCGCGGCTGTCGCGGGCCATCATCGCCGTGACGTCCAAGACGGGCAGGGCCGCCGTGCGGTTCAGGGGCAACGACCAGCTGCTGCGCATCGCGCACTCGGTCAACCGCCTGCTGGCGTGCCGCGACGCCCAGCACCAGTGCGGAGCTCGCATGACACTCCCGAGCATCATCAGGAGCGCACTGACCAGAGCACCGCAGGAAGTCGGTCGAGCTGATCCAGTCGCTGTTCCCGCCGCACGTGTTCGGGGTGCTGCAGAAGGGGGAGCTGCCCAACGAGAGCTTCAAGGCGGCCAGCATCCTGTTCTGCGACATCGCGGGGTTCCGGGACTGGGCCACGGCCACCGCCCCCGAGGAGGTCGCGGCCTTCCTGGGCACCTTCATCGACGCCCTCGACGGCGCAGCCGAGCGGTGCGGGGTCACCAAGATCAAGACCATCCTCGACATCTACAGTGCGCTCACCCCCCGGCTCCCCTGCTCGGCTCTCCCCAACTCCTCGGCGCTGGCGCTGGCCCCGGAGCTCAACCGCCAACACTGGCTGACGACTGCGGCGCAACGCGCAACGCAGTGGCCGCATCGGGGGTGCCGAGCGAGACGCCCAGGCACGCGCACGCGATGCTCAAGACGGCCGTGGAGTTCCACCGCGCGAGCCAGGGCATGGCGCTCCCCGGAGGCAGCGGGCAGCAGCGCGCGGGGCTGCGGGTGGGGGTGAGCACGGGGCCCTGCGCCGGGGGCATCATCGGCAGGCGCAACTGGGTCTACGACCTCTGGTCCGACACTGTCAACATGGCACGCGTGCTCCTTCCCCGCACTTCACTTTCCCGCATGCCCTCCCCCGGCTGACCCCGCTTCTCCCTGCCCTCCCTCCCTCCCTCCCTCCCTCCCCCCCTCCCTCCCTCCCCCCCTTGCGGCGCAGGCGGCGCGGCTCAAGGCCAAGGCGCAGGTGGGGACGGTGCTGTGCGACGCGAGGACGTGGGAGTGCGCCCGCGACGAGTTCGCGTTCGGGGAGCCCCAGACGGTGCAGCTCAAGGGCAAGGGCCTCCAGACTGTCTACGAGCTCACTATGTAATGTAGATCATGGGAGTGAGCATCTTGGACATGTTGCTGTAATCTGGATATGGCCATGTCCCTTAATTGCTGTATTGGGTTCATTGTCTTTGTAGATATGATTTCCTCACGCAGTGAGAAAGGCACTTGATTGTTTTGTGGGTGGTGAGACAGTGTACAAGGAAGCTGCTATAAACCCCATGAAGACACCCCACGGGAAGGAACAACCAGGCGCTTCGGCCCTTTGGAGAATTTGGCGCGAAAATGGGCCACACACAATCCGGAAACACAACAAATGTGATAATAGCGACTAACGAAAAACGTGTTTAAGCACATGCAATAAAAAATCCATGAATTGGTGAGAAAAACAAAAGAAGTGGTAGGGGGAAGTTCCTAAAATGAGATTGCAGTCGTTTGTGCCCAGCTTGCTCCTTGTGGAAGAAGAACTTGCTGTTAGGCTTCTCCCATTGGATGTCAAGAAATGGTCTTACTATCACGAGCTGCTGTTTGTCAGATGTAGTCGATGTTAGGAAGATCAGATCTGTTCAGTTCTCGGAGGAGAGGCAGACTGGTGGTTCAGTCAGTATGCTGGTACTCAAGGTGCCTGCAAGGAGGACCCGTCTGGGAGAGTCATTCCCATCAACAACAGGAGTTATCTGAAGTTGCTTAAAGGTTCTTCACAGCATTCATTAAGGTGCTTGAAAGACTGTTTCCTTTGAATCTGGTACAGAGCGAATCACATCCAACTCGTACCTTAATTCTTCAAATACAATTCAACCATACTTTTTATTATGTGTTTTGTACTTCCGAGGGCAAATCCTGATCTAGTATGCAGTGTAGTCTCCCTTGGCCTCCAGGACTGCTTGCAACCGAGCAGGCAATGAAGAAACCAATTTTGAGCATACCCCTGAGAGAGAGACTTCCACTCTTTTCAGAGGCAGAGCATCAATGCCTTCATAGATTAAGGGTTTGCCTCAGTCATCTTAGCCTTCAGGATGCCTTAGGCATTTTCTATTCCATTAAGATCAGGGCTGCCTGCTGACCAGGGGAGGCAGGTGATGTTGTTTTTGGCTTTCCATTGGCAGCACATTTGACTGGTTTGTTTACTGTCATTGTTCTCTGCCAGAAGCCACTCTACCTGATCATCCCCATAAGTCTGGCGAATCGAAGGCAGGAGAGCCCTCTGATAGATGTCACACATCTTTTCGGAATTGAGATTCCCCTGGAAGATGTGAAGCCATCCAAACCCATGTGAGGAAAAGCACACTCACACCAGAACCTTCTGGGGGTACTTAACCTGTCTGACCAAAAATCGATGACCAGAAAGCTGCCAATGCTTGGTATTTGGTCCCTCTAGCTAGTGCGTGGACTCATCACTTAACCATACATAGCTCCAATCTTTCTGAAGATGTTTGTTTCCTTTCAAAATCACGCTGTGATTTTTGATGAACTAATTGTAACACAGGTTTGAACAAAAGAGTCTGAAACTTAGCATTAACAGCATGCAATCGCCTGTGAATAGTGGAGAGAGACGCCCAAAGATGAAGGGACTGGCGGGGTACTGAAGCTGAGTGTGGGGGCTGGGATTGTACCCTGGCCGGTATTTGTTTGTCCTCCTCCATTATTGCTCTTCTGACTTTTTTTAATGGTGGAGGTGAAGCAACACTGTCTGGTCACTGATCCATCCATTGTTGGGCTGTTCCACAGCTGCAGTGCACGTACTGTGCAATGTGCCTCATACCCTAGTGAGGGCCCATTGGATGGTTGTGCAAGAACCGTATCTCTCATCTGTGTTTCTGTGACATTTTTCTCTTTATCAGATATTCCGAATTTCAGATGTTCTATGATCAGATCAGATAATGGTCTATAATCTCTCCAATTGGCATTCTCAGCAATTGAAGTAATCGTGAAATAAGATGGGCTAGTTGATTGTGATTTGTACTGTAGTAGTGCCAAGCTGCCAATGTGTAACTCTTAATATTTAAATTGTTGCTTCCAGGCACTACAGAAAACGTTTGGCTTTCCAGGTCGGAAAACGAAAAAGGCAGGCCAGACCACTCGGCCACCAGAATATGCAGAGGGTGCAACTGATTGGCACACTGTACTCAGGAAGGGGTCAGTGGCCCAGTACAAGATGATGTCTGAAAACACCAAAATAGATCAGGTGAAAGAAATGAGTGGAAAACAGAGTGTTACTTTTCCTTTATTCAAACAATTTCCCACGGACTCACAGTAAAACAGGAAAAAACCGGCAAAGAGTCGCAAGGCTCTGAAAATACAGGATCTTGATATTTTGACACTAAAAAAAGAGAAAATAAAAAGGAACTAAATGTATAACGAAAAGAAGGCACTACAGTGTGAAGTGGTGAATAGAGTAAAAAGTATTAAATAGATGAATTCGGTATTCTGTGGGTGTTAAGTGAGCCAGGTTTCATACTCTGACAGCTGAATGAACTCAACAGCAATTGAAAGAAGAACCACTGAATAGAAGAGAAGGGAAGCTTGCAGCACCATAGCATTCAGACAGCCCTGATTATAAGGGGGGGGGGGAATGACTGGCTGCCGAAGCACATGATTAAGAAGCGGCTGATGACTTTGAACTTGCTCAGCTTCTTCACATCCCAGATGGTGATGGCGAGGAAGGACTGGATGTCCATCTTGATTAACCAGTACAGTGAATTAAGGCAGTAAGAGAACGAGGGTTTGACTCGCTAATCCTGGCCTTCATAATGGCTCTAACATTTTCAATACCATTACAATCAGGACTGCATGCTGCCCAGGGCAGAGTATGTACATTGAATTGTGGTCATGCTTCCATTGGCAACACAATGGACTTCTTTGCTTACTATCATTGTCCTCAGCACGAAGTCACTCAGCATGATCCCCTTCATGTACCTGTCGGATGGATGGAAGAAGTGCTCTCTAATAGATCATACATCTTTTCAGAATTCAGGTTACCTGTAAATATACGCAGCTTCCGAATCGCCTGGCATCACTGTATGTGATTCATGAAGTAGTTGTTACCATCATGATTTTGAATGATCTGAGAGCAGTTATTTAGCAAATCCCAGAATAGCAAAGGCAAGCTTCTCTGTTCCTGGCCAACCAGAGACACCTGAGAAAACGAGGGTTTCGGGAACAGCAGTTGCGTTCCATGGCGAAGATATTTTGTGAGTTGTGGCGAAAATCTTGTGGAGAAGAAGGCGTCTTTGTTGGTTTCTTTTCGGTGATGAACTGTGCCCCCTGGGTGGTAAGTGGGGCCTCGTTGTGCCCCTTTGGGTGTGTGCTGTGTATTGTTCCCGAGAAGGGCAGGGTTTGGTATATGGTTTGTCCATGGGTGTGGGGGAACTCCCTGACTGGCCAGAATCAGGGAAGCCAGGCTGGTTTGCCTGAGGGGCATCACTGATCTGGTCAGAGGGGATCAGAAGAGATGTGTGGGGAGGGAAAGGGGAATCGTGGGGAGAAGAGAAGAACGGAGCAGGTACAGCCACAAGGGTATCATGAGAAGCTCCTTGGGAGTCACTGTCATCTCTGTTGCCATTACCTTCATCACCATTGCTGTCACTGTGGTTATCACTCTGATCATCAGCGTCACTCTCATCACCAGAAGTCTCGTCGTTGGTGGAGGGCTTTTCCTTGCTGGTCTTCTTGGCCTGCTGCGCAATGTAGGTCATGATGTAGTTCTTGAGCTTAATGTGATGGGCAGGAATTCCCCCGAAAAAGGTGTTATCTGCCAGCAGTTTTCGTCTCTTGGAAAAAACACGCCGTGCGTTGTGAAGTAAGCTCGGAATTGACTGTGCCTCACAACACGAGCAGAAGGCCTATAAGCGAGTGTGTGTACAAAATTGCGCACGATTCTGCATGGGCAGGCCTGAGAAATGGGGCCTGGAACAAGGGGATTATGAACGTTGGCAGTTATGTCAGTGGTTATTGTTGCTGGCACATACTGTGCCGCTGGAATATATTCCTGTGGGAGGGAAAGGGGCATTTTGCCATGAATTGAACAGGAAAAAAACTAGAAAAATAGCAGATTTTTGGAGCAAAAAGAGGAAAACAATGAAACGCAGTGGCGAAAAAAGAGATGATTATTATCGGAGTGATTTCGGAAAATGAACAATATAGTCAGAAAAAGAGTACATTTTTTGTGTATTGAGAGATTTTAAAATGAGTGATTTTCAGATTATTTTGGCGGAAGCAATATTCCAAGTAAGACCAGGCAGAGCACAGATTTTGTTGCAAAAGAAAGAAAACAAATACATAAAGAAATGAAGAGATATTAATTACAGTATATATGGGATGTAAAAGAGGTATTTTTACATGGCCATTGCCATAACTCTTGGCATCAGCATCGCTCTCATCATCTGATGTCTCGTCGTTAGTGGAGGACTTTTCCTTTATGGTCTTCTTGGTCTGCTGCACCATGTGAGTCATGATGTAGTTCTTGAGCTTGATTATGCTGGGCTCGAGAACAGGGGAGTTGAAGGATATGTGATCCCACAGCCCATCAGACAGGCCAGAGGACAGGAGGCCGAAGTCATTGTTGGACATGGAGGATTCGTGAGAAAAAGAGGTAGGAAAAGAGCAGTACCCTCCCACTGGATGATGTTGGTGATTATGGCGACCTCAAAATCAGAGACGGCCTGGATGGAAATGGAGAGGAAGACGAAGACGGCCCACATGCTGTTGAAGGTGAGGGGGTCGGCAGGAGGGACAGACAGAACCAGAGGTGTTGAGAAGCAGTTCAGGGTGGTCTGAAGACTCTGCTGCTCTGGTGGAGGACAACGAGATGGTGATGGAGAAGTCCACAGGGAGGTCACCAGAGATGCAGCCAGAATGATGGCGATAAGTCCTTGTTGGAGTAGAGTAGAGCCTCTTGGTGCGATCATTGAGGAACTCTGAGGGGGAATAAGTCAGACAAAAACAGGGGACAAAATATACGCTTGAAGGGCTTGTCGGTGAGTTCCTTCCAGGAGAGAGGCTCAGTGAAGTGCTGCTCCCAGTGGTCAATAAGATCAGTAAGGGCGCTGTTGGTGGTGATGTCAGTGCCCTTGTCAGAGAAGATGTACTTGAGGCAGGTCATCTGGCAACCCGTGCTGAGGTAGAGGAAGCTGAGGTTGGTGAGGTTAGTGTGGCTGCAGAAGCAGGGATGTGGGGTGGGGGCAATGAGGTTGTTGTTAATGAGGGCGAGGATGGAGGGATTGATGTGATCAATAGCGTTCATGAACTTGGCGAAGAAGTTCTCCTTGACACGAGTGTGGCTGAGGAAGGAGCACTCACGAAGGGCGATTGCCAGTGGGTGGAGTCATGGGTCCTAAAATGAAGTAAATAACAGAGGGAAAAGGAAGAGGGAATAGACACCTGAGATGGGTGATGTGGATGAGCTGGTTGATCCATGTCTCGTGGTGAGCAGCCATGGTGATCTCGTTGATGGCCTTGCCAAAGTACATGATGAGGGGGACTGGCATTGCTGCATGAAATGAATGAGATAAGGGAGGGAAGAAAGGAAGAGCAATACTGAAGTGGTAGACAGTGATGTGGATGGGAATGAGGCAGAGCATCCTCCAGAAGGACGAGGATGCAGCCATCACATCACTGATGGCAGAAAGCCAGCGGGGTGGGACCCGTAAGGGCACCCCTTAGGTCCAGGGAGGTGGGACCTGTCAGGGTTCCTCAGGAGGGAGAGCCAGATGGGCCACTCCCAGAGGTAACGCCTACAGTCACCTCGAGAGTCCAGTGGGGTGGGACTCCTAAGGTCACCCCAGGAGAGACGCCCTCAAGAAGCAGGGACCCTCCTACCCTCTACTGGAAGGGCAACAGGGCGACCGTCCGATGGCATTGATGCGCATGCGGTTGTAGAAACCTCAGCTGCCCCTGAGGCCCTGGTTGCTGCAGAGGAAGTCCAAAACGACGATTCGGGAGGCCCGCCGCTAGACTGCTCAGGGACGCCAAGGCCTGCGTCGCAGTACGAGACTGCCCGGCAGCCCAATCATGGTGAGGATGACCCTGTGGAAGGAGAGGGACGGGAGAGTACTGGGACGTCTCAAAATCAAGGCTCGGGAAAGGCGCGCTCGCAGAGAAACGAGTGGTGGGACTCGTCTATCACAGCACGCCTCCAAGCCCTGAATCGGCTCACGGGAGAACCACCAGCCAAGTCTGGAGGTGTGGAGGCCTGCGTGGCCCAGCCAGCAACGTCAGAGACGAGTCAGACCCGGCCAGCCGACCTGTACATGCAACGACTTTGTGTAGCACTACCGATGCAGCTCGCACGACAAAGAGTGGAGGTGATGTTCGACACTGGGGCTCAAGCCTCCTTCATCACGACGAGGACTCTGCAGCAGTGCAGCCCAGGTGCACCGATCGACGAGAAGCAGCAGCTGGACGTGGTAGGGTTTCATCCGACAGTGTGCGTTCGCACCCTGGGACGAGTACATGTGGTTCTGACAACAGAGGATGGGACATATCCGGTCGACCTGTTCATCATGGAGCACCTACCTGAGGGCGTGGACGTGCTGCTAGGGCTGGACATGATCGTGGCGCATGGCGTGAGCATTCGCTGGAGCGATCGTCAGGTTAAATTCGGACATCGTTGGTTGCCAACATCGTGGGCAGCTTGCATACAAGTCAGACAACGTTGTGTGGCTCATGCAGTCTCTACTACGGTCGTGGAGCCATACAGTGCTGCTGTGATAATGGCTGCAGTGCCTGCAATGGCCCAGTGTCTACTGTTCGAGCCCAAGTCACGCCCAGACATTGATATCGGAGCCTGTGACTGCAATGGATGACCCGAAGGTTCACCACAAAGGTCCGCCAAGAAGGCCCGACAAATCCAAAGCAAAGGGAACGACGGACGAGGAGCCCAGCCAAGGTCCGCCGAGGGGCTCCCCCAGTCCACGAGATGAACCACCACAGGGACCAATAGGTCCACAGGGCGGCGTGCAGGGTGGCTTGGACGTAGCGCCAGCACCTCACGGTCAGGACTTGGCATCCTGGCCGCCAGCTCTTTGATCAGGCGATGCACCACTGTCGCGCGAGTCTGGCCTGTCTCCGCAGAAGGGGGAGCCGTCTGCCTTAGCACCTGGGGTGCAAGAGCGACGAGCCCTTCGTGAGGAACAAGGCAGCACCTGGATCGTAGCTGCACGTAAGAGGAAGGGCAGTTACATGATACTATATGATGTTATGCTTCCCCCAGACGGAAACCAGCAGTGAATACCGTCTGCTGTCGTTAAAGTATCGCATCCTCAAGCCCTGGAGAAGTTCTGGAGAGAGTGGGATCTGTCCGAGGCCCAGTTCCTCGCAAATCCCATTCTGCTGGGAACTCTGCTCCGAAAACAAACCCCGTAAGGGAAAGTCGAGCTCAGTATGAATTGGACACTCGTACGAGTGACGCCGAGTGCCAATCGCTCCAGGTAGTGATGGCCGTAACATCATGCACCAAGAGTGGGGCCCCACCCCCCGAGGCACTGGCCATGGGCGATTGTGACTCAAGCGGTGCTGATGGGCGAGTGGGAAGAGTTGTGACGAACTGTGTGGGTGACGGATTTCCGTCCTCGCGATTTTGAGTGGGCCCCAGGCCCCCTGCAGCGGCTCATGCCCTCAGGCGACTTAGTCCTCGATTCACGAGTGGCCCTAGTGCCCCTGCATTAGTTCCTCACAGCTATCACAGTCCTGCTAGTTTTGTGCGTGTGCGTCACGTGTGCGTGTGTGTTTGTGCTAATGCAGGGTTGATAGACGATGAAGCAGGTCCGTACGGCAAGGCCTCTCGGTTTTTCCTGAAGGGCCTTTTCCGAAAGACGCCCCGGACGCTGCAGGCCCCTCCGTCTCCCGACCCCTGGCACCAAGTCCACCGAACCGTCCCGTCAAGACCGGCCCCAACCCCGAGTACCAAGACGCTTCAAGTTCGACGAGCCGAGACCTCCAAGCTCGACAAGTGGCGAGTACGGAGTCCTCGCCTAAGGTCCGCCGAATGTTACGGATAAATCTGCGAGAGCAAGGACGTCAGCGGAAAATCCTGCTGTACCTGCGTCAGGATTCCTCCGATCAATTGACTCCCGCCCCGGCGAATGACGTCGCTCTCCCGGCACCTAGAAACACAGAACTTTTATTGCTCTGATCTCAGAGAGCCCCCAAACTAGTTCACAACACTACAAAGACAATGAACCCAATACAGCAATTAAGGGACATGGCCATATCCAGATTACAGCAACATGTCCAAGATGCTCACTCCCATGATCTACATTACATAGTGAGCTCGTAGACAGTCTGGAGGCCCTTGCCCTTGAGCTGCACCGTCTGGGGCTCCCCGAACGCGAACTCGTCGCGGGCGCACTCCCACGTCCTCGCGTCGCACAGCACCGTCCCCACCTGCGCCTTGGCCTTGAGCCGCGCCGCCTGCGCCGCAAGGGGGGGGAGGGAGGGAGGGGGGGAGGGAGGGAGGGAGGGAGGGAGGGCAGGGAGAAGCGGGGCCAGCCGGGGGAGGGCATGCGGGAAAGTGAAGTGCGGGGAAGGAGCACGCGTGCCATGTTGACAGTGTCGGACCAGAGGTCGTAGACCCAGTTGCGCCTGCCGATGATGCCCCCGGCGCAGGGCCCCGTGCTCACCCCCACCCGCAGCCCCGCGCGCTGCTGCCCGCTGCCTCCGGGGAGCGCCATGCCCTGGCTCGCGCGGTGGAACTCCACGGCCGTCTTGAGCATCGCGTGCGCGTGCCTGGGCGTCTCGCTCGGCACCCCCGATGCGGCCACTGCGTTGCGCGTTGCGCCGCAGTCGTCAGCCAGTGTTGGCGGTTGAGCTCCGGGGCCAGCGCCAGCGCCGAGGAGTTGGGGAGAGCCGAGCAGGGGAGCCGGGGGGTGAGCGCACTGTAGATGTCGAGGATGGTCTTGATCTTGGTGACCCCGCACCGCTCGGCTGCGCCGTCGAGGGCGTCGATGAAGGTGCCCAGGAAGGCCGCGACCTCCTCGGGGGCGGTGGCCGTGGCCCAGTCCCGGAACCCCGCGATGTCGCAGAACAGGATGCTGGCCGCCTTGAAGCTCTCGTTGGGCAGCTCCCCCTTCTGCAGCACCCCGAACACGTGCGGCGGGAACAGCGACTGGATCAGCTCGACCGACTTCCTGCGGTGCTCTGGTCAGTGCGCTCCTGATGATGCTCGGGAGTGTCATGCGAGCTCCGCACTGGTGCTGGGCGTCGCGGCACGCCAGCAGGCGGTTGACCGAGTGCGCGATGCGCAGCAGCTGGTCGTTGCCCCTGAACCGCACGGCGGCCCTGCCCGTCTTGGACGTCACGGCGATGATGGCCCGCGACAGCCGCGACAGCCCGCGGAACACCAGCAGCTCCATGAGGCCCACGCTCCCCGCCAGCACAAACACCAGGATGGCCACCCCCACCCCGCACAGCCGCCCGAACAGACTACGCTCCTCGGCCAGCAGCTCCGGGTCCCGCAGTGCCACCATCAGCAGCCTCGTGTCCCCCACCTGCGCGGCCGCCGCATCGCGGGCAATCAGTGCTGGGGGGGGGGCACCGCTCCGCCGGTGCGGTGCCCGGCATGGCGGACCAGGTCTGTGAAGGTCGCGCCCTCCAGCGTGGCGCTGCTGTTGACGAAGCCGCTCCCTGGCGGGCACGCGTACAAGAGGCCCCGCAGCTCGCCCCTCCCGCTCGTCGTCAGGCTCGCGACGTTGCGGCTGCCTGCGAGGCGTTGCCGGGGTCGCGGAGGTCAATTGGCCGGCCAGAGCTCGCGCCGCATGTGCGAGCGGTGCCGGAGGCGCACTGTTGACGTCGGAGCCGACGGGGATGGACCTGTTGCCGCCCCACAGGGCCTGGAGGGGCCCCGGTGTGCTGTCCCTCGAGTAGAGGGCGCCCAGGCACATGTGCATCATCTGCGCCTTGGCCGGCAGCAGCCGCGCAATGTCGCGCATGAACACCACCCACCCCACCCCTTCACTCCTCGCGTTCAGGCGCACAGGAAACGACGCCGCCAGCCTCGGTATTTTGCTGCAGAGTAGCGTCCACGTGAGCTTAAGGATAGGCGCGGGCACTGTGTCGTGTGTCGCACTTGTCGGGGTCGTAGAGCAGACCGAGAACTTGCCCCGTTGTGATGTAACTCCATGACACGCCGCCCTATAGCAGCTGGCGGGCGAGCACCGAGATCTCGAGAGCGCTGATGTTCCTGGGGGTGTGCGTGGCGTAGTTGTAGCCGCAGCTGTTGACCAGCGTCCCGTTGCGCGTGAAGTAGAGAATGCCGTCGACGTTGCGCGCGTTGAAGAACGTCCCGTCGGCAAACTTGAGCTTCCACAGGTACCGTTTGGGTCGCCCTTGAGCACATAGTCCACCGCCACATCCTTGAGACAAGCTCGTCAGGCCTGTGCGAGAACCGGCGGAAGGTGTGCGTGCTGCTCACCCAGCCGCCGAAGCCGCCGGAGTCCATCATGAGCTCATTCAGCGCCTCGCGCAGCACGTGGGAGGCGCGCGTTGTATCTGCCATCGCACGGGTCTGCACCAGCTCCTTGGTCCTGCTGCTCAGCGTCACAAACAGGAACGCCACGAGCGCAGCGACGGACACAGCGAGCAGCGCGGCGACGCTCAAGAGGGCCCCGAGGCGCAGCGACCTCAGAAGCCTCTTACATGCGCCCTCGCTCTTGTCGGCGCTGAACGCGATGGCCGGGTCCTCTTCGAGGATGCTGAGAAGTGCAGGAGATGAGAGGGATCTCGTCGACAGCGCATCGGTGCAAAGCGTGTCACCCGTGGCCACGAGCCTCCACGCCGTCCCCTGCGCTGCTCCCTCCGCAGGCTCGAAGGCGTAGTGGCCCCTGTTGGACTCCTCGAGGGCTCTCTTGGTCTCGGTGCACACGAGGATCTCGCCGGGGGACGCGGACTCCTGGATCTGCTGGCTCAGCGTCACTGCAGGCGCCCTGCTGTGAGCCCCACGGAGCATCGGATTGCTCTGAGCGGACCGGATGGGCCCCAGAGCTCGTAGAAGCGCTTCCTGAGGCCGATCATGGCGCTGCTGCAGCTGCCCGAGGCGATGCCCATGCGGAAGAGCAGGGGCTGCTCCGAGGCCGCCATGACGTTCCCGTGGCACAGCCTGCGCGGGCGCACCAGCTCGTGAGTCCTTCGGGTGCTCGGGAGGGCCACTGCGATGGGCAACACACCTGGCGAACTTGAGGGCCACGGTGGCCATGGTCTGTGCGCAGTTGGTGCTGGATCGCTCTTCAACACCCGTGGCCACCACTGTGTGGGATCCGCGAGGGTCAGGGGGGCAGGGACGAGGGTGGCAGAGGCAGAGGCAGAGGCAGAGGAGCAGACCGTAGGCGTCGCCGATGGTCATGATCTTGGTGGCGCCCTCCCTGTTCACGATCTCGTCCATCTCGCTGAAGAGCTCGTTGAGGTACTTGGTCACGACGTCGGGAATCAGCGTTGAAGACCTGAGCGCTTCTGCTGAGGGCTGGGCTCTGGTTGTGTGTGGTACCACAGAGTGAAGTTGCAGATGTCGACAAAGAGGACGCAGGCGGTGGGGTACGTCAGGTTGTTGGACTCGCCCCTCTTGAGTCTTCCCAGCACCTCTCCCGGGAAGATGCTCCTCAGAATGTTCTCCGTCTGCCTGTGTGTTGAGCACAGTGTTAACTGGCTCCTGATTGATCGCTGTGTGATTATTGCAGTCGAACTCTATTCTGTGCTCGAGGGCGGCGAGGAGCTCGTTGACTGCCCGCGTCACGTTGCGCAGCTCCGTCTTGCCTGTCACCTGCAGCCTCTCCCCTGCGTTCTGGGCGTCGTCGTCGTCGGTGACGCACGGGCGACACAACCAAGAGCGATGGAACGCACGGTGTTGCCCGAGACATCGACGATCTTGCCCGACAGGTGCGAGAGGGTGCGCAGCACAAAGGCCTCCATCAGCAGCGCCACCAGGCACACGATCGCCACCAGCGCAGCGCAGCAGATGATCGTCATGTACCGCGTGGCTGCAGCTGCGCGTGAGCCGAGGCTGGCGGAATACTCGGGTGGCGCACAGGAGCCGATGGTGGACGAGTCGGACCTGAGGCCCCGGATCAGGACGCTCAGCCTGGGCACCCCGGCCTCGTCGCTCAGCACCGCCCCTATCGCCAGATACGTGTCCCTTGTCTTGTTGACCGCCATTCCGCACGTCAGCTGCGTCTTCGCGAACGCCTCGGACTGCGCCACGATGTGCGACACAGAGTCGCCTGCAAGGCAAATGGAATGGGTTTCAGAAAATAGAATTGCAGCTGCACCTGCCAGAGTGCCCTTCAGGTGGGCCGGGCGGCCTGTCCACGCTTGGCGGAGGCCGGTGAGGTTGCTGGTGTCCGTCAGGCTGCGCGGCTGCTGTCAGGGCGGACCCCATGTGCGTGTGGCGGGACGGATGGGCTCACAATTGAATGCAGAGGCTCGACATCTCAGCGATCTTCCGCAGGGGCGACTGCACTTTCCGCGCGTAGACGATCCAGCCCACGTTGGCGCCCGTCGTGTCGGACTTGCGGGAGTAGCGCGACCCGACCAGTACTGGAATTCCGCTGGCATTTCCACGTGTGAAAATTGGAGGGCATTCCCTGTTCTTACTATTCAGGGATCCAGAAGAGCCCGCTGGCCTCCCCGTCCCTCTTAAGTGCTGCGCCCGCCTGGCGGGCGAGCTCTGCGGATGCCCTGTCCTTGGCGGCCCCGTACGATTTGTTTGTGCCCCACATGAGCCCATTAAGCATCTGCGGGCCCGAAAAGACCAGTCAGACCTGTAGAGGACCGCCGACGGCTGCTGCTCACTGTTCCGTTGGGGAGCATGAAGAGGATGGCCTCGAGGTCGAGGACCTCAAGGAAGTTGAAGCCCTTGTACATGAGGTCCCAGACGCCACCGGTCGCATTCCCCTTGACGAGGTAGTTGTAGGTGTCGTCCTGCATTGTGAGTGAGCAAGAATGAGGTCCACCTCTGCTCATCTGACCCAGTTGGAGGTCCCGGTGATCTCGCCCTTGAGAGTGGCCAGCTGGCTGTTGAGGACGCCGTAGAGCAGGGTGGCCTCCTCCAGCGCCTGCCTGCGCTCGAGGGTGTGCAGCTGCGCCTCGGAGGTGTACCGGAAAACAGCGACAGAGACGCCGATGGCCACGCCCACGAGCACCAGCAGCGCCGCCAGCACGTGGACGCGCATGTGGCGCAGGGGCTTCAGCAGAATGCCTCCGCGGGATGGCGGGTTCACGTCCTCCTTCATGAGCCTTCTATGGCGAAGAGGTCTTACAGTAAAGACAGAATGGACCAGAAATTGCCATTTGGATCCATTGCATTTTGACCGAACTGCAATCACACGCACCCCTCACCGTGGCTGTCAGAGAGGCACAGCGCATCTGTTTCATTGGGCGGGTCTGAAGGCCGATAATACATCCTGAGACTGTCAAAGACAGCGGCTGCGGTGCAATGCCTTGGAACCTCGCCAATTTACTTAGTAGTCGGAACGCGTTCACCCAACGTCTCCGTAATAGTCTCGATTCACAGCACCCGAAACAGCTCACCCGAGTTGAAGTAAAACAGTGCATTTGAGAGTTCTACGCAATGCACTGGGGTGTGACCGCCCAGCTGTTCGATGGAGAGTGACAGTGATGCATCAACATTCACAGCCTCGCCCGCGCATGCTGAGATGGAGCATGGCCAAAGGCTATCAGCCATACATTGAGTTTGTCTCTTGCGCCATTCAGGCTCGGAGCAGCAGTGTGTAGGGTTCACTGCTGCGTTCATTGGGGCAATACTACCTCGTAGACAGTCTGGAGGCCCTTGCCCTTGAGCTGCACCGTCTGGGGCTCCCCGAACGCGAACTCGTCGCGGGCGCACTCCCACGTCCTCGCGTCGCACAGCACCGTCCCCACCTGCGCCTTGGCCTTGAGCCGCGCCGCCTGCGCCGCAAGGGGGGGAGGGAGGGAGGGGGGGAGGGAGGGAGGGAGGGAGGGAGGGCAGGGAGAAGCGGGGTCAGCCGGGGGAGGGCATGCGGGAAAGTGAAGTGCGGGGAAGGAGCACGCGTGCCATGTTGACAGTGTCGGACCAGAGGTCGTAGACCCAGTTGCGCCTGCCGATGATGCCCCCGGCGCAGGGCCCCGTGCTCACCCCCACCCGCAGCCCCGCGCGCTGCTGCCCGCTGCCTCCGGGGAGCGCCATGCCCTGGCTCGCGCGGTGGAACTCCACGGCCGTCTTGAGCATCGCGTGCGCGTGCCTGGGCGTCTCGCTCGGCACCCCCGATGCGGCCACTGCGTTGCGCGTTGCGCCGCAGTCGTCAGCCAGTGTTGGCGGTTGAGCTCCGGGGCCAGCGCCAGCGCCGAGGAGTTGGGGAGAGCCGAGCAGGGGAGCCGGGGGGTGAGCGCACTGTAGATGTCGAGGATGGTCTTGATCTTGGTGACCCCGCACCGCTCGGCTGCGCCGTCGAGGGCGTCGATGAAGGTGCCCAGGAAGGCCGCGACCTCCTCGGGGGCGGTGGCCGTGGCCCAGTCCCGGAACCCCGCGATGTCGCAGAACAGGATGCTGGCCGCCTTGAAGCTCTCGTTGGGCAGCTCCCCCTTCTGCAGCACCCCGAACACGTGCGGCGGGAACAGCGACTGGATCAGCTCGACCGACTTCCTGCGGTGCTCTGGTCAGTGCGCTCCTGATGATGCTCGGGAGTGTCATGCGAGCTCCGCACTGGTGCTGGGCGTCGCGGCACGCCAGCAGGCGGTTGACCGAGTGCGCGATGCGCAGCAGCTGGTCGTTGCCCCTGAACCGCACGGCGGCCCTGCCCGTCTTGGACGTCACGGCGATGATGGCCCGCGACAGCCGCGACAGCCCGCGGAACACCAGCAGCTCCATGAGGCCCACGCTCCCCGCCAGCACAAACACCAGGATGGCCACCCCCACCCCGCACAGCCGCCCGAACAGACTACGCTCCTCGGCCAGCAGCTCCGGGTCCCGCATCGCCACCATCAGCAGTCTTGTGTCCCCCAGCTACGCGGCGCCGACACGCCCGGCAGCCGAGGTCAATCAGGGCAGAGTCGCAGAAGAAACATTGGACGGACCAGGTCAGTGAAGGAGACACCCTCCAGCGTGGCGCTGCTGTTGACGAAGCCGCTGCCTGACGGGCACGAGTACACAATGTTCTGCAGCTCGTCCCTGCCGCTGGTCGTTGTACTCGCGACATTGCGGCTGCCTGCGAGGTTGTTCGGTTGCGAAGGTCAATGAAAGAGCAAAGCGAGAGAAGGCTCACTGTTGACGTCGGCGCCAACGGAGATGGCTCTGTCGCTGCTCCAGAGGGCTTGGAGGGGTCCAGGGGAGCTGTCTCTGGAGTAGAGGGCGCCAAGGCACATATGCATCATCTGCGCCTTGGCAGGCAGCAGCCGCCCGACGTCGCGCAGGAACACCACCCACCCAACCACTGGGGTCTGGTCTGTGTAGCTGACTGGGAACGACGCTGCAAGCCTCGCCACTTTGCTGCAGGGTCCCCGTGAGCTGCAGGGGAGGCGCGAGCACTGTGTTGTGTGTCGCACTTGTCGGGGTCGTAGAGCAGACCGAGGACCTGCCCAATCATCGAGATGCCCCAGACCACGTCGGCCTTGAGCAGCTGGCGGGCGAGCACAGAGACCTCGAGAGCGCTGATGTTCCTGGGGGTGTGCGTGGCGTAGTTGTAGCCGCAGCTGTTGACCAGCGTCCCGTTGCGCGTGAAGTAGAGAATGCCGTCGACGTTGCGCGCATTGAAGAACGTCCCGTCGGCAAACTTGAGCTTCCACAGGTACCCGTTGGGGTCGCCCTTGGTCACGTAATCCACAGCCACGTCCTAGAGCACCACGCAAGTCAGGCCCAACAGCGATCGCAAGGGCGAGCGGAAGGCGTCTGTGCTGCTCACCCAGCCGCCGAAGCCCGATGTGTCCATCATGAGGTCCGTCAGCGCCTCGCGCAGCACGTGGGAGGCACGCGTGGTGTCGGCCATCGCGCGGTGCTGCATCAGAGTGCTCGTTGTGCTGCTCAGGGTCGTGAACAGGAACGCCACGAGCGCAGCGACGGATACAGCGAGCAGCGCCACGACGCCCACGAGGGCCCCGAGGCGCAGCGACCGCAGCAGCCGCCTGCACGCGCCCTCGCTATCTTCGGCGCTGTACACAATGGCCGAGTCCTCGGCGAGGATGCTCAGCAGCCCCGTCGACGACAGTGACCTCGCCGACTCCACTTCTGTGCGGGGCGTGTCTCCCGTGGCCACGAGCCTCCACGCCGTCCCCTGCGCAGTAGTCTCGGTGGGTTCGAAGGCGTAGTGGCCCCTGTTGGACTCCTCGAGGGCCCTCTTGGTCTCGGTGCACACGAGGATCTCGCCGGGGGACGCGGACTCCTGGATCTGCTGGCTCAGCGTCACTGCAGGCGCCCTGCTGTGAGCCCCACAGAGCATCGGATTGCTCTGAGCGGACCGGATGGGCCCCAGAGCTCGTAGAAGCGCTTCCTGAGGCCGATCATGGCGCTGCTGCAGCTGCCCGACGCGATGCCCATGCGGAAGAGCAGGGGCTGCTCCGAGGCCGCCATGACGTTCCCGTGGCACAGCCTGCGCGGGCGCACCAGCTCGTGAGTCCTTCGGGTGCTCGGGAGGGCCACTGCGATGGGCAACACACCTGGCGAACTTGAGGGCCACGGTGGCCATGGTCCGCGCGCTGTTGGTGCTGGAGCTCTCCTCAATGCCCGTGGCCACCACTGAGGGACCGGCGAGGGTCAGCAGGCCAACGAGGGAGAGAGAGGCGGAGGTGCAGACCGTAGGCGTCGCCGATGGTCATGATCTTGGTGGCGCCCTCCCTGTGCACGATCTCGTCCATCTTGCTGTACAGCCCGTTGAGGTACTTGGTCACGACGTCGGGGGCCAGCGCCGACGACCAGAGCGTGAAGTTGCAGATGTCGACAAAGAGGACGCAGGCGGTGGGGTACGTCAGGTTGTTGGACTCGCCCCTCTTTATCCTCCCCAGCACCTCTGTGGGGTATAAGCTCCGCAGGATGTGCTCTGTCTGCCTGCGTGGTGTGCGTGGCAGCGCAAGTCAGAAGTCCTCTCGGTCGACGTCGTTTGCTGTCGCACTCTGTTCTTTGCTCGAGGGCGGCGAGGAGCTCGTTGACTGCCCGCGTCACGTTGCGCAGCTCTGTCTTGCCTGTCACCTGCAGCCTCTCTCCTGTGTTCTGTGCGTCATCCGTGAGGCCTGGACATCTCACCGAACGAGAGAGGAGGAGAGGGGCGCACGTTGTTCTCGGAGACATCGACGATCTTGCCCGACAGGCGCGAGAGGGTGCGCAGCACAAAGGCCTCCATCAGCAGCGCCACCAGGCACACGATCGCCACCAGCGCCGCACAACAGATGATTGTCATGGAACGCGTGGCTGCAGCTGCCCAGTGAGCCGAGGCTTGCAGAGGGCGGGAGCGGTGGCGCACAGGAGCCGATGGTGGACGAGTCGGACCTGAGGCCCCGGATCAGGACGCTCAGCCTGGGCACCCCGGCCTCGTCGCTCAGCACCGTCCCTATCGCCAGGTACGTGTCTCCGGTCTGGTTTGCCGCCCTCGCGCATGTCAGCTGCGTCTTCGCGAACGCCTCGGACTGCGCCACGATGTGCGACACAGAGTCGCCTGCACGGGGCCCGGAAAATGAGTCTCGTTTTAGATTGACGACTGCACCTGCGAGAGTGCCCTTCATGCGGGCTGGGCGGCCTGTCCACGCTTGGCGGAGGCCGGGGCAATTACTGGTGTCCGTCAGACTGCGCGGAGCATGTGAGACGTGTACAGTTATGAAAGGGGTACAATTGAATGCAGAGGCTCGACATCTCAGCGATCTTCCGCAGGGGCGACTGCACTTTCCGCGCGTAGACGATCCAGCCCACGTCGGCGCCCGTCGTGTCGGACTTGCGGGAGTAGCGCGACCCGACCAGCACTGGAATTCCGCTGGCATTTCCGCGTGTGAAAATTGGAGGGCATTCCCTGTTCTTACTATTCAGGGATCCAGAAGAGCCCGCTGGCCTCCCCGTCCTTCACAAGCGCTGCGCCCACCTGGCGTGCGAGCTCTGCGGATGCCCTGTCCTTGGCGGCCCCGTACGATTTGTTTGTGCCCCACATGAGCCCATTGAGCATCTGCGGGCCCGAAAAGACCAGTCAGACCCGCGGAAAACCGCCGACGGCTGCTGCTCACTGTTCCGTTGGGGAGCATGAAGAGGATGGCCTCGAGGTCGAGGACCTCGAGGAAGTTGAAGCCCTTGGACATGAGCCACCAGATACCACCGGTCGCATTCCCCTTGACGAGGTAGTTGTAGGTGTCGTCCTGCATTGATAGTGATCCTCGCGATCAGTATGAGAAAGACCGCGGATGATCATCGGACCCAGTTGGAGGTCCCGGTGATCTCGCCCTTGAGAGTGGCCAGCTGGCTGTTGAGGACGCCGTAGAGCAGGGTGGCCTCCTCCAGCGCCTGCCTGCGCTCGAGGGTGTGCAGCTGCGCCTCGGAGGTGTACCGGAAAACAGCGACAGAGACGCCGATTGCCACGCCCACGAGCACCAGCAGCGCCGCCAGCACGTGGACGCGCATGTGGCGCAGGGGCTTCAGCAGTATCCCTCCGCGGGCTAGCGGATACGCGGCCTCCTTCATGATGTTCTTCAATGCTGCTGTACTCGTTTATTATTAGACCGCGAAGACATTTTAGATACACTAAGTTCACCCGAAACGTGGACATGCACTCCTCGAACGAGGCAATCAGATAGGAGCAGCGCAACAGAGTGGCTGGAGTCCGATAAGCATTTCCTTGTCTACGTGGAGCAGCCGCTTTAGTCCATTGCCGTGAAATCCCCGCCGAGTTTTACCCATATTTTTAGAACGCGATTCACTAGTCATTCCAGTGACGCCCTAATTACTAAATGCTGCAAACACGAGGCCCACCAGAGCCGGAAGGAAAACCTCTATGGAAGAGGGGGACTGTGGCGATTGACGTCGAGAGCCTAGAGAGACCGCGGAACACAAGCAGGAGCAGGCCTCGAAGATGATAGATGAGTTCACGAACTCGCAGCAATCTGGCCAGCGCATAGACAACACCCCCACCAAGAGCTTGCCTGCCGCCAGCCATTACGGTGGCCAGCGTGCTCTCTGGCCGTGACAGTGCGTCAGTTGCGATGAATTCAAACGAGTGTCTCGCTGGTGGCAATGGAGCCCAGCCCCATGACGCTGTCCGTCCCACAGACCGCTCAGTGGTCCGCTGGTGCCGGTCTCGGAGAGCACGCCGTGAGGCATGTGCACCCGGCCTTGGCGGAGAACCATCGCCAGGTGCGCACAGGAACACCACTCACCCCTCGACCGGCGTGTACCGCGATTAGCCCAACACGAGCGACGCTGCCAGCCTCATGGTGTTTCTGCGGCGCGGGGCCACGTGAGGGGATCGGCTGGCTTGGGTTTCTTGCGCCACTGGCGGGGTGTGGATCTGAAGTCCGAAGACTCGCCCCGTGTTGGACCTGAAACAGGGCACTTCGGCCCCTGTGCCGTTCATTCTCATGCTGGACTGCGACTCGTCCAGCACGAGGACACCGCTGAGCAAAGATGTGGCCGTGAAGCAGGGTGGCCTCCTCCAGCGCCTGCCTGCCCAGAGTTCGCGCAGAAAGCATGCAGCGCCCTCGCTCTCCTCTCTTCTGGCCGGCGCCGTCCCTCTTCATGCGACGCTTTGTGCGGTGGCTGTCCTGCGAGGGGTCTGTGATGCCATACGGTACCGGAGTGGTGCTACAGTGGTTGGTGCGATGGCCACTCTCCCCCCAGCGAGCAATGCCGACCGAGAAAGATGGATTGCTGGATTGCACCGCGGCCACCACAGCTCTCAAAATGGCAGTCGGCCCAAGGCATTAATGGACGACCCCTTGCTTCAGTGTTGGGCGGATTCACTACAAAAGTCTCGAAGTCAGTCCCAAATCGTGAGCCCGTGCCTTCGGCCGGTCGAGCGAGGCACACGCCAGCCCGCTACCCTCGCGTCGGAATCGCTGTGCCTCGATCGCTGGGCTGCTCCGGCACTCTCACAACATCACAGCTGTCTTGGAATGCCGGAGTCCAAGAGTTCATCAATTGTTGTGTGGTCTGCTGCTGCAGACCATTGTACAATGTCATTGGGCAGGCGTCACGCCTGGATTTGTGCCAGAGAGGAGCTCAGCTGCGAGAACGTGGGCCTGTCGTCAGGGTTTGCAGCCCACGTGCTCTGCATGAGGTCGACGTAGGCCGCGCTGAAGCCCCTGTGGCTGTCGGGGATGGCGGGCCTCTGGCCCCCGATGATGCGGGAGACGAGGGACATGACGGGGACGCCGTTGAAGGGGTTGTGGCGCGTGAGGACCTCGTACATGACCATCCCCAGCGCGTACACGTCGCTCTTCTCGCTGAAGTGGCCCCGCTCCAGGATCTCCGGCGCCATCCACGCCACAGTCCCGCACACCGTCATCGTCTTGTTCGCGTTCTTGATGGCCGACAGCCCAAAGTCTGCCGTGCCCCCGTCGCGTTGCGTTGCCGTGTCAGTCGGTGGCCCAGAGCACAGGCGGAGCGGCAAGGGGCCCAGGGGGGTGTGGCAGAGAGAGAGAGGGAGCAGCGGACCGGTGATCTTGACGTCCCACTTGTCGTTGACGAGGATGTTTGCTGCCTTGAGGTCCCTGTGTATGATGTTCGACGCGTGTATGTAGCTGCGTGTTGTTTCCAGCCAGCAAGCAGTGTCAGCAAAGGTCCGTGGGTGGCCGACTGAAGAACGCACATGAGGCCCCTGCACACGGAGGAGAGGATGGCGATGGCCCTGGGCATGTCCACAGCCTTGTCCTCGAGCACAGTCTTGAGGCTGCCCCCGTCCATCCACTCGGTGATGCTGCGCATCCGGACAAGGCCCCATCTCAGTGCATAGCACGGGAAAATGAGGGAGGGAGAATGAGAGGCTCACATGAACATGTTGTTGGGGTCGAGCGACGCCCCCATCTGCGCAGACTCGGGTCAGTGAATGGCGGGTGAGACCCAAGCGGCACTCACGAAGAGAATGATGGAGGGGTGGCGCAGCTCGGCCAGCAGCGAGATCTCCTTGAGCTGCCTCTGGAGCTCGACCATGGTGGCCTGGTCCACCTTCTGCTGGTAGAACTTCTTCACTGCCACCGTCTCCCCCTTGTACTCCCTGGTGCCCGTCTCTCAGCTCTCGCAATTGGAATCGGAGGGGGGAGGGCTGCGTGTGCTGACCCCTTGTAGACAGAGCCGAAGTTGCCCCTGCCGATCTGCGTCTTGGAGATGGCGACCTCGCTGGGGTCGATGGCCCACGTCGGCCGCTGCTTGTCCTGGGTCGACATCTTGGCCAGCATGTCCTGCACCTCCCCCGCGCTGAACGGGTGCGCCTCGGCCGACGTGCTGACGATGCTCGAGTTGATGGCCGACAGCGAGAGCATCTGGAACTCCCTGTTGAGGCCCACCAGCACCGCCTCGTGGATGACCTCCTCCTCCGCGATGCCCTTGAGCTTGAAGGGCCCCACGATGCGCAGGCTCAGCACCCCCAGCATCTTGGCCGCCTGCTCCTGCGTCTGCTGCCGCTCGATCTCGGACCTCGCCATGCTGCTCACGAAGATCTGGCCGCCCTGCGCCAGCGCCGCCACGCGTGCCGCCTTGTTCACCGTCGGCCCGAAGTAGTCGACAGTCCCTGCGTTGGCCTCGGCGTCGGCGTCTCCAAAGTGGATGCCCATGCGGACGCGGACGCCGCGGAACGACACAACGCCGTCCACGACGACCTCGGCGCAGCTCTGCTGCGTGAGGAGCAGAGGGTCCCACTTGGCTCCCAGCAGCATGTGCTGCGCCTCCTGGCAGAACATCAGCGCGTCCAGGGGCGACTGGAACGCAATCATGAACGCATCGCCTGCAGACGCGCACCAGAGTCAATTGACACGCAGCCGAGAGGGCGGCGCCCGTACCCTCTGTCTTGACCTCGAAGCCCCTGTGGGCCCTGAAGCACGCGCGCATGATCTCGTTGTGGAGCTTCAGCGACGCCTTCATCACGCTGGGGTTCCACTCCCACAGCGACGTGGACCCCTGGATGTCTGTGAACACCAGCGCGATGTAGCCCGTGGGCGCCATCACCTTGGCCATCTCCTCGTGTTTCTATCAGCGCTCTACGAGTGAGCAGCGAGCATCAAGAGAGAAGAGCACTGCCGTACGATTTCATCCTCGAGGAACGTGCTCAGTGACGACAGCCTGGCATTGATGACGCTGAACCCCGGCCTGAAACTGCAGCAGCGCTGTGAGTCGAGAGCTGCTGAGAGGCACCAGGCACGTACTCAGGCATCGGGGCCAAGCACTCTGTGGTGAGCTCCGCGATTGGCGGGGAGAACTTCTTGCCCTCCATCGAGGGGCGCAGGCCCTCCTGGACGACGCGCAGGGCGACCGTGTGGGGGTTCTCATCTGCGTAGGGGACCTCTCTCGTGACGATCTCCCACGCGATGACGCCAAACGCTGCGTTGCGTCGGGTGAGTCGCGCGACACAGCGCGGCTGACGGCTGAAACGCACAGTAGACGTCGCTCTTGGTGGTGCAGTCGGCGCCGTCCAGCACCTCGGGAGCGGTCCAGAAGATCGTCCCGACCACTGCGGCGCTGTCCTGGCGCGACCCTCCAGGCGCGTTGGCGTGCGAGAACAGCGTCAGACCAAAGTCGCTGACCTTGGCCTGCAGGTTCGAATCCAGCTGTTCGACGCAGGGTTCCGGTTAGTGGCAGGGGAATGTGTGCCCACTGGGGGGGTCCAGCACCAGGATGTTGGAGCTCTTGAGGTCGCGGTGCAGAATGGGAGGGTCGTTCTGGTGCAGGTACGCCATCCCTCGCGCGATGTCCGACATGATCGCCAGCTTCAGCCGCAGCGGCACACAAAAGCCCTCATTGGCCAGCAGGTCCATCAGCGACCCCGTGGGCATGTACTCTGCAATGGCGTGCGCCAAGAGAACGCAAAGCAAGATGAGTGGAAGGAAGTGAGTGAGCGTAGGGGAGAACTCACCGGTGACGATGATGAAGCTGTCGGCGCTGCGCGCGTGGCACATGAAGAGGAGGATGTTGGGGTGGCGCAGCGCACGCATCACGTCCACCTCCTTGGCCACCTGCTCGATGTCCTGCGCCTGCAGCGCCCCGATGCTGAACACCTTTGCCGCAACCTCTGTGTCGCGCCACAGAGCCTTGTGCACCACTCCGAAGCTTCCCTGCCCGATGACGTCTCCCAGAAGGATCTCCGACGCATCCACCTCGTCGTGGTACCGCAGCTTCTGCCGACGCCTCACCCACACAGCTACAGCAGTCGCGATCACAGCCAGCAGTGCACCACCACCGCCGCCGCCCACAGCGCCTCCGATGACGGCAGCCGTGTCCCTGGACTTTCCTGCCGCGCTTACGGGGCACGCGCCAGCGTAGCACTGCGACAGGCCAGCGCACCACGTGCAGTTGTACGACAGCGCACACACGGCCGCGTCGCTGATGGCATCGCACTGGCAGAGCTCATGCGCAGCGCAGTACTTGCCGCACCAGTCGCAGCCCAGCACCGATGTGTTGCACGCGCCCTCTTCCGCCGTATACGCACACGTCGTAACGCAGGGTGTGGACGCGTTGGCGTCGTGGTCCACACTCCCTGTCCCGCACGCGTGGCTCGCGCATGGACCAGCGCTCCCCGCTGCCTCGTATCCCCCGGCCCCGCACGCCACGCACGCTGTCGACGCGTCCCAGTCGCTGTCCGTCCACCCGGCAGCGCACGTGTGGCTGCTGCACGGCCCAACGCTCCCCGTCCCAGTGTGCGTCCCGTTGCCGCACTGCACGCACGCCGTCGCCGACGTGTTGTCGTCGTCTGTCCACCCCGCCCGGCACACATATCCGCTGCACGGACCGCTCGCTCCCTCTGTTCCCACGCCGCTGCCCGGGACGCATGACACACAGGGCGTCGCCACGTCGCTGTCGTCATCTGTGGTCCCCCGCGCGCACACGTGCGACTGGCACGTTCCATTGGACAGGGGCAGCAGGAAGTGTCCTGGCCCACACGCCACACACGGCGTCCCTGCGTCCGTGTCGTCATCTGTGGCGTTGACAGCGCAGGCGTAGAGGGCGCAGGAGCCGGTGGAGCCCTGGGGAACGTAGTGGCCAGCGCCGCATGGCACGCAGGGCGTGGCCGCGTCGGAGTCGTTGTCTGTGGTGCCTGCGGGGCACAGCGTCGTCGCACAGGCCCCGTGTGCTCCCAGAGGCGAGTAGTGCGCAGGGCCGCAGGGCACGCACGGCGTGGCGACGTCGTTGTCTGTGTCCTGCGTCCCCGGGGCGCATGCGTAGGTGTCGCAGGTGCCGTGTGTCGCAGGGGCAGTGAAGTAGTGGCCCGGCCCACACGCCACACAAGGTGTCGACGCGTCAGAGTCGTTGTCTGTCGTCGCGAAGGGACACTGGCGGCAGGCGCCCACGCTGCCGGCGGGCATGTAGTATCCCGGGCTGCACAGAGCGCAGGCAGTGGAGCTGTCGGCGTCGTGGTCTGTGGTGCCTGCGGGGCACGCCATAGTGTCGCAGTCCGAGGCGTTGCCGGCAACGACGAAGTGGCCAGGCCCGCACCACTCCTTGAACACGTAGTAGATCTCGCCCGACGTCAGGGCGCGGTCGTAGAGGCGCACGTCGTCGAGGAGCCCCGAGTAGCAGAGGTCCCAAGACGTGGCCCGCTGGCCCAGCGTGAACGTGGGGTTGGAGGGCAGGCTGATGGCCATTGTTCCCGTTGTGGCCAGGACGCCGTTGATGTAGAGCAGCATCCTGCTGCCGTCGTAGACTAGTGTCAGGTGCGCCCATGTGCTGCTGGCAACGCCCGTCGTGAGGGTGGTCCCTCCGTAGACCTGGGCGGACAGCACCTGGGAGGCGAGGTACATGTACAGAGACCCCGACGTCCCAGCGGGGCCGATATAGCCCAGGAACAGAGAGGGCCAGTCCTGCTGCAGCGACCATGCCCACACCGACAGCGTGAACGGGGATGTGCCACCTATCGCGCCGAGCGAGGGAGACACAAGGCCGGGGCACACGGCTCCTTGCTCGGGCGTTCCGAAGAACATCGACGTGCCCCACAAGGGCGACAGCTTCATGGCAGTGGTGCCCACCCGACCTGCCACCCACGTGATATTGTCCGCGTCCTGAATGACTGCCGCCGCGTTGCCGTTGCCAGACTTGTCTGCCAGTCGCTGCGAGACAGTGGAGCCCTCGAACGTCCAGTGTAGCAGAATCTCATCGTCGGTGGGGAATCCGGCCAGAACCTCGCCGCACTTGCCCGTCTGCGAGCAGTAGGCGCCGCACCACTCGCAGCCAGCAGCAGACGCGTTGCACAGCGCGGCGTCCACGAAGAGCAGGCAGGCGGCAATGCAGGGCGTCGCGGGGCTGTGGTCGTGGTCGACGAACCCTGTGGCACACTCGAACTGCGAGCAGGGGCCGTGCGACCCCGCGGGCACGTAGAGGCCCGTGCTGCACGCGATGCACGGCGTCGTCAGGTCCGAGTCGTTGTCCGTCGTGCCAGCGGCGCACGCGAAGGCGCTGCACTGGCCGTGGTACAGCACTCCCGGCGCCTTGGGCGGGAAGTACGTGCCGCTGCCGCACGCAACGCACTGCGTCGAGGGGTCCGAGTCGTCGTCGGTTGTGCCGCGCGCGCAGTCGACGCACGACTGCGCGTATCCTTTGTACGTGAACTGCCCCGCAGCGCAGCTCGCGCACGCTGTCGCGGGGTCGCTGTCGTCGTCGAAGGTACCGCCCGCACACATGTAAGCCTCACACTGCGTGGACTGAGACCCGACAGCCATGTAAAGCCCTGCAAAAATCGTGAGCCCTGCACTCGCGGGGGTGGGGGCATCTATGCGGACCTGCGGGCGGACAGAAGCTGCGCCAGATGTCGGCGATCTCGGAGCTGGAGAGAGCCCTGTTGTAGAGGCGGACATCATCGTACATACCCTGGTAGCACATTTGCGTCTTCGTCAAGTCAAGGCCCAGAGTCAGCACAGAATCGTTTCCCAGATTCAGTCCCGTGACGCCCATGCTCGACGAAAGCTGACCGTTGCGGTACATCCTGAGGGTTGCTCCGTCGTACGACATTGCAATGTGATACCATCCATCCGCTGAGGAGATACTGGTCGTTATGGACGATCCAGAGAGCTCTTCGGTGAAGTAGATGTTGTATGGCGGAAGCGTCCAGTGTAGGCCATATAATGTACCCTGAGAAAATGATCCCAGATGGGCCACCCACTGAGCGACCTGAATGTTCATAACAGGAGAGTGCAGCAGCCACATGGCTAGCGTGAACTTCGCGGTCATACCGCTGATGTTCAAGGAGCCCAGTGCCGGCGAAGCAACATAGGGACAGCTGCCACCTTGAATCGTGTTCAGCGTGTACAGATCGACGCCGTAGGACTGCACCAAAGCAAAGCTGGAGCTGCCCACAATGCCGGATGGCCATAGGACCTCCGAGGTATTGTACAACGTGGCGTCCATACCGTGTCCCGATTCGTCAGAGAACCTGGTCGAGAGCGAGCTTCCTTCGAATGTCCAGTGAAGCACAAGCCCAGACGTGGATGGCGACCTCACCTCCGAGATGTTACAATCGCCCTTCATTACGCACCGAGTGGCACACCAGTCACAGCTGTACTCAGAGTCGTAGCACACCACGGGGATCGTCAGCAGCGTGCACGCCGACACACACGCTGTCGACGCATCCCCGTCGGCGTCCACAAGGCCACGCCCGCACGCGTAGTCGCTGCAGGCCCCTTGCGACCCCGGGGGCACGTACACTCCGCTGCCGCACTGCACACACGCCGTGGCCGCGTCCGAGTCGTTGTCCACCCACCCAGCACCACACACGTGGACGCTGCACGCCCCGGTGCTGCCCCCTGCAACGTAGTGCCCCGCCCCGCATGCCACACACGCTGTCGACGCGTTGCCGTCGTCGTCCGTCGTCCCCGCGGCACACGCCAGCGCAGCGCACGTCGCCATCGACCCCGCGGGGGCGTACGCCCCGGCCCCGCACGCCGCGCACGGCGCCGTGGCGCTGCCGCCGGCCGCGGTGGTGCCCGCGGGGCAGCCGGGGTTGCACGAGGGGCCTGCCGCCCAGCACCTCAGCCAGCACCACGCGCACCCCGCCGTCGAGTTGCACGCAGCCGGCGTCGCCGCCAGCGTGCACGCCTCCACGCACGGCGTCCCCGCGTCCCCGTCGTCGTCCACCGTCCCCGCCGCGCACTGGTACAGCCCGCACGCCCCGGCGCTCCCCGCCGGCACGTACGCCCCGGCCCCGCACTGCTCGCACGCAGTCCCCGCGTCGCTGTCCGCGTCCGTCCACCCCGCCCCGCACTCGTACCCGCTGCACGGCCCGCTGCTCCCCGTCGCGCCGGGAACGTAGTGCCCCGCCCCGCACGCCACGCACGGCGTCGCCGGGTCGCTGTCCGCGTCTGTCGTGTGCGACTGGCAGGCTGTGCAGGGCCCCTGCGTCCCCGCCCCCGCGTACTGCCCCGCGCTGCACCCCACGCACGCCGTCCTCACGTCCCCGTCGTCGTCCGTCGTCCCCGCCGCGCACGCGAACCCCTCGCACGTGCCGGGCATGCGGGCCCCCGCTGGCACGTACCGCCCTGCGTTGTGAGCGTTGCGTCAGCACAGTTTCAGTGCATTTCCGGTGGACAAAAGCAATGCCGGTGCCGCTATTTCTGGCAGCCGAGAGCAGAGGCAGAGGGCCGCACCGGGGCTGTCGCAGGGGCCGGACCAGAGGGCGTAGACCTCGTCGCCAGAGAGGGGCCTGTTGTACAGGCGCACGTCGTCGACGAGGCCGCTGTAGCAGAGCTGCGTCGATGAAGTTGTGTTTCCGACGTAGAGGCGTGCTGTGAAGTAGAATTGAGCCTGAATCACAATGATGTCGGTCATCCTCCCGTTCACATAGAACGACATCCGGTCGCCCCCGAATGTGCCCTCGTACGACGCAGCGACGTGCATCCACTCTCCAGAGACGTCCCTGAATTTGTGGAAGAGCATTGTGTCGGGCAGATTGTTTCCAACAGCGCCCGCCACCAGGGTCTGAGAGGGCCTGATGACCGTCGCCACCGAGCCGCGAGTGAATGCCGCCTCGACGGTGCCCAGAGACGCCACCCATGAAGCCCGCGCGGAGGTGGAGGACACGGGGAGATCTGGCTTTATCCACATGGCGAGGGTGAAGGGAGCCATTCCTCGTATACCCACGTCCTTCAGCAGCGGTGAGACGAGGTAGGGGCACGCGACACCCTGCGCGTGCTCCCCCAGAGAGGTGGTCCATGTGGGCAACATCTGCAGGGCGTGCGACCCCACAACGCCCTGCGCCCACGTGATGTTGCTCGCGTAGATCCCGCCGCCCACGGTCGCTGTGAAGCCGTTGCCCGACCAGTCCCACAGCCGCGATGTCGCGTTGGGGCCCTCGAATGGCCAGTGGAGGACCGGATTGCTTTGCTGAGAAGGTGTCCACGCAGCGGCGAGGTGAAGAGCCACGGCCAGACAGACGAGCATTGCTGCGCTTGGCTTACTGCCCGCCATCGCTCGTGCGGCTCCGGAACTCTTGTTGTTGTCGAGGCGTGCTATGCCCCGGTGATTTAGTGTTTCGGTGGATGAGCTATTTTAAGCCGGCACCGGCTTTGACAATCGAGGTACTTCTACACAAATGGTCTGCTGCTTTAACGATTAAATGCAGTCGCACTTACGTAACGAGCTCTTTATTTGGTGGAGAGGTTGCAGCAACGCTTCAGCATCGACATGGCGAACCACGCCTCTCGCGCGCTGTGTACTAGTGCCTCCTCGTCCGCTTTGTCGGCGCTATTGTTTCTGTTGCAGCGCACGACCTCCCTCAGAAGCGGCACCAGAGCCCTGAGAGGCACAGAACTGGCGCACACACCCGCGGGGGCGCGTTCCATTTCTCTGCTGAGGACGTGAGCGCGACTGAGGACTTGTGCAGGCACTCCCGCGAGTCTGCCAACGTTGAGACCGAAGCTGCTAGGCGCAATTCCACCGGTGATCTTGTAGAGGAACGTGACTCGGGTCCGATCTTGCTCCTCGTCGGTGCCGTCTTCGCTCTGGTTTTGCATGAAGGACATGCAGAGGTTCTGTACCGCAACGGGAAAGACGGCCTCGAGCGTCTCTGCCAGAAGCCCGTAGTGCGTGACGAACAATACCAGGCAGCGCGTGGCGAGCAAGTGGCGGACAGTGGCGTACGCGATGGCCGTGCCGTCATGCGTCGATGTGCCACGGCCCAGCTCGTCGAGCACCACGAGCGAGCGCGACGTAGCACCCCGCAGGATCTGCGACGTCTCTGCGAGCTCCACAAAGTAGGTGCTCTGGCCGCGCTCGATGGCGTCCGAAGCGCCCATTCGCGTGTAGACGGCGTCGAGCGGAGTCAGGCGAGCATGTGCAGCAGGGACATAGCAGCCAACCTGCGCCATGATCGCGATCAGGGCCACCTGGCGCGTGAACGACGACTTTCCGCCCATATTGGGCCCCGTGATGACAGCACAGCGCGTCGCATTGTCGGATGTGCCGAGCTCGATGCTGTTGGCGACATACGCCTCGGAGCTCAGTGCCTCGGCGACAGGGTTCCTACCGTCGACAATGGAGAGCACCTGCCCCTCCGCGCTGTGACCCACAATCTCTGGCCGCGCAAAGCCGGGGCGAGACGACGCCACCGCAAGCGCGTTGAGGGCATCGAGGACAGCGAGGCTGCGCACGGCCAGGTGCATCTCCACGTAGTGGTCCACCGACACGCGCGAGAGGAACGCGAACCATGCTTCACGGCTGGCAGCGTCGAGCAGGGCGCGGTGGTGCTCGAGCCTCTCCAACGCCCCCACCATCTCGTCGGTCCTCCAGCGCGACACCGACTGCGTGCTGACAGCGGCTGTGAGCGTCCAACCGTTGGGGAGAGAGGGATACGTACTAGTTAACTTTGATCCAGCTCGAGGGCACCTTCTCCTTGAGGGGCAGCTCGATGAGATACTGCTCCTTGACCATATGTGTGTACTCGAGCGCTGGCCTCCTGAGCTGCGTCCGCACACGGCCGAGTATCTGCTCGAGCTCCACCTCCACGTCGGCAACGCTTCTCGCGTGGCTGCGCACGTCGTCGCTCTGTTCGCTGTCCGACAGCAGGCCCGTCCACTCGTTGCGCTCAGCCTTGTCGGGAGACACGGCGTCGATCAGCCTCTCTGCCGTATCCGCGATGCCCTCGGGGACCTCCTCGAGCGCGGTGCGCAACGCGTGCGCGCGCACGCCCTCGATGTGCTCGCGCGACGGGAACTCGCGGGCGACGCGCCGCATGCCCTGCATGACGCGAACAAACTCTCGGGGCGAGCACAGGCGATTGTGCACTCGGCAGATGCCCTTCTCGAGGTCGGGCAGCCCCAGAAGCATCTTGCGAATCGCTGGGCACGCCATGCCGCACGTCAGCGCAACAGCAGGCATCGGTCGGGGCAGGAAGACGCAGAGCCGTACAGAGTATGCAGAGCGACGCAGCCGTGTTGGAGCTCGCCTGCTCAAGGATCTCCTGGACGGCGTCGAGCCTCTGGCGGATACTCCTGCGGCGAGGGCGGTAAGCTGTGAGAAGGATGTACAGCGCAGGGCGAGAGAGGCGGCTGGTGGAGCACTCGGGGTCGACAAGAGGCTGCGCAAGCCACCGGCGGAGCAGCCTGCGCCCGAATCCAGTGGTCGTGTGCGCCAGCAGCCAGAACAGCGACCCCTTCTCCGTGTGGTCGACGTTGTTCTCGAACAGCTCGAGGTTCTGCACGCGAGGGCGTCAGACCACGGCGCCGCCATCACACGGGCGACTCACAGCGACGGTCGACGCAGGCAGCGACATGCACATGGCAGAGGTCAGGCGCCGCAGGTTGGAGGAGAGCTTCAGGACGCCCTCGAGGCTGAACTTGGCCAGGTGGCGCAGCAGGGCCCCCACGCAGCAGACGACCTCCCGCTCCAGCGCCAGCAGCGGTCCGCACTCGCCGCTCTGCTGCAGCTGCCCCAGTGCGTGCACGGCCCCGTCGTAGTCGAACATGTCCGCGTCGAGGTACTCCACCCGCACGCCTGCGTCAGTCGAGCGCGTGCCCGTGAGATGGCGTTGGGGTGCGATGGCTTGACCGTTTGGGCCCCTCCTCTCCACCTCCAGAGAGGCCCGCGATTCTGAATCAAAGCATGACGCAACGCAGGCAGACCGGTTTGCCTGCGTTGCATCACCCGGTGCAACGTCACAGGTGCGGGCGTGATGTGGCACGGGGGGGACAACACCGGCAGGCGCACGCACCTCTGCGCTCGAGGCGCCGCAGCAGCGCCGCCGTTCGCTCCGAGGGCTGCGCCCGGGCGACGATCTCCGAGGGGCAGAGCACGCCGAGCGCGTTCTCGAGCGCCGAGCGCATCGCGTCGTCAGCGGCCGCGCGCTCGTAGACGACGTCGCCCGTCGCCACGTCGACGGCGGCCATCGCCCAGCGCGCCGCGTCGCCGGCCCCCGCCCGCGGGCCCTCGTCGAGGCAGAGCATGTAGTTGGCGTCTGCGCCCTCTGCGTCGTCGCCGGCGCCGTCGTCGGCGCTGAGCAGCGTGGCGGGCGTGTAGAGCGCGGCCAGCGAGCGGGCGAAGGGCTTGGAGCGCGAGTCGCTCAGCGCCTTGACGGCCGCGACCTCGGTCTGCTTGACGAGGCCCACGCGGTGGCCCGCGCGCACGAGCCTGCGCACGTGGAACATGACGCGCGTGGCGGGCACCATGGCCGCCAGGTAGTGGTGGTCCGTGTACGCCGCCACGCGCAGCACAGAGGCGGCGGTCTCGGCGTCGCGCCCGTAGAACTTGTACTTGTAGCCCACCTCAAACGCCAGCACCGTCCCCGGGTGCTGCGCCCGCGTCGCCGCCACCTGCTGCTCCAGCGGCGTCAGCTTGGCGCCTGGTGGCGGCTCCACGGCCTGCGCGGGCTCCTGGTCGGGGTGGCGGGGGTCGCAAGCGGCGGTTAGCAAGTGGATTCCTGAGAAATTCCCAGGAAAGGTGGCGCGTGTGCCTCGTCGCTGGGCCTTTTCGTGCCTCGATCGGGCTTGGCCGGCTTGGCCTGTTCGGGCTCCATTTCCGAGTCCAAGCGGTATTCCTGGGAATGTTTCAGGAACTGAGCCTAAGGGGGGCTTGCTCTTGGACGCACTGCGATGCCTCTGGCCGGGGCCCTGCGCTCGGCGCTGGCCGCTCTGGCCTTGGCTGCGGGCGCCCGCGGGGCCGGGGACTTGGCGCGGGACTTCTTGGCCGGCTTCTTGTCGCTGTCGCTGCCCGGCGACCGCGGGCGCTTGGGCCCCTGCCACTTCGCTTCGTCGCCGTCGTCATCGCCGTCGGCCGCTGCGTCATCGTAGTCGCTGTCGCCGTCGCCGTCGCTGTCGTCGATCACTGTCCTCCGCTTGCACCTGCGCCTGGCTGCCGTGCGCTCGGCGTCGCTTCTGTCCACGTCCATGGCGCTGCCGCTGCCGCGCTGTGCCACGTCATCCACGTCATCGGCTCCGGCGGGCGGTGCCTGCCAGCCCGGATGTGACTGGGGTGTCACTCACGCGGGCGGGGGACAGCGAGGGCGGGCACGAACGGGTGGGGCGCTGGGCGCTGGGGCAGCGGGCGGGGCAGGGCGCTTCGGGGGTGCCGGGGCGGTGGTGAAGTACTTGGACAGCGTCACCTGCCGCGCACCCGACATCTCTGCTGGATCGTTGCTTTGTTTTGGCGCGTAGAGGGGCGATTCCCTGCACTCAAATCAACGGAGGGAGAATATCTGTCTGTGGTTCACAATTCCTGGATGTCCAGGATGAGTTGAAGTGGTCCCTCGCCCGTCGTTGATGGTAGAGGCCAGGGGGGGGCAGGTCCTGGGGGATGCCCGGTGCTGGGGTCTGTTGTCCTGCGTGTCTGTGCACCTGGTGCCCTGCCAGCTGAGATTTCTCGCCACAGCAGCCAGCAAAGTGCACCTGTGTTTCCCACCGGCCCTCAATGAGCGGCGGTCCTCCGCGTGGCCTCCCGCGCCCTCCCGTGCCCATCCCCCGCCTGCCCTCGCCCCCCTCCGGCCGGCCCCGCCCTCCCCCCGCGCCCCGGTCCTCGCCCCCACCGCCCCCGTCCACCCCGTCTCCCCCCGCCTCCTCTGCTGTCGCTTCAGTCGCCCCTGTCGCCTCTGCTGCTGTCGCTTCAGTCGCCCCTGTCGCCTCTGCTGCTGTCGCGTCCCCACTGGGCGCCCCGCGCTCCCTGCCCGCGTGGCTGCGCAACAAGCCCCCGGCCCTCGCGCAGGCCGCGCAGGGCCCAGAGCCCCGGCTGCCGTCGCCCCCGCCCGCGCCGGCGCAGCGGTGCGACGCGGCGTGCGCTGTCGTGTCGCACAGGCCCGCCCTCAGCGTCTCGTCGCCCCGCTCGCCGCCGCCGCTCGGCCGCGCGCCACCGCCGCCGCCCGGCGTCCCCGCGTCGTCGCCGCCCATGGCCATCCTGCAGCCCCCGCGATGCGCGGGCGCCCTGTCGGCCGTGCCGGCCTCGTGGGCGCCGCCGTCGTCGATGCCGCTGGCCGCGTCGCTGTCGTCGCCGTCGCCCTCGCCCCCGTCGTCGTCGGCGTCGCCGGCGGCCTCCTCGTCGCGCCTGCAGTGGTCGCCGGCCTCGTCCTACCGCTGCCCCTCTGCGGGCCGCGCGCTGCTGGCGTCGTCGTCGTCGCCGCGCCAGAGCGCTCTGCTGGCGCAGTACCGCCTCTCGCCCAGCGGGTCCCCCACGCCCCCGCCGGCGTTCGCGGGCAAGGCGCTGCCGGCGGCCGCGCGGCTGCAGCAGCAGGAGCAGCAGCAGGAGGGGGCGCTGGGGCCCGGGCACCACCAGCAGCGGTCGTCGGCCCCCGCGCCCCGCAGCGCGGCACTGGAGCACGCGGCCGCCAGGTCCACGTCGTCGGCCATCATCGTCCCCCCGCCCCCGCTGCACGGCGACGACGGCGACGACGGCGACGACATCGGGCCGCCGGCGACGCCCCCGCCGCCTCTGGTGGCGGCCCAGCAGGGGGAGGCGAGGGGGAAGGAGTTCCCGTGGAACCTGACGGTGGCCAACGGGCTGCGCGAGTGGGAGGCCGCGTGGACGGGGTGCCTGCGCGACCTGCTGGCGATGCTCGAGCTCGACGCGGAGCAGCGCGAGCACATGGCCGACGTCGTCCTCGACAACATCAACCCCATGCTCGCCTCGTCCAAGTCCTTTGTGCGCGCGCCGGCCACTCTCGGCCCTCCGCTGCAGGGCTGACCCCCCCCTCTGCTCCTCTCCGTACGCAGCCGTCGATCGTCGCGCAGGCAGAGGAGCTGCGGGACAAGGCGGCGGGCGCGGACGAGAAGGAGAAGAGCGACCACGCGCTGCGCGAGCGGGTGTACGCGGCGCTCAAGGAGCTGCTGGCGACGCTGGGCGTGCACAACATCTACGTCGTCTTCTTCTTCAGCAAGCTCGACTGCCCCGCCGTGCTCGCCGGCGCCGTCCCCGAGCGCGCGGCCGCCGTCGCAGGGCGCCTCTCGCGGTACCTCGTCTTCGAGCGGGCGCTCAGGGCCCTCGTGCGCCTGCAGGCCCGCGTGCGGGGCGTGCTCGCGCGGAGGCTGCGCGAGCGGCTGCGGGCCGTGTGGGTGCCCGGGCGCAACGTGCCGTTCCTCGAGCTGCTGCGCGGCGAGCGGGAGGTCTGCGCGCAGCTGGCCAAGGCGACCAAGGAGATCTACGCGGAGCTGCGCGAGGCCGTGGGGACGCCCGAGAGGGCCAAGGGCAAGGCGGCGCTGGCCGACGAGGACCTGGCGCTCGTCTACGGCGACGCGCACAAGCTCTACGCGCTGCACTACCGCGTCAGGTGCGCGCTCGAGGCGCTGATGCCCGCGTGGCCCGCGCTGGGCGACGTCGGCCGCGTCTTCCTGGCGCTCGCGCCGCACTTCCGCCTGCTCGTCGAGTACGCGCGGTCCGCAGAGGTCCAGCAGGAGGCCATCGCGCGGCTGATGCGCGACTGCCCGCAGTTCACGCGCGCCACCGACGTGGAGGAGCTCGGGGCGCTGCTGGCGGCGCCGCTGCGGCACTGGCCGCTCTACCAGACGTGCCTCGAGCGCATGTGCCACGCGACCCCCGCCGAGACGCCCGCCGGCGCGGCGCTGAGCGCGGCCAGCTCGCTCGTCGGCGAGGTCATGAAGTTCATCCGCTCCTCGGGCGCCGTCGCCCGCCAGCGCGCCCTGATGGCCGGCGCCGTCGCGCGGCTGGGCGGCCCCGGCGCCGTGCGGGCGCTGCTCGGCAGCAACGCCGAGCGCAGCCTGCTGCTCGAGTGCGACGCGGAGCTCGTCGTCAGGAAGAAGGCCTCGCGCAGGCGCCTCTTTGTCTTCTCCGACAGGCTCGTGCTGGGCGAGCCCTCCAAGGACGGCAGCAGGTGCAAGCCCCGCGAGACGTTCGACCTCGCCGACTTCAGCTCGGCCGCGCTCGACGCCCAGGGCGCCGCCGTCGAGCTCGCCGGCGAGCAGCGCGCGCTGCAGCTGCGCGGGGCCGACGCCGCCGAGACCCGCCGCGTGCTGGCGGCCGTGGCCGGCGTCATCGAGGGGCGCGGCAGCACGAACAGGCTCTTCGGGCAGCGCCTCGGCGACGTCGTGGCGCGCGACGGCTCCCGCGACGGCGTCCCCGTGTTCCTGCGCGTCAGCTTCGACTGGCTGCTGCGCCGTGCGGCTGCCGCCTGCTGCCTGTGCCTCCTCCGCCCTGCTGACCTCTGCCCCGTGCTGCCCCGCGCGCAGACGTGGGGACGGTGGGCCTGTTCCGGGTGTCGCCCGAGGCGGCGGCGCTCAAGCGGATGCAGGCCCGCCTGGAGCGGGCGCCCGAGGTGGCGTACGACGAGGGCGAGGACGCCATCCTGGTGGCGGCCGCCGTCAAGAGCTTCCTGCGCGAGATGCCCGAGCCGCTGCTGACGTCTTCGCTGTACCCGCGGTTCCTGGCGCTCGACGCGTCGGACGCGGGCACCGCGCGCAGGGGCGAGTTCGTGGCGAGCGTAGCGGAGCTGCTGGCGCAGATGCCCGCCGTGCACAGGGCGACGACGCGGGCGCTGCTGGGCTTCCTCGTGTGCGTGGTGGAGGCCAGCGGCGCCAACAGGATGACGCCCAGCAACCTCTCGATTGTACTAGGCGCGTGGCGCTCCCCGTCTGCGGCCAGGACTGACGGCAGGGTGGGGGGGCGCAGGACCGGACATACTGCGGCCAGAGGCAGAGTCTGTGGACTCGATCATGGAGATCCCGACGGCCAACAACGTTGTGGCAGGCGTCTTTGCCGTGGCCCGCGAGCTGCTTGGACTACCCTCGTGGTAGGCAGCGCCGCTGGTCGTGCCCCTCAAATACACCGCACCCCATACTGCACACCCTCGTCCTCCGCTTCTCTCGCGCTGCCCACCTCCCCCAATTCGCAGACCCGCCAGACCTTTGCCGCGGCAGATCGAGGCTTGCGACGTACGGTGCCAGCGCGGTGGGCGGATGTGGTCCTGCCGTGGAGTACTCGGCGCTCTCCGCCGTCTCCTCGAGGCAGCATAACCGTGTTGCGTGGGCACGCATCGACTAATCGGGCTTTGTGCTTCGACAAGGAAATGGGGCGGGTCTCTTCATTTCCACTATGCTGTGTTTGTGCGGCGTGTGCGTGTATTGAAGTTGATCTTCGTGTCGCGTTCGCTCTCAAACCAGGTTCCGCATTAGGAAGAAGCAATGAGGTCGGTGCGCTTTTCAGTTTTCCACCGATCGCTTTGCACAGCGCCACTACGGATACAACCCAACAGAGGAGAGATCGCCACCGCATGGCGCCGATAGCGCTGCCCGCCCGCGTGGCCCTGGCCCTGGCCCTGGCCCTCGTGGAAGCGCGGGTGACCCTGGCGGCGTACCCCGCGGTGAGCAGCAGCCCCGTGCTGCACTGGACGTTCGACGGGCCCAACGCGACCTCGCGCCTCTGGGACTCGTCGGGCAACGGCCTCGGGGCCACCATCGCGGCCTACGCCGCCAACGTCACGTGGGCGCAGGGCCTCGTGGGCTCGCACGCGCTGCAGCTGTCGCCGCAGTGGAAGTCGACGCTGGGCGAGAGCAAGCAGGGGGGCACGTGCCCCTACCTCGCATCGCCCGTCCTCAAGAGCCTCGGAATACGGGGCATGGGCCCCTTCGCCCTCTCGCTGTGGCTCCGGCCCACCCTCCCCGTGTCCTCCACGGGGGGGCTGGGCTCCTGGGCCGCCTTCCTCGGCCTGTATTCGACGGCCATCGTCGGCGCCGTCGTGACCCTCGAGCCCCGGCAGCGGGTCCAGTCGGGCATCTACACGAACATCCTCGCGTACCCCTCGTTCAGGACAGTCTCCGGCGAGTGGATGCACGTCGCGGTGTCGTACGGCGGCGTGCTCAGCAGCGACTACAGCGTCTACATCAACGGGGAGCTCGCCGACAGCTTCTCCGTCGCGGCCAACCTCAACCTCATAGCCCAGCTCTACATCGGCTGGGACCCCACCACTGCGCAGCTGTGCTACAGCGGTCTCGTCGACGACGTGCGCCTGTACAACAGGCCCCTCTCTGGCGACGAGGTCTACGCCCTCTGGTCCGGCCCCTGCGACAGCCCCGGTGCGGCCCTCTGCTCTCGGCTGCCAGAAATAGCGGCACCGGCATTGCTTTTGTCCACCGGAAATGCACTGAAACTGTGCTGACGCAACGCTCACAACGCAGGGCGGTACGTGCCAGCGGGGGCCCGCATGCCCGGCACGTGCGAGGGGTTCGCGTGCGAGGCGGGGACGACGGACGACGACGGGGACGTGAGGACGGCGTGCGTGGCATGCAGCGCGGGGCAGTACGCGGGGGCGGGGACGCAGGGGCCCTGCGCGGCCTGCGGGTCGCACACGACAGACGCGGACAGCGACCCGGCGACGCCGTGCGTGGCGTGCGGGCCGGGTCACTACGTTCCCGGCGCGACGGGGAGCAGCGGGCCGTGCAGCGGGTACGAGTGCGGGGCGGGGTGGACGGACGCGGACAGCGACGCGGGGACGGCGTGCGAGCAGTGCGGGGCCGGGGCGTACGTGCCGGCGGGGAGCGCCGGGGCGTGCGGGCTGTACCAGTGCGCGGCGGGGACGGTGGACGACGACGGGGACGCGGGGACGCCGTGCGTGGAGGCGTGCACGCTGGCGGCGACGCCGGCTGCGTGCAACTCGACGGCGGGGTGCGCGTGGTGCTGGCTGAGGTGCTGGGCGGCAGGCCCCTCGTGCAACCCCGGCTGCCCCGCGGGCACCACCGCGGCCGGCGGCAGCGCCACGGCGCCGTGCGCGGCGTGCGGGGCCGGGGCGTACGCCCCCGCGGGGTCGATGGCGACGTGCGCTGCCCTGGTGTGCGCCGCGGGGACGACCGACGACGACGGAAACGCGTCGACAGCGTGTGTGGCATGCGGGGCGGGGCACTACGCTGCAGCGGGCAGCACCGGGGTGTGCAGCGTCCACGTGTGTGGTGCTGGGTGGGTGGACAACGACTCGGACGCCTCCACGGCGTGTGTGCAGTGCGGCAGCGGAGTGTACGTGCCCCCGGGGTCGCAGGGGCCGTGCAGCGACTACGCGTGCGGGCGTGGCCTTGTGGACGCCGACGGGGATGCGTCGACGGCGTGTGTGTCGGCGTGCACGCTGCTGACGATCCCCGTGGTGTGCTACGACTCTGAGTACAGCTGTGACTGGTGTGGAACACGATGCGCTGCTAAGGGAATGTGCAACTACACTGTAGCGAGGCCACCATCAACAGTTGGCCTCGTGCTTCACTGGACGTTCGAGCAGTCGAGCGACGGCAGGCTCGTGGACAGGTCTGGGTTCAACATGAACGGGACGCTCTCCAACGCCACCGAGGTGCTGTTCCCCAAAGGCTTCATGGGCTCCTCGCTGAGGCTCATTCCCACGTACGAGGTGGACGAGTACACGCAGGCCACCGTGCAGGGGAGCGAGTGCCCCCACGTGACGTCGCCGCCCCTCGACGCGGTGAACATCAGCGGGAGCAGCGTCCACACGCTGGCCATGTGGGTGCTGCCGTCCATACCGCTGTCGCCGGACCTGACGGCGGCCATGGCGATGCTGGGCCCCTTCGCTGACGGGACCGCGTACGGCGTGTCTTGGGGTATCATGTCATTGCAACTCGTCTTCGCAGCAAAGCAGTCTGCGGTCAGCCTGACGGGCTCCTTCTCGGTCGGGTGGACGCACCTGGCGACGACGTACGACGGGTCCACACTCAAGTGGTACATGAACGGGAACCTCAAGGGGAGCGCCACCGCCAAGAGCCTCAGCCTGGGCAACGGCACAGTGCTGACGCTGGGCTACGACTTCACGCGGACGGGGCTGTGCTTCTTCGGCGCCTACGACGACGTGCGCCTGTACAACAGGGCCCTCGCTGCCGTGGAGGTGGCCGACCTGTGGCGCAACTTCTGCCCGCCGGTGGGCCTGTACATGGCCGCGGGGTCCACGTCGGCGTACTGCAGCAACTACGCGTGCGCCACGGGCACGTACGACCACGACAGCAACCCGGCGACGGCCTGCATCAAGTGCACCGCGGGGCAGTTCACCTACAGGGGCTACGCGCAGTCGTGCATCAACTGCTCGCGCGGCACTACCGACGACGACTCGGACCCCTCGTCCAAGTGCGTCGACTGCACCGGCGGGACGTACTTCCCGCCGACGACGTCGCTGCTGGTGGGGCCGTGCTCGACGTACTGGTGTCCCGCGGGCACGACGGACAACGACACGGACTGGGCGACGCCCTGCGTCCCGTGCAGCGCCGGCCAGTACACGCCGCCCGGGTCGTACGGCCCCTGCTCGTCGTTCGTGTGCCCAGCGGGGTTCTTCGACCACGACAGCGACCCGTCGACGGCGTGCATCGCCGAGTGCCTGCAGATATCTGACAGCGCTCTGTGTAACGCGTCGGCCGTCGGGTGCGTGTGGTGCGGGTCCTACTGCGGCATTCAGGGCAAGTGCGGCGAGCTGCTCGGGGGTCTGCCCACGTCCAAGGGTCTCGCGATGCTCTGGACGTTCGAGGGCAGCACAGTGGCCGAGCGCCTGCAGGACAGGTCGGGCAACGGCAAGCTGGCGTCGATCGTGCAGCACGCGCCCAACATCTCGTGGGACACCGGCAGGGTCGGGAGCAGCGCCATCCGGTTCTCCCCCGGTTGGACGTGGGGGTCGAGCGGGTACTTCACGCAGGGCTCGTACTGCCCGGGCCTCGTCTCGCCGGCGCTCGACGACGTGGGCATCACCGGGACCTCGGCCTTCACCATCGCCATGTGGATCAAGGGCATACTCCCGTCCTCGTGGGAGTCCATGTCGCTGGGCTACCTGGGGCCCTCGAGGGCCAACAACGTCATGTTCATGTACGAGGCCTCGGGCACCCTGAGCTCGGGCGCCCTGTATGGCAGCTACGTGGGCACGGGCATGGCGAACAGCACGTGGATGCACTTCACGGTATCCTTCGATGGCGCCACGGTGTTTGTGTACGTCGACGGAAGGCTGGTCAAGAAGGGCACCTCGGCAGTCAACTCGCAGGCCAAGCCAGTGATGACTCTGGCCTACACGTCGTACCCCTGGAACCTCTGCTTCCGGGGCCTCGTCGATGACTTGCGCATTTACAACCGGCTACTCACGGCAGACGAGGTCTACGGCGTGTTCCGGTGGTACTGCGGGCCGGGCCACTACGTGCCCGTGGGCAACGGCACAGACTGCTCCGCGTGGGAGTGCCCGGCGGGCACCACGGACCTCGACTCGGACACCAGCACTGCGTGTGTGCAGTGCTCCGCGGGACACTACATGCCCTCTGCCAGCGTGGGCGCCTGCCACGAGTGCCCCTTCGGGTGGACCGACGACGACTCGGACGCATCGACGCCCTGCGTGGAGTGCGGACCGGGCCACTACTTCACTACCATCGGCGTCAACGGAAGCTGCGACTTATTCGCGTGCCATGTGGGAATGCAAGACTCCGATGACGACGTGGCCACCCCTTGTGTCTCGTGCGGCCCTGCGCACTACTCGCCCATGGGGGCACACGGGGCCTGTGCGACGACGCTGTGCCCCGCAGGCACTACCGACGCCGACTCGGACGCGGCCACGCCCTGCGTGCCATGCAGCGCTGGCCACTACGTCCCCCAGGGCTCCACCGGCTCCTGCGCCCTCTACGCCTGTGCTGCCAACGCCACCGACGACGACTCCAACTCGTCGACGCCGTGTGTGGCTTGCGAGCCAGGACACTTCCTGCTGCCCCTGTCCAGCGGCGCCTGCGACACACACCTGTGCGGCAAGGGGACCACAGACGGCGACAGCAACGTGGCAACGCCCTGCGTGCCCTGCGACCCGGGGACCGGCGTGGGGACAGAGGGGGCGAGCGGCCCGTGCAGCGGATACGTGTGCCGTGCGGGGTGGACAGACGACGACAACACGTCGGCGACGGCGTGCGTGCAGTGCGGCAACGGGACGCACACGGGGGCGGGGAGCGTTGGGCCGTGCAGCAGCCACACGTGCGCTGCCGGGTGGACGGACAGCGACTGGGACGCGTCGACAGCGTGCGTGCAGTGCGGGGCCGGGGGCTACGAGGCAGCGGGGAGCGCGGGGCCGTGCGCGTCCCACGCGTGCGGGACAGGGAGTGTGGACCACGACGCCAACGCGTCCACCCCCTGCGTCACCGAGTGCTCCCACATAGTAGAGGGGGGCACGTGCAACACATCGGTGCTGGGCTGCGACTGGTGCGGCAAGTACTGCGCTGTCCGCACGCAGTGCCAGTGCGACCAGGTCAGCGACGCCGCCATGTGTGTGTTGTCGTATAACTGCACGTGGTGCGCTGGCCTGTCGCAATGCTACACTGGCGCGTGCCCCGTCAGCGCGGCAGGCAAGTCCAAGGACACGGCTGCCGTCATTGGAGGCGCTGTGGGCGGCGGCGGTGGCGGTGCGCTGTTNGCCGGGTGGACGGACGAGCGACTGGGACGCGTCGACAGCGTGCGTGCAGTGCGGGGCCGGGGGCTACGAGGCAGCGGGGAGCGCGGGGCCGTGCGCGTCCCACGCGTGCGGGACAGGGAGTGTGGACCACGACGCCAACGCGTCCACCCCCTGCGTCACCGAGTGCTCCCACATAGTAGAGGGGGGCACGTGCAACACATCGGTGCTGGGCTGCGACTGGTGCGGCAAGTACTGCGCTGTCCGCACGCAGTGCCAGTGCGACCAGGTCAGCGACGCCGCCATGTGTGTGTTGTCGTATAACTGCACGTGGTGCGCTGGCCTGTCGCAATGCTACACTGGCGCGTGCCCCGTCAGCGCGGCAGGCAAGTCCAAGGACACGGCTGCCGTCATTGGAGGCGCTGTGGGCGGCGGCGGTGGCGGTGCGCTGTTTCTGGCGATTGTGGGGTCTCTACTGGCGGTGTGGGTGCGGCGTCGGCAGAAGCTGCAGTACCACGACGAGGTGGATGCGTCGGAGATCCTCCTGGGAGACGTCATCGGACAGGGGAGCTTCGGAGTGGTGCACAAGGCGCTGTGGCGCGACACAGAGGTTGCGGCCAAGGTGTTCAGCATCGAGGCGCTGCAGGCGCAGGACATCGAGCAGGTGGCCAAGGAGGTGGACGTCATGCGTGCGCTGCGCCACCCCAACATCCTCCTCTTCATGTGCCACGCGCGCAGTGCCGACAGCTTCATCATCGTCACCGGTGTGATCCATTGATCAAATTGTCCATGTGTTTCTAATGCACGCCATTGCAGAGTACATGCCCACGGGGTCGCTGATGGACCTGCTGGGCGACGAGGGCGCTGTCGTTCCGCTGAGGCTGCGGCTGGCGATCATGTCGGACATCGCGCGAGGGATGGCGTACCTGCACCAGAACGACCCTCCCATTCTGCACCGCGACCTCAAGAGCTCCAACATCCTGGTACTCGCGTCACCCCCCCCCCCCCCCATGGCACTTCGGCACTTCGCTAACTTGTCTCTGCCTTGCGCAGCTGGATGCCAATCGCCAGGCCAAGGTCAGCGACTTTGGTCTGACGCTGTTCTCGCACGCCAACGCACGCGGAGGATCGCGCCAGGACAGTGCTGCTGTAGTCGGGACGATCTTCTGGACCGCTCCCGAGGTGCTGGACGGCGCGGACTGCACCACCAAGAGCGATGTCTACTGTGCGCTGTCGATGCTTAGGAAATACCGGCTGACGAGGATCAAACCCGCACAGCGTTTGGGGTCATTGCGTGGGAGATCATCACGAGAGAGGTCCCCTACGCAGAGGAGAATGCCCACACAGTGGCCATGCGTGTTGTCAAGGAGGGCCTGCGCCCTTCGATGGAGGGCAAGAAGTTCCCACCCCCCATCGCGGAGCTAGCCACCGAGTGCTGGTCTGCCTCGCCAGAGTACGTTCACCCCGGACCCCACGACGCTCTCCTTTTGTTGGTGGCGCGGCTAATCGCAGGCTGCAGGCAGAGGCCGGGGTTCAGTGTCATCAACTCGAGGCTGGCGTCGATGAGCAGCTTCCTGGAGGATGCAATCGTGCGTTCTTCGAAGGATTGCGGGTCACTTACTGGCTGTATGCACTACAGAAACACGAGGAGATGTCCAAGGTGATGGCGCCAACGGGGAGCATAGCGCTGGTGTTCACGGACATCCAGGGGTCCACGTCGCTGTGGGAGTGGAACCCCAGCGTGATGAAGGCGTCGCTGAAGCTCCACAACGAGATCATGCGCGCGTGCTTCAGGGCCCACAAAGGCTTCGAGGTCAAGACAGAGGGTACGGGCGCCGCCCTCTCGGATGCTGTAGGCTACGTGCCAATTGACTCTGATGCGTGTGCAGGCGATGCGTTCATGATTGCGTTCCAGTCGCCCCTGGACGCGCTGATGTTCTGCCAGGAGGCGCAGCACATGCTGCTGGGCGCCAAGTGGGACCCTCTGCTCCTCAACCAGCAGTGCTGCGCCGAGGAGTTCGCCGACGGTGCGCTCTCGTTCCGCGGCGTCCGTGTCCGCATGGGCATCCACTTTGGCGATGTCGACGTCGAGGCTGCCGAGGGCTCGAGCTCGGGGTCTGCGGTCGACTACTTCGGGCCGACGGTGAACAAGGCGGCGCGCGTGGCAGCGCTGGCGCAGGGAGGCCAGATCTACGTAAGCAGCGCTGCGAGGACCGAGATCGAGAGGATGCAGAGCCCCGAAGAGGCCGCCAAGACCGCCGGCATGCTGAGCATGCGGCTGGTGGGGCCCTTCAAGCTCAAGGGTATCGCCGAGGAGGAGATCATCCACGAGGTGGTGCTGGTGGGCCTCAACAGGATGTTCCAGACGGCCGAGCACTCGGCCAACAGCTCGAGCGCGGCCAGCACCGCGGACGCGCGCCCCTACTCCGAGGCGGAGGTGCAGGACATGCTGTCCAAGATGACTGCGCAGGACAAGCAGCGGCCGACGTGGGCCATCGACCCCAGCCAGGTCGTCATCTCCAAGACGCAGATCGGCAGGGGCAACTTCGGCTCTGTCTTCAAGGGGTGCGAGCGCGCAGCCCGCCGCCATTGGCATTGGCAGGCACTCACCAGAGAGCACTGCGCAGGGAGTTCAAGGGAGAGACGGTGGCAGTGAAGAAGTTCTACCAGCAGAAGGTGGACCAGGCCACCATGATCGAGCTCCAGAGGCAGCTCAAGGAGATCTCGCTGCTCTCGAGCCTGCGCCACCCCTCCATCGTCCTCTTCGTGCGGACAACCCCCTCTCTGTCAGCCGCAGCGACTGACGACGAATGCTGCAGATGGGAGCCTCGATCGATCCCAACAACATGTTCATGTGAGGCGGCTCCCGAGTGTTGGCCCTCCTCTGACGGCGCCCGTGTGTCTTCGCAGAGTCACCGAGTGGATGGACGGGGGCAGCCTCAAGTCGATCCTGGAGCAGAAGCCTGTGGACATGAGCAGGGCCGTTGCGATCTTCTCGTCCGTGTGCAGGGGCCTTGTGTGAGTGCCACTCCCTCTGGCTGCCTGCTGTCCTGCCTGAGCTAACGTGCGTTTGGGCGCCACTGGTTGTGCCATAAACGCAGCTACATACACGCGTCGAACATCATACACAGGGACCTCAAGGCAGCAAACATCCTCGTCAACGACAAGTGGGACGTCAAGATCACCGGTCAGCTGCTCCCTTTCTCCTCCCCTGTGCTCTGCCACACCCCCTTGGGCCCCTTGCCGCTCTGGGCCATCGACTAACACGGCAACGCGACGGGGGCACGGCAGACTTTGGGCTGTCTGCCATCAAGAACGCGAACAAGACGATGACGGTGTGCGGGACTGTGGCGTGGATGGCGCCGGAGATCCTGGAGCGGGGCCACTTCAGCGAGAAGAGCGACGTGTATGCATTCGGGATGGTCATGTACGAGGTCCTCACGCGCCACAACCCCTTCAACGGCGTCCCCGTCATGTCCCTCGTCTCCCGCATCATAAGCGGAGGGAGGCCCTCCATCCCCGACAACCACAAGGGCTTCTCCAACGCGTTCGTCTCGCTGATGCAGAGCACGTGGGCTGCAAACCCCGACGACAGGCCCACGTTCGCCCAGATTGGCGGTTCCCTTTCTCAGATGCAGTAGCTGCCCCCCCCCCCCCTGAGCACCGTTACCCTCACAGATGTACCAACAAACCAGTGGCCAAGCCATGAGACACATACACACACACACACACGCACACCCTCTAACAGTTTGGCACTCTGCTTTTCGTTTCTATTGTTGTACGCCCTACTCCGTTGAGGGGTGCCCCTGGGCTTGGTGTTCGTATGAGGCAAATTGAGTGCTCTTGCTGACAATTTCTGGATGCTGATCCTGAAACACGTGGGCAGGTTTGTTGATGCGCACTATGGAGGATTTGTTGGCAAAACGGCCACGGCCAAGCACAAAATTGCATTGTTCAGTGATGGTTGATAACGATGCCACTGCACACGAACGCATTCTGGGGGTCTCGTAACACCTGTCATCACGAATCTTCATAGCAAGACTGAGTGTCAACGACCCTCCAGTCCAAACTGGAGGGATTCTGATTCTGTTCAATAAGTCTCTCTATCTCAGTGAGGTCATCGTAAAAAATTCTCTTTTGGTAGTAGCATTACAACAATGAGTTTAATGGATTTCAATTGGTGTTTTCGGAATTCGCAATGAGTTTGAATTAGTATGTCAGTGACTTCTCTAACAATACTCCTGGCTGAGCAGATTATCAGATCTCTCCAACAACAAAGAAGAAGCAGATGTATCATTTCACATCTTTATCTATTACTTATATGACTCTGTCAGGAATTGCCTTTATTTCTGCACCATGAAGGGTGATCACTTTCATTCTTGTAACATTCTACAAACAGAAAAGTTCCAACTCTGAAGTGTATAGAGATCTTTCTTTTTGTCAGGATTTTAAGGAAAGTCAATATAGAATAATTAATAGAATCTGATCCTTTGCTATCCCACGACAGGTTCATATGAGTTAGGCCCTTCCAGATATAAAGAAAAATATATAGTTATATTAATTGGCACCTAACCTTAGTTAAGAAGTGGCAGGGTAGCACAGAGTCCTTCTTCACAATTCAATTACTGTGTTTAGTATAGCTCAATACAAATCAATTTATTATTGTTAGATAGAACTAACTAGATTACTGATTTACAATATTGTTAACAGCCCAGAGGTGGTCTGAACAACTTAAGAGATGTTCATACAATGTTTCCTCCAAGTGGTTATGAGTATGGAAATCAGATTCTGCATTTCCTTTCTGATTGAAATGACAGAATAAACATGTTTTGCCCATAGTGGCCATATATCTTGTTAAGGCTTTTAGATGAGAGACCCAGTGGGAATGCAAGTGGATGCAAAGACATAAGGACCAGGTAGGCCTGGGGAGCAGGAAGCTGTTAGAGCTAAAGAAGTGGGAAAAGATGTAAGAGCTGGAAATGAAAAAGGAGTAAGAGAAATGAGTATCAAAGAAGCAAAAGCTGAGAATGCCAAAGAAGCAGAGTCAGAAAAAAGTAAAAAGTGGGGAATGCCTAAGAGGATAGATGCACAAAAGCAGTGTACTTACCCTCAAGGTTGGGAAACTGCATCACCAGGGAAGTGATCATTTTTTCTTGAAGTGAAAAACAACTTTCTGAGTGCCTTACCTGAAAAGGTGCATAAAGAGGAAAATGGTGTAAGTGTCATTGGTCCACCACATCCTGATGTGGTCCTTCTGGAAGTTCATATAGACTGGGTCAGAGTTGAACACAATGCTGTCCTTTAACCTGGTGCCTGGTATTCACCAGAACTCTGACAGTTTGGGAAGGCAAGAAGAATCCGGAACACAATGTCTTGCGAACTTGTTCATTGTTATCACATCGTCCGGGCAGGACAACAGGTAATAGGCAGAGTGGGATGGTGGACCAGGGAAGATACGACAGAAAAATCGTCGATGATGTCAACGGGGGGCAGATATTAATCCGGGGGGCAGATATTTGGGTGCTGTGTTGCAGAGGCAGAGGAATGGAGAGCGTCAAGGCGGACGTGGGGGCGCTGGAGGCGGCGATGGGGGAGGTGGAGCGGCGCCTGGGGAAGCTGTTCGAGGCGACAGGGGTGGCGGAGGTGAGCGCGGGGCTGAGCGCAGGGGAGCGTGCGAAGCTGAACGTGGCGCTGGTCTACGCCGTCGACACGCTCTTCTACGGCACACACCACGCCCCCTGCCCTCTCCTGCCCTCCCTCTCCTGCCCCAGGGGCTGACGCTGGTGGGTGGGCTCCCCGCAGTGTACCTGCGGACGCAGGGGGCCAACCCCCAGGACCACGCCGTGGCCAAGGAGCTCGAGCGCGTGCGCCTCTACATGCACAAGCTCCGCGCCCTCGCCGACAACCCCAGTGCGCCCTTGTCTCCCCCCGGCCCCCTCCTCTCCTCCTCGGGCCTCCCGCTCACCCCCGGGGCCCCCCAGAGATGAAGGTGGACGCACAGGCCGCGGGGCGCCTCGTGCAGCACGCCCTCTGGCAGCCCAAGGGCCCCGCTGAGGCCGCTGAGGCCGCTGAGGCCGCTGAGGCCCAGGCCCCCGCAGCTGCCACTGAGGCCCAGGAGGCTTCGGAGGCCCCCGAGGCCCCCGCCACGCAGGCGCAGGCAGAGGCCCGCGCAGAGGCCCAGGTGGCCGCCCTGGCTGCGGCCCCCACCCCCTCCAAGAAGAAGAGAAAGACGGCCGCCAGCAAGGACGCCTGAGGCCCCCCTGCCCCCGCTCCTCCTGCTGTGCTGCTGCTGCTCCCATGCTGCTGCTGCTGCTCTAATACACTACTCGCTGGTTCCAGTGCTCGTCTCCTCCGCCTCCCTGCCCACCCTCGCCAGCAGACAGGCAGGAGACGTCCTCGCAACTGGTGTTTGAAGCACGCATCCGTGCATCGGCATGATGGCATGGCGACTGCACTCGAAAATTGTGGGGGGTCGCTGTTCCTAGCGATTGCGAGAGTGCAGGACAATGTCAAAGGCAGCTCGCTCTTCTCAAGTCATGGAAGGCGGATGAGCAACTGGAGATTGAGGGACTCCCTTGGGGCGACTGCTGGAAAGCGCACAAAGAACAACTAATTGTATAATTTTGGAGACTAAACAGAACAATGGAGTAAGGAGCGCAGCTCAGCTCAGGTCCGGAGGGCCACGGCGGCGCCAGCGGGGGCGGGCGCAGGGGCAGAGGCGTCGAGGACCTGGATGACCTTGGAGGCCGTCGTGACGTCGATGTTGTCGCACTCGGAGGGCAGCGACCTGAGGAGCTCGGGGTAGAGGTGCCTGTTCATGCTGAGCCGCCTCAGCGCCATGAGCGCGCCCTCGATGCTCTCCCCGCTGCCCTCGTGCTCGGACCCCAGCACCCGGATCGCGTTGGCCGCGTCGTGCACGATCTGCTCGGCGGGCGCCTCTGCTCCTGCCGCCCCGCCCTCCTCGGCGGCGCCGGGCGTCAGGCTGGCGATCCTCTTGGCCAGCTTGCTCGCCACCACCATCTCCCTCAGCCCCGACGGCGACGCAGGCACCGGCGACAGCGGCCCCGCCGTGGCCTCAGCGTGCGCGGGGCTGCGGCGCGACCTCCGGTGCAGCCAGGGGCTCGCGCTGTCGCTGTCGGGGCTGCTGGGGCTGCTGGGGCTTCCGGGCTGGTCGGTGGCGTGCCTCGCGTGCCTGTGGTGGTGCTGCCTGCTGTGCTGCCCGTACGCCTGCTGGGGCTGCTGCTGCTGCTGGTCCTTGTCGAGGCGCTCGTGCGAGATGACCGACATGCGCTGGGGGCGCGGGGTGCCGGGGCAGGGCCTGTAGGCCTTCCACGACGAGAGCGAGGCCGAGGCCCGCGCCCGCCTGCGCTGCTGCTCGTACTCGCCGTCGTCGCTCGACAGCTCGCCCCTGCCGTCGTCGGTGCTGCAGTTCTCGAGGCTGCCGGCCTCGGCGCCCGGCGTCTTGCCGCCGCGCCTCTTGCCGATGCCGCTGCCGCCGCCGCTGCTGACGATGAACCCCAGCAGCATCGCCATCAGCGACCGCTTCTTCCTGCAGCTGCTCTGCTTGGGCGTCTGCTGCTGCTGCTGCTGCTTGGTGCTCGTCGCCGTCGTGCGCGCCTTGGTCACCGGCGACGCCTCTGGCGAGAACAGGTGCCTGGCGACCGCGAGCTGCTGCTGCGGCTGCTGCGACTGTTGCTGCTGTTGCTGCTGCTGCTGCGGGGGCTGCTTGGGGCCGAAGAGGGCCGAGCGGATGCGCTCGCGCGAGTCGTAGCTGAGGTTGATCTCGCGCTCGGCGCCGGGCTCGATGAACTTGTGGTAGAGGCGGAGGGCCTCGAACTTGCGCAGGCGGTCGGGGATGGAGCGGAGGCTGGCGTAGCGCAGCGCCTCCTCGTAGAACTCGAGGCTCTCGTCGCTGAACTCCTGCGCCAGCAGCACGCGCAGCTGCGCCAGACGCCTCGCGTCGCTGTACACCTCCCGCAGGCTCGTCCCCGCCCCGAACCCGCACCGCTGCAGCGCCCCCGCCGTCAGCTCGTGCTCGATGTCGCTCCTCGCCGCGTCGTACAGCCCGCTCGTCACCGTCGCCGTCGCCGTCGCCGAAGTCGTCGCTGCCCTCGTGCTGCTCGCTGCCGCGGACACCGAGGACACCCCGGGCACCGCGCTCGGCGGAGGGGCCGGGGCCGGCGTGCGGGGCAGCGGGGGCAGCGGGGCCGAGGGGCGCGGGGTCGTGCGGCGGTGGCTGGCGCGCCTGGCGGCGTCTGGGGCGGCGCCGTCGACGAGGGCCCTGCGGAGCACCGCGGGGTCCGCGGAGAGCAGCACTGTCATCCGCGCTGTCCCCCGCCGCCCCGCACGCGCCCCGCCCCTCCGCGACCACCGCAGGGCCATGTCGGCGTCGTCGCAGCACGTCGCGGGGCCCGCGGCCTCTGCGGGCGCTGGCGCTGGCGCTGGCGGTGCGCAGTACGCGGGGGGCGCGGGCAGCAGCGCAGCTGTGGGCCCCGGGCACTCGCGGGGCGCAGACGGCTGCGCTGGCGCCGCTGCCAGCAGCAGGGCGGGGGGGCCCTGGCCCAGCCAGCAGTCCGCGACGGTCTCGCGCCTGCGCTGGGCCGTGGAGGGGCCGTGGCTGGCGCGGAGGCTGCTGCGGAGAGAGGGCGACGCCAGCGACGCCAGCGACGGCGCCTCTGCTGGGGGCGCTGCTGCGCTCTGCATCGATGCGGTGGGCGCTGGGCGCTGGGCGACGGCAGCGCGAGACGATGCGGTGGAGTGCGTGTGCGGGGTGTGCACCTCCTGTTGGTTAACCGCGACGTACCGAGCAATGGCCCGAGGTGCAGCGAATGTGCACGCTGGGGGAAAACTGCCGTGCGTGTGCGTGATATTTTCCCCGAAGAATCTCTCTGGGCCGCACTGCCGCTTCGGGCGTTTCCTGAGAATCTGTGCAGAGTTGCAGCCCCGCCCACCCGCTCTGAAACATCCCCAACGCCGCGCCGCCAGCGCGTCCGATGCCCCCCGCTGCCGGCCTGTGCATGCCACGAGCGCCGCACTGTGCGCGGAGCGCTCGCTTCGAAGCGCCAATTCGCCACAGGCGGCTTTCCAGTTTTCAAATGACCGTTGCCTGGTATGGAAACGCCCGCCCACCCTAATCGGGGCAGGAGAATTTGACAGTTGCCCCGAACAGGAGACGAAAACGGCAAGGGGCCCGAATCAACTGATGGCGTGTTTCTGGGGGGCAGGGGCAGGGCAGGTCAGATGGACCGGGGCCTGAGGGGCATGCAGAGGTTGTAGAAGTGGTCGCTGAGGAAGACCTCGTCGACCCTGCGCCAGGCGCACCAGCCGCCCTGCCGCACGCCCTGGGCGCTGTCGGAGCCCGTGTAGTGGGGGTCCAGGATCAGCAGCCTGGCGTCGCCCGTGCCCTCGGACCAGTCCACCCCCAGCAGCGTGTAGGCCAGCACCCCGCCCCCGATCATCACGGGGCTCCCCTCGCTCGCAAAGTGCGCCCGCAGCGCTCCGAGGTGGGCGCTGGCCTCGGAGCCGCTGCGCATGAAGAGGACCTTGCTCTGCACGCCCAGCTGCGAGTCGAGGCAGAGCGAGATCTCGATGGCGCCGATCCACTGGCGCGAGCCCACAAAGGTGGCCGGCTTGTCCCCCAGCGCGGCCAGGGTCTCCTGGATCTGGCGGTGCATGGGGACCGCGCGCGAGGTGTAGCCCGCGAGCAGCAGCCACGACCACAGCGTCTGCATGGACCTGTACGCGCAGCCCCAGCCCTTGTCGTCGATGTTGTCCTGCGTGTAGTGGTAGTAGTCGTACTGCAGGGCATTGCGGGGCGCGAATCAGTTGAGTGACGTGTCGCACCCCGCCCCGACGGGGGAGGCCAGCGCACGGAGCCTTGGACGAGGTAGACGCGGCCGTCGACGTTGCTCTGGGGGTCGGCGCCGAGGAGCGTGACGTGGACGTCGCGCATGCGGCCGCCGGGGCCCGCGGCAGCGAGCTTCGGGGGCTTGGAGGGGTCGAGGGCCACGCGGGGGTGCACCGCCGGCATCGCCTCGGGCAGCATCAGCAGCCCGTGCACCGCGCGCCTCTCTGAGACGTCACAGTGCAGAGTCAATTGAGTTGCCAGATACACGGGGGAAATTGAGGCAAGTGGGGAGCAAATGAGAGCAAGTGCGAGCAGAGGGCACCTTGGACGGCGGCCTGCGAGTCGGCGAGGCGGGGCACGGAGCAGAGGGTGAGGGGGTGGGCCAGCTGCCGCGGCTGGTAGTGCAGCGCCTCGGCCCCCTCGCCCAGCGCCTGCAGCTGCCGCGCCTGCCGCGCCACGCCCTCGGCCACCAGCGCCGCCGCCCGCTCGGCGCTCTCCTCGCGCGCCACGTAGCACACCACGTCCACCCGCACGCGCGGCGGCGCGGCGCCCTCGGCCTGCAGGGCACAGGCAGCACAGGCGCGTCAGCGCATGCCCCGATGCGGGCAAAGGAATCCGCTTTTGCCCCCATGCGGTCAATGGGAATCCGCGTTTGCCTGATGCGGCAAAGCCTGCGCCGCGTCATCGGTGACGTGCCTGTGACGTCGACGCGGTGAGGGGCGCCTCGCACGCGGCGCTGGCGGGCGCCGACGTGGCGGCGAGCAGCAGCGTGCAGTCGACGGGCAGCGGGGGCTCGCCCGCCCTGGCCCTGCGCGTGCCTTTGCCGCGGGCCGCCGCCGCCGCGGCCTCTGCGCAGAGGTCGCCGACGGCCCTCGCGCCACGTCGCATCGACGCCGACGCAGACGTGGCGCACACCTCGGCGCCGACGGCCACCGCGCGCACCGAGGCGGCGAGGGCCCCGGGGTCGCCCGACGCGCGGGCGCGCAGCGCGCAGAAGGCGGGCCACCAGGCGCCCTCGCCGCCGTCGATGATGACGTCATATGACGTGTTATTGCGCGGGGCGGGGGGCGCGGAGGGGTCCTGGGGGACGGCGAGGGAGAGGGCGGCGTCGAGGAGGGCCAGGGGGGCGCAGAGGTCGGCGTCGTCGGCGTGACGTGGCGCAGGGGCGGGCCAGGCGAGGCCGAGGGGGGCGATGCCCGGGGGGAGCAGCGAGCGGGCGAGGTCGAGGGTCGCCGCTGACGTGGCGCGCGCGCAGCCGCAGACGACGGTGGCCGCGGGCGACCGCAGCCCCAGGAGCACCACGTAGGGGGCGGCCCCGCTGCTGCCGCTGGCGGGGGGGAACAGCGCGGCGCGTGCGCTGTCGAGCGCCTGGCGGGACACGGTGACGCCAGCCGTCGTCATCATCAGTAGCCTGCCTGGCGGTTACGTTGTTGCAAATATCGGAGGCGGGAGTATCTGGTTGAGCTGTTGGGTACAGCGATGGGTGCTCAGTTGTCCCTACCTGCTCGTGCGACCCGCCCCGCAGAACGCACTGGCAAGCTCTCGAGCACACGGGAGGAGCAGGCGGGCCGCCGGGAGGACACGCGCGACGCTGCGAAAGGTCCCATAAGGAGGGCAGTGGGGTGAAACGGGCTGTGTGGGGATGCTTGGGCCGGTGCAGTGCCCACTCAGCACTATCTGCTAGAAACACTAACCGACCACCCACCGGTTTGAGGTTGTAAAACAGTGCTGACATCAATTCCTCTTTTTCCCTCGGTGGTGCGGTGTACGGCTAAGTACTCAATCTAAGGGTTGCTTGCTCTGTTGCTTGCTTGCTGCTTAAGGGGAAGGGAGGGAGGGAGTGCTTTTGTTCTGTTTCTGCTTTGGGGGTACTGTACTTTTTGCTTGGCTGGGATGCGTGTGTCTGTGTGGCTGCTGGCGGGCATTCCCGCCTGCCAGCCTGCCTCAGGTGTGCTGTCCGTTACTGTGCTTGCCACCACCAGGGTCGCTGCCCCTCAGTGTTGCGGCTGCTGCTGCTGTATCGCAGCGGCCGCCTGCTGCAGGGCTGCCACGGTGCCCGTGCCCGAGGCGCCGGCGCCGCTGGTGCTGCCGGGGGGCGTGCCAAAGTGCAGGCTGTTGCTGCCGCCAAAGAGCCCGAGGCCCGAGAACCTCTCGAAGACGGCTATCTGGCCGCGGTAGTTGCTGGCCTCGTTCGAGAGCTCTGTGTTCCTGCGCGTCAGCTCCTCCACGCGCCTCTCGAGCCCCGCGATCTTCTCGGCCATGCGGTCCCTCTCGGCCGTCAGCGCCGCGCACATGGCGCACCGGAACACCGACGTCCCCAGCGTCGACGTCCGCAGCGTCCCCGCCGTCAGCCCCTTGGGCCCCGCGCCCGCCGCCGCAGACGTGGCCCCGCCGAGGCTCGCGCGCGTGCTCGGGGGGCTGCCGGTGCCCGGGACGACGACGCGGGGGTCGACGACGAGCGAGCCGCGCGACTCGCTGCGCGGCATGGCGGCCTCTGCCTGCGCGAGCTCCTCGACGAGGGCCGCGAGCATCTCGCGGTTGTCGCCGGCGTTGGCGACAAAGGGGTGGCCCAGCAGCGCGGCCGACGAGGGGCGCTGGGCGGGGTCCTTGACCAGGCACGTCTCGATGAACGAGGCAAAGTCGGGGCTCCAGGCGCTGGGGTCGCGCAGGCGCGGCGGGGGGCTGTTGGGGATCATGAAGATGACGCGCATGGGGTTGGCCTCGAAGTTGGGGGGCTCCAGCTCGGCGAGCTCGATGCAGGTGATGCCCAGCGACCAGACGTCTGCCGTCTGGTTGTGGCCCGTGTCCTGTATGACCTCGGGGCTCATCCAGTAGGGGCTCCCGATCATCGTGTGCCGCCGCGACGTCGTCTCGGTCAGCTGCCCCGCCACCCCGAAGTCCCCCACCTTGGCCACCCCCTCTGCGCTCAGCAGGATGTTCCCCGCCTTGATGTCTCGGTGTATCCGCTTGAGCGAGTGCACCTGCGCGGGCCCACAGGGCGGGGGGGGGAGAGAAAATCAAAATCAATTGACTGGGGCAGCAGGGCAGCAGCAGGGCAGCAGAGCAGGGAGCGGACGTATTTGAGGCCGAGGACGACGTCTCGGACGACGAGGGCGATCTCCTGCTCGCGGAGGGGCCGCCGGAGGGCCTTCATGATGTTGCGCATGCTCTTGCCGGCGCAGTACTCCATGACGAGCCACATCTCGGTGGGCCTCCTGCACCGCAGCAGCAGCAGGAGGGCAGGCGCCTGTGAGGAGGAGGGAGAGAGGGAGAGGGGGAGAGGGGCAGAGCAGAGGGAGGGGCGCACGTGAACCAGGAGAAGAGGCGGACGATGTGGGGGTGCACAATGTCCTTCATGAAGCCTATCTCCTTGGTGATGGGCTCCGGGTTGTCGTCCATCGCAATCTGCCCCACACCACACAGCACACCACACAGAGCACAGCAGCAGCCGCAGCAGCGCCACCACCACCACGTGTGAGGCACAGCAGCGGGCAGGGCGTCTCCTGGTGCGTAATTCCAGAGAGAGAGAGAGAGAGGAGGGCAAAGGAGGGCGAGCACAGCAGCAGAGATGTGGCGTGTGGCATGTGCTGGGGTGTGTGGGTGGGTGTGTGCGATGTGGCGTGTGGCCTCTGCTGTGCTGCTCAGAGGAGGCGGGGCAGAGAGGGAGGGGCACCTTCTTGATGGCGACGACCATGCCCGACGGCCTGTGCACAGCCCTCCAGACAGCGCCAAAGGAGCCCTCCCCTGCGCCGCGTCCACGCCCAGCATCCCAGCAACCCAGCAGAGCAGCACAACAACAACAGCAGCCACAGCGACGCGACAGCAGGCACAGCAAGCAACCACCCCTGTCAGCAGGCGCAGAGGCAGAGGCAGAGGACGCGGGGATGCCGGGGGGTGGAGGGGGAGCAGCGGACCGAGCTTCTCGTGGAGGTCAAAGTCGTCGGGGCACTCGAAGAGGGGCAGGGGCGCCCCCTGCTGCTCCGTCGCCATCGCCCGCTCTGCTCCCTCTGCTCCCTCTGCTGCTCTCTCTCGCCGTGCGTCGCGCGCTGCTGCGTCGGGGGCTGCTGCGGGGACCGCGCTGCCGCTGTGGCAAATAGCGCCTCGTGTGGGGGAAAAGAGAGCACAAAAAGAGGAAGATATCCCGATCTGCCCCCCCATGAATAATATCTCGTCCGACAGAAACCAACCAAACACACCCGCCCCCCGCCCCGCGCATTTCGCGAAATGCGACTTGTCGACCCGATTTATTCCTCCATAGTCGATATTTGTCAGTTGTGTCCGAAGATATGTGTATCTTCCCAGCTGAGAAAGCAGGACTCCGCTCCACAACGGAATCAAACGCAGCAGCTACGAGCCGCCTTGACCCCTCGGCCACCACTCACGTTCTTATATGCTCGTTTGGAGTTCCTGAGTTGCTAAACCGACAGTGCGACGGCACGTGCCCGGGGGTTCTCACTCGCCAGCCGCGCCAGGACCCTCGCAGCCTCGGCCGCCGTCTCCCTGTCGTCGCCCTCGGCGCCGCCGCGCGCCACCCCCGCGAGCATCCGCGCCATGGCCTCTGCCGCCGCGTCGTCCCTGGCCACCACCGCAGCGACCCCTCCGCACGCTGCACGAGAGAGCGGAGCCAATAAAAACCACGCGGGGGCTCAGAATCAATTGATTTGGGCCCCCAGCACCCGCGCACCTGCGACCGACGACGCGACGAGGTCCGCGACCGAGTCCCACGCGCGCCTGGCGGCGTGGCACGCGCGCACGCACTCGCAGGCAGCGGCGGCCGCGCGGGCGACTGTCTCGTGCGACGCGTCCAGCGCGGGCGCAGCGCAGGCGAGCAGCATCGCCAGCGCCGCCTGGGCGCACACGTACGCGAGCTCGTCGGCGGCCGCGGCGTCCTGCGCGGGCGCGGGGGCCTCGAGGGCGTCGAGCAGCGCGGAAGAGGCCGAGGCCAGCGCTGCCAGGGCGGCGCCGCCCGCGTCGAGGGGCCCCAGGGCAGCGGCGCGTGCGCAGCAGCCGGGCGTCATGAGCAGCTGCAGGAGCAGGCAGAGGCAGCCCGACAGCCGCGACGACGGCAGGGGGGCGCAGCAGCCCGCGCGGGCGGCCCGGGCGAGGGCGGCGGCCTCGGGGGCGGCCGAGTGGGCGAGGGCGGCGGCGAGGAGCTGCAGGGCGCCGCAGTCGGCGAGGCGGAGGGCGCCGCTGGGCTCTGCGGCGACGTTGCTGAGGCCGGGGAGCACGAGGTCGAGGGCGGGGCGGTGCGCGCGCAGGGCGCAGAGGACTGCGGGCAGCGCCTCGCAGAGCTCCTCGCGGAGGTCGTCGGGCTCGCAGGCGGCCCAGGCGCCCACGAGGCGCAGGCAGGCGAGCAGCGGTGCCCCGGGGGCAGCCGCTGGGGCCGCTGGGGCCTCGGGGGCCTCGGGGCCCGCGTGCTTGAGGACGTAGCCGATGGCGTCGTAGACGGCGCCGCGCAGGGCCGAGCGCAGGGCCAGCAGCGACTCGCAGGGCAGGGCGGACCACGGCGCGTCCTCTGCGGCCCCTGTGCCCTCGAGGGCCGCCTCGAGCACGCCGAACGCGGCCGCGATGGTCCTCGTCTGCCTGCGCGGGCGAGAGAGCGGGAGAGAGCGCGTGAGTCCGCAGGGGGCCGGGGGGGCGGTGGGCAGCGCACAGGTCGCTCTCCTCGAGGCCGCGCGTCTCGAGCAGCACGCGCACCTCCACAGAGGCCAGCGACGCCATCAGCGCCGCCAGGGCGTGCGGCGGCGGCAGCGCAGGCAGGGGCGCGCCCTCGGGACCCTCGGGACCCTCGGGACCCTCGGCGGGGGCGAGGAGGCGCTGGGGCCACGGGGCGACGGCCCACGCGGGGCCGCGGAGGCGCAGCATCGCGGCGGCGACCTCGAGGGCCGCGCAGCGCTGCTCGGGGCCGAGGCGCGCGCTGAGCACCGCCGCCAGCGCCGCCCGCGCGTCGTCGTGCCACTCGGCGGCCGCGGGCGCCGGCAGCGCGGGGGCGGCGCCGCAGAGCGCGGGGGCGATGCGCGCGAGGGCTGCGAGGAGGTCGAACTTGGAGGGGTCCTGCGCAGCCCGCATGCGCGCGCACAGCGCCGGCAGCGCGTGGCGCTCGGCCGCCGGCGCGTCGGCGGCGGCCACGGCGCAGAGCAGCGCGAGCGCGTGCTGGCGGACGGCCGCGGAGCAGCCGGCGGCGGCGGCGCGGAGGGCCAGGGCGCGGGCAAGGCGCTCGGGGCCGGCGCAGCGGAGGAGCTGCGCGGCGGGCAGGGAGCCGAGGACGCGGAGGGCGTCGGCGGCCTCGCTGTCCGAGCGGGCGTCGGCAAGGGCGTCGGCGACAAGGGGGCACAGGGGCGCCGCGCGCGGGGGCACGCAGGGGTCCGAGCAGAGGGCCGAGAGCACGCAGACCGCGAGCTCGCGGAACGAGGGCGACTGGGACTGGGGCTGCGCCGCAGGAGGCGTGCGCAGGAGCCGTGCAAAAAACTGAGGGCCTGTCGCTTCAAAGGCGGCGCCCAGCACAACAACAACGCCGCCACTCGCGGGCGATTCGGGTGCACTCGGTGCGGGTGTCGGCGGCTGCGCGTGCCGCTGCAGCGTGCGGGCCAGCAGCAGCAGCCCCGCCAGCTTGTGGTCGTCGCTGCCGCCCCGCAGAAGCGACAGCGCCCCCTCCATCTCTGCTAATTTTCCGAGTGATGATGTCACGCGCCCAGAGAGATTTCCGGGGGCGCCCTGCAAATCTGCGGAACAGCACAACAAACAGAACCCGCGGACAAATGGCCGAGCCTCCCCCGTCTCCCGCGAGGTCCCGCGCTCCCGCGGGCGCCCCCGCGGACCCCTACTCTCGGCTGTGCGCCGCGTGCGCCGCGGGGAACGTGCCGCTTGCTGCGCGGCTGCTCTCCGCGGGCGTCCCCGCGAGCGTCGACTGCGCCGACCCGCGGGACCCCGCGGAGGTCGCCCGGCACGACACGCCGCTCTGCGCTGCGCTGCGGGCCGGCGCAGACGAGTCCGCGCGGCTCCTGCTCGAGTGCGGCGCGAGCTGCGAGCACCTGGGGCGGTCGCCGAGCCTCCGCGGGGTCTGCACGCCGCTGGGCGTCTGCGCAGACGCCGGGAACCTCGCGGGCGCCCGCGCGCTGCTCGACGCCGGCGCGGACCCCAACGCCGAGACGCTGCTGACCGACTACAACGACGGCTGCACGTCGCCGCTCTACGTGGCCGCCGTGCAGGGGCGCGCTGCGATGCTGCGGGCGCTCGCGGACCGCGGGGCCACCGTAGGCGCCAACCGCGCGCTGCGCGCCGTCTGCGCGGCCCCCGAGGGCACGCGGGGCGTCGTCCAGGCGCTGCTCGACGCCGGCGCGGACCCCGACGCCGCCAGCCGCGGCTGCAGCGCGCTCGAGGTCGCCGCCGAGTACGCGGCCCCCGACGTCGTGGCGCTGCTGCTCGCGCGGGGCGCCGACCCCAACAGCCGCGGCCACCGCGGGACCCCGCTGCAGCGCGCCTGCAGGCGCAGGGTCGGCGCCTGGGTCGTCGCCGGCCTCCTCGTCCGCTCGGGCGCCGTCCTCTGCGAGCGCGACGCCGCCGCGCTGCCCTCGGGGCTCGCCGCCTACCTGCGCGGGCTCCGCAACGACAACAGCGGCCCCTGAGAGTGTGTGAGTGTGAGAGAGAGCTCCCCGCCGAGTGAATGGGTCCAGCAGCTCTGGGCATGTCGTTTATTGCATCCTGTTGGTGGCGCAGCTGTTGGCCATGTCGGTGGCGATGAGCACCAGGTCGGGGGCGAGCATCTCGGCGGCGGGGTCGATGACGGGGAAGGGCGTCACGCGGCTGAGGTCCTCGGGCGGCGCGCTCTGGCGCAAAAAGTCTGCGAGCTGCACGAGGGCGTCGCGGAGCCCCTGCTGCGCCCTCCCCTCGAGCTTGAGCGCGAGCCTCCGCAGCACGCGCTGGTTCTTGACGTAGAGCACCACGGGCTCCTGCGGCACCCTGCCGTGGCCCCCCCCCGCTGGCATTCAGGCGGCATGGGGGGCAGATCAATTGAGTGGGGGGACGCACGACGAGTAGAGCAGAGGGAAGGAGCGCTCCCAGGCGGCCAGGGAGGCGACGACGGCCTGCGAGAGGACGCGCTGGGAGGCCCGCGTGATGGGGTCGGCCTCGAGGGCGTCGGAGAAGGCCGCGCGGACGCGCTCGAAGCGCTGGGCGAGGAAGGGGTCGCAGCGGCCCACGCCCGCGCGGGTGTCCTCGAGCATGAGCTCCTGGAAGACGACGTAGGCCTCGGCGAGGGCGCTGGCGGCCTCGAGGTCGCCCTCGGCGTAGACGGTGCCCGGGGGCAGGCTGCGGTAGACGCGGTCCCACGTGTACCTGCATGCGGCCGCCGTGGCCGTCGCCGAGAGCTCGCGCTGGAGCTCGCGGGCGGCGGCGTCGCGGAGGGCGCCCAGGTGGGAGGTGTAGGGCTGCAGGGCCTCGGGGCTCGTGAGCACCTCCCACACGTGCTCGAGGACGCACTGGCACCACTGGGGCAACGCACACACACACACACACAGACAGAGAGGCAGGCAGGGGCAGAGTCAATTGACTTGGGGACACGCGCGAGGCGGGAGGAGGCCACCGTGAACAGGGAGATGGCGTCGAGCCTCTCGAGCAGCACGGCGTAGTCGAGCCTCTTCCTCCTCACTGGGGCCCCCGTCGCGCCGTCAGTGTGTGACGCGCACCGCAGATATTCCGGAGACGCAGCGCACCCCATATCTGCGGCGCGTAAATCCCCATCAGTGACGCGGCGTGACGCGACGTGGCGTGGCGTCAGGGGGGGGAGGGAGGGAGGGCGGACGTCGATGCGGGTGATGACCGAGGGCGGGAGGCCGTGGTCGACGAGGAGGGCGCGGACGGCGTCGGCGAGGGCGGCGAGGGCGGAGCGAGCGGGGGAGGGGAGCCAGGGGGCGCCCGAGGCGGCGGCCGAGTGGGCAGCGTCGTGGGCGAGGGAGGCGAGGGCGAGGTAGGCCAGCACGAGGGCGCGGTCCCTGGGCGCTGCCCCGGCGCTGTGGGCCCCCACGACCCCCTCGCAGTAGGCGTGGCGCGCCAGGTACTGCGCCAGGGCCTCCCCCTCGCTCCACTGGGCGCTCTGGGCGCTCTGGGCACTCTGGGCGCTGCGCAGCATGGCCTCCGTGCGGTGCGGGTATCACGCAGATTCACAGGTCTCGCGGGTAGTGAATCTCCTGCTGGGGTTGCAGTTATCAAAGGGTTATCAAGGGTGCCCAAGCGGCACGGCGGGGCGCAGGGGCCACAGGGCACGAGAAGAGAGGCTGCATTGTGTGGCTCTGTGCGTTGTTGTTGTTGCTGCTGCTGCGTTGGTGTGGCTCTGTGTTGCGCTGTGTGCTCTGAACTTGGAGGGCCTTGACCCCCATGGCTGCGCTGCGGGCTACTGGCTGCCGCACTCGCTCGAGAGGCCTGCCACTGCGTGGCCGCTCTCGCTGTGCAGGGGCCCATCCTGCGCCACCACGACGACCTCTGACTGCTCGGGCTCCTCGTCCTCCCACGCCGACTGCTGCTGCTGCTGGTGCAGGTGCCTCTGGCTGCTGCTGGCTGCCGACGGCGTCGTCCTGTGCTGCCCCCTGGGCGCCACGGGGTCCGCGGGGGCCCGCCCGTACTCGGAGGGCTCCGCCAGGGAGCGCTGCTGCGGCGCCAGGGCCTTGGCCTTGGCCTCGCGCTCGGCCTCGCCCTGCCGGTACCCCTCGATGGCGTTCCACTCGGACACCCCCTCCTGCTGCTGCTGCTGCTGCTGCTGCTGCTGCTGCCGCGGGTGCCTGGGCGCTGAGGGCGAGGGCGCCAGCGAGGGCCCCGCCCCCGCCAGAGCCGAGCGCGGCTGGGGCGACACGGGCGACGGCGTCCGCGAGCAGAGCGACGAGTCGCTGCTGGCCACGAGGGCGCCGCGGCCCCCGCTGCCCTGCTGCTGGCCCCCCGCGGGGCCCTTGGCGCAGTCGTCGTCGGCGCGGCCGAGGCGGCGCTGGATGACGCGGTGGCAGACGCGCATGACGAGGGCCGTGCAGGCAAAGTAGAAGAAGATGGAGACGATGAGGGGCCAGGAGCCGGGCGTGAGCTTGGCGACGACCTCGAAGCAGATGTCGTGGCCCCGCAGGTCCTGCGCAAAGTAGCGGCGCAGCAGGCGGTTGATGCCGTCGCACTTGTCGCCGACCATGAAGCCCGCGAACTGCCGGATCTCCAGCAGCGCGGCGGCCATCGAGACGATGTAGACGTCGATGCACGACCACGCGTTGCAGACCTCGACGGCCGTCATGCCCCAGCGCTGCTGGCGCAGTGTCAGCGGGGCGCACCAGAGGCCCAGCATCGCCAGCATGTGCAGCACGGGGATGATGAGCGCCGTCAGCAGGTAGACGACGACGATCAGCACGGGGCCGAACGCCCGCGGCTCGGGGCTGCTGTCCGGCACGCTCACGCCGACGTCGACCAGCGAGTACTCGCGCGTGGCGCTCGTGTTGAGGAGGCTCTCGAGCGCCACGCCCGCGGCCCCGCGGAACTCGAACGCGATGCTGATGACAAAGGCGCCGGCCACCACCAGCGCCACCGTCACCAGCATCAGCGCGCTCACGGCCGCGCGGCCCCCCCACGCCAGCAGCGGCCCGCGGCCACGCAGGAACTCGAGCATGACGGCACAGCGCGCGGGGGCGCCCGTCCGCGGGTCGAGGCCGGCGCCGGCGGGGTCCGGGGCGTCGAGGGCGGCGACGCGGTGGTGCACGTAGAGGACGACGTGGCTGGTGACGAGGCTGACGATGGTGGCGATGAGGAACGTCACGAAGCCCCAGCAGGGCAGCACGTCGACGGCCAGCGCCAGCGGGCGCTCGGCCGCAGAGGCGTCGTACGAGCCAAAGGGCACGGCAAAGTGGAACGAGACGATCATGATGGTCATGACGTAGGCGTCGAGCAGCGACCACTTGCCCAGCGCGTCGAGGGCCACCAGCACGCGCCCGCGCCACCGCGCGTTGAGGGCCTGCGAGGGCGCCGCCCAGCAGGCGAGCGCCGCGACGAGCTTGATGTAGGGCCAGGCGCCGCTGAAGACGGCGATGAGCACCGAGAGCGGGTAGACGCGGGCCTTCCACATGTCGCGGATGCTGTCCACCAGCCCGAACGAGAACAGCGCCGGCGTCTCCACCGCGTGCGGCGCGGCCCCCGCGCTCTGCCACTCGAGGCGCAGGACCACCGAGGCGCCCACGCCCGTGTTGGAGCTCACGAACAGCGCGATGTCCAGCAGCAGCACCAGCGGTATCGCCGCCCGCGCCACCACGTTGATCCGCGGGTCGCACATCAGGCACGGGCGGCCCCCCTCGCCGCCCCCCATGAACAGCACGAACCGCTCCGCCAGCGTCGCCCGCTTGGCCTGCAGGGGCGCCGGGCTGCGGCCGCCGCTCGCAGAGGAGGCGGCGCTGCTGGAGCTGAGCTCGGCGGGGTCGGCGCCGAGGGGGCCGAGCTCGGCGCCGTCCTCGCTGGGGGCGGGCTTCTTGCCCTTGCCGGCGCGCCACGTGAGGACCGCGAGCAGGACGACGCAGACGGCGACGAGGGCGGCGCCGGCGAGGGAGCAGACGACGAAGCTGATGGCGGTCGTGCGCTCGTTGTAGCCAAAGTCGCGGCCCTTGTCGGCGACGGCGCAGTGGCGGTCGGCGAGGAGGCCTACGACGACGGGGTTGACGAAGCCGAGGGCCTTGTCGACGAGGACGCCGTTGAGGAAGGCGGGGACGACGGGCTTGTACATGCCGATGAGCGTGTCGGCGAGGTCGCTGACGAGCTGGTCGAGGTCGGCCTCGATGTCGCCGCTCAGGGGCAGCAGCCGCGCGACGTCGAGCGAGGCGTTGAGGTGCAGGTAGTCGATCGAGACGCCCTGCACGGCCGCCATCAGGCAGTCCCTGTCGGTCAGCTGCTCGTGGTCCAGCGACCGCGCGGCCTCTGTGTTGACCAGCGTCCGCATGTAGGCCTCGAGCCTGTTGCGGTTGGACTCCACGTGGACGCCGCCGCGCTCGTAGAGCCACGCGGGCTCGCGCGTGCCGACGGTCGCCGAGGCCGCGGAGCCCGTGCTGACGTTGACGAAGAAGGCGGCGTCGATGACGAGGTGCGCCAGGCCCGTGCGCGAGTGCAGGGTGTAGGCGTCGGCGTCGTCGGGCAGCAGCATCCGCAGCTGGTCCCACGTCGCCAGCCCCTGCAGCGACACGTCCGTCAGCCCCGCCGCGATGCTCGCCGACATGTTGGCCAGCGGCACCACCCCCTGCAGCTTCTCCCGCACGTCGAACCCGCTCCCCAGGAACGTCCTGCGCGGCGTCGTCAGTAACGTCCGTGGGAACTATTCCCGAGAAGGGATCTGGGAGGGATGTGTGCAGCAATGAGGAACTGACCCCGCGATGGCGTTGATGTCTGCGAGGCGGAGGACGCCGGTGCCATTGGTGAGCCTGCCGACGACCCAGTTGACGCCGCGGGTGCCGACGAGCGTGCCGAGGGCCCAGTCGACCATGTCGACGAGGGCGTTGCGGCGCATGGAGCGCATGCCGTCGGGAGCCGCGGGCAGGGGCGCGCGGGGCGACGCCCGCAGGTACGGCCGCAGCGACCCGCTGAAGTTGGCCAGCGCCGCCGACAGGTTCTTGTCGACGAGCGGCGGCAGCACCGTGTCGCAGAGCACGCCCCCCAGGATGCGCTGCAGCAGCCCCTTGAGCACGTCGAGCGCCGCGTTGATGATCTTGTCCGAGAACTTGCTGCCCGTGTTGCTCGCCTGCTCGCTGCCCGTCAGCCTTGCGCTTTGCCACGGGGGAGGGGGGGGGCTGGGCGTGGCGTGCCTTGGCCTCGTCGATGTGGATGGTGATGGCGCAGCTGCTGAGCGTCGTGTGGTCCAGCAGGCCGTCGCTGCTGGTGCCCAGCGCGATGGTGGCGTCGGCCGACGACTGCGAGATGGTCCCCGTGACGTCCCCCTCGAAGAGCGTGATGAGCTTGGTGTACTTCTGCACAGCACAAAGGGTACGGGAACACTGCTGAGCGCCCGGACGCCCGAGGGCCCTGCAGGGCACGCACGAGGTGCAGGGAGATGGAGGCGGCGAGGCCCGTGGCCTGCAGGCGGAAGGAGGTGTTGGTGGGCTTGGCCGAGCCGAGGGCGCCCAGGTCGAGCCCGTAGATGCGCATGTCGCGCACACTGGCGCCGTCCTGCTCGGGCAGCTCGGCGATGTTGATCTCGAGCTTGCGGATCCAGCAGCGCAGGTTGCAGTTGGCCTGCGCATGGGCCGCCTGCCACAGGCACGCAGAGGCTAGCAGAAGCAGCAGCAGCGGCGACGTCCTCATGTGGGCTGCAGGGGGGGTGGGAGCTGCGAGGCTCGCGGGCTCTGTAATAGTGGTGCAGGACGAGGATCGCGGATGGTGCGAGACTGCGTCAGGTAACACTGAATGTGAACGCTGAGCTGTGGCAGGACTTACAGTGCAACCTGGGCAGCAAACGGCGGTCCTGAGTGAAACTTAGGTGCAGCAGGCATCGGGTGGTGCACGGATAATCAACTGACGCATCACCCCAGGTGCAGCTCGCCAGTCCCTTCCCGCTGCTCCCCGACGGCCGTCGGTCGCCAGTACGCGGCTTCCAACGCTTGCCCGTAGCTCCGCAGCAGGTCTCTTTTCCGTGATATTTCCCACCGGAGATACTTCATCTTCCGGGAGGTTTCCTCGGCAAATCCCAGCCCGCCTTATTCAGCAGTCTCGAGGGGTCCTCAAATGACTCATCCTCCCTGCACCTCACTCATCCTTCACCCTTGAGATGTTCCCCCCTTATTTGTATCTTATGCCTGCCAGGCTAAGCCATCCATCTAGAAGATCTTCACAATGAAGTTTCCAGGTCATAGGCTCAATAAGAGATGGTCTGCCTGATGGACACTGTTTCTGGGCCAGCAGCTGTAGTCTACAAGGTTAAGTTTCCCTGGGCCAAGGACTGTACCAGTGGATGATCATGACAGAATGTTGGCTCCACTGGTTCTGCAGCCACAAGTTTCTGAACAGTAATTGATCATTCATTCAATACAATATTTGTTGAATTACTGTTCAATGGAATGGATCTACACCAGCTGCCATCACCATCACTGTATTTTCTCAGGTCTCTATGGGTGTTAGAACGAGGAACGGCACCACATATGACTACATCCTGACTGCTGGGGTAATCTTTCATTTTATTCAGAGAGAACTGAGTCCTTTCATAGCAAGAGCAGTTTTGAAGAACCCCCTGTGTGCAGTACTATGCTGCATGGGCCAAGGATTCAAGCATAGTGGGATGGGAACAAGATTTGTCAATAAGAGAGAAGAGAAAACCATTGCCAGAGAGTGTGATATGAAGAGAGCTCACATACATAACATTACTATAACAATCTTTCTTTGCAAGCACATCATCAATTTTGTAAACCTGCCCAGTGATAAATGTCCATTGTTCAATGCAAAACTCGAACAGTTCAGCACGGGAGAGGTTGGAGAGCTGCAGTTGATGGCTCATGCAGTTGGATAACCAGTTGGCATTGACCAGTCACAAACTGCGTGTGTGTTCTGTGAAAAGAAGATGTGTCTCACAGTCTTTGTACGGTGCTTGCTTGTGTGTAACAAGCAGAACATTCCTCGGGGACGGCAGATCAATTGGATTCCTGGCGAGTTGAAATGGGAGGTGCTGTTGGGAAGGTACCGTCGGGCGAGGGTTGGGAAGCCTCCGTCTGCTAGGACCACCGCAGAATATCTGTCCGATATGCTCTGATGACGTGGCAGCGTCTGCTGCGGGAATTGCGTTGCGGACCCAAAGGAAATCGCAACACCAAGCACACGCAACAAAGCGCGCCGACCAGCGGAGCAGAACAGAGCAGAGCAGAGGAGATGGGTGCTGGAGAGAGCAGCGCGGCAGAGGCGGAGGCGGGGGCAGCAGCGGGGGCAGCAGCGGGGGCCGAGAGAGCGGGGCAGCGGGAGCGGGGGCAGCGGCAGTGGCGGGCGCTGGAGATGCTGGCGCTGGACCGCGTGCAGACGCCCGAGTCGCGGGCCCGGCTGGCGCGGGCGTCGCAGTCGGTGGAGCGGCTGCTGCTGGCGCCGCCCGAGCCCCTGCCCGACTACTTCGTGTGGGAGGGCGGCTACGTCGAGCTCGCCACCCGCCTCATGCGCAACGACCCCTCCGCCCTCGACCGCCTCCGCTCCAAGGTCATGCGCAAGGCCAAGTCCGTGGCCCCCTCGTTGTTGCTCTTTTTGGGGTGTTGCTGTGGCCGCTCTCGGGTTTTCCTCAAACGCGTCAGAAAACACCGCCGCAATTGATTCCGTTGCGCGTCTCTCTCCCTCTCTCTATCAGAGTGAGCGAGGAGGAGTTCTGGAAGCGCTACCTGCTGGCCGTCGCCACCGAGTACGTGGACGAGCTGCGCGCGCTCATGTCGGGGGACGTGGAGGCGCAGTACGCCCGCGAGCTGCCCTGCGCCATCGCTGCCGTCCGCAGGGCCTGCGCTGCCTGCCGCGCCGCCCGCAAGGGCATCGAGACCCTCGAGAAGACCGACCGCTCGCCCGTCACGGCCGCCGACTACGCCTCGCAGGCCATCATCTGCTCGGCCCTGCGCGCCGAGTTCCCCGACGACCCCATCGTCGCGTGCGCGCTGCGCCCAGGTCAATTGATTTGTGCCCACAAAACCGGCGCCGCAGGGAGGAGGACGCGGAGGAGCTGCAGAAGGAGGAGAACGCGGCGATGGTGGAGCGGGTGCTGGGGCTGGCGCAGGAGGCGGGGGTGGCGCTGACGCGGGAGCAGCTGCTGGTGGCGGTGGACAGCGGGCGGAGCGAGCCGTGCGGGACGCCGGGCAGCCGCTACTGGACGCTGGACCCCATCGACGGCACGCTGGGCTTCCTGCGCGGGGGCCAGTACGCCGTGTGCCTGGCCCTCGTCGTCGACGGCCGCGTGGTGCTCGGCGTCCTGGGCTGCCCGTCGCTGCCCGTCGCCCCCGGGGACGCGACCCCCGGGGCCCGCTTGGGGTCGCTGTTCTACGCCATGCGCGGGGCGGGCGCCTACGCGCTGCCGGTGGACGCCGAGGCCGCGGTGGCGCCCGAGAGCGTGCAGGTGTCCTCCGAGTTCGACCCCGCGCACGCGGTGCTCGTCGAGAGCGTCGAGGCGGGCCACTCGTCGCACGACCACGCCCGCGAGATCGCCGCCGCGCTGGGCGCCACGCGGGCCGAGCCGCTGCGCATGGACAGCCAGTGCAAGTACGCCGCCGTGGCGCGCGGCGAGGCCTCTGTCTACCTGCGCCTGCCCACGCGCGCCGACTACGCCGAGCGCATCTGGGACCACGCGGCCGGCGCCCTGCTCGTCGAGGAGGCCGGCGGCGCCGTCACCGACGTCCGCGGCGAGCCGCTCTGGTTCGCGACGAGCACGCGGGGGCTCGCGCGCAACTCGGGGGTCATCGCGACCAACGGCGTCCTGCACGCGGCCGTCGTGGAGGCCGCGGGGCGCGTGCTGGCGCCCTCGCAGCGCTACGCCGTGACCATCGACACGCACAACAAGTGGGGCGACAGGGTCATGGTCCGCGCCGCCATCGCCTCCGCCCTCGGCCTCAGCGAGAGCGCTGTCTCTGTCGAGTACGCCTAGATGTGCCCGCTCTGCACCCCGTACGCGACCCTGCCCTCCGTGGCAGCAGCACCGGGAATGCTCCTCCGCAAAGTGACCCCTCTCGTCTCGACCACCGGCAACATCAGAGCGCACGCTGGCACAGCCCACGCGCGAGAGAGACACTTGTCCATTCAAACGTTTGCTCACCTTTATTCACAAAGACTCACCCAAGCGTCACGAGACGAACGTGGCCAGCGCCGCTCCGACGCGTGTAAAGTCGGGCCTGTCGTCGGGGCAGGCAGACCAGGTGCTCTGCATGAGGGCGACGTAGGGCCCCGTGAAGTCGCCGCGGTCCTCGGGCACCGGCGGTCTCTGGCCCCCGAGGATGCGGGAGACGAGGGCCATGACGGGGATCCCCGCAAAGGGGCTGTGGCGCGTGAGGACCTCGTACATGACCATCCCCAGCGCGTACACGTCGCTCCTGTCGCTGTAGTGGCCCCGCTCCAGCACCTCTGGCGCCATCCACGCCACAGTCCCGCACACAGTCATCGTCCTGCTCGCCTTCTTGATGGCCGACAATCCAAAGTCTGCCACATTGTCGCGATGAGAACACGCCAAAACGTGAAGGCAGCCGAGGGAGGCAGCATCGGAGGGTGGACACCTGTGATCTTGGCGTCCCACTTGTCGTTGACGAGGATGTTTGCTGCCTTGAGGTCCCTGTGCACAATGTTGGACTCGTGCAGGTAACTGCGCAGGCATGTTACAACAGGAGATGAGTAGGGAAGGGCTTCTGCCTACTTGAGGCCCCTGCAGACGGACGTCAGGATCTCAACGCTTCTGTGCATTCCAATTGAGCGATCCTCGAGGATAGACCTGAGGCTTCCCCCTTCCATCCACTCTGTGACTCTGAAGATTGAAGGGTGAGAGACTGAGCAGAACACTACTGAGTCCTCTCACATGAACATGTTGTTGGGATTTATGGACGCTCCCATCTGGGGTTTGCACGTGGCCGGGGGTCAGGATGTGAATTCAAAGAAGGGCCTCTTGCATACAAAGAGAACAATCGATGGATGGCGAAGTCGCGAGAGCATAGATATCTCCCTGAGCTGCCTGAGCAACTCTGCTCGTGTGGCCTTGTTCAGCTTCTGCTGGTAGAACCTCTTAACTGCCACAGTAATGCCCTTGTACTCACTGCAGCCCACCGGATGAGCAAAATAACTGAACACTGAAAGAACTTACCCCTTGTAGACTGTGCCAAAGTTGCCTCGGCCAATCTGCGTGGATGAGATGGCAACATCCGACGGATTAATAGCCCAGCATGGCCTGCTGTCCTGGGCCATCCTTTCCAGCATTATGTGCACCGTACACTCGGCGCCCACACTAGAGCTACCTGAGGTCGAGTGGCTCGCAACTGATCGGGGGGTTTGTTGTAACGACCTGTAGAGGTCCGCCAGCACTGCTTCGTGGATTATCTCCTCTCCGTTGCCCCGGAGGTGGACAGGTCCTAATTCAGTCAGTGCCAGTACACTAACCATCTTTGAAGCCTGAAGTGGGCTCTGAATCCGCTCGATTTCTGTCCTCGCAGGGCTGCTAAGGAGGATCTGGCCACCCAGCGCCACACTGGCGATGCAGGCAGCCCTCTCCACTGCGGGTCCACTGTAGTCAACGGCACCCTCGGCCGTTTTCATGGACACATCGCCGTAGTGGATGCCCATGCGAACACGGAAGCCCCGGAACGAGAGAGCGCCGCCACTGAACACCTCCACACAGCACTGCTGCGTGAGGAGCAGAGGGTCCCACTTGGCGCCCAGCAGCATGCGCTGCGCCTCCTGGCAGAACATCAGCGCGTCCAGT
>CACRSC010000076.1:0-20601 GCA_902651635.1 Mastigamoeba balamuthi
AACAGGACGCTCACTGACGCGCTTGGCGGGCCCACAGCGCCTCGGGAAAACCACAAAAACGCCACTGAATTCTCCCGCGTTGCAACGTCACAACAGATCCTGGAGATTCTCAACGGCTGAGAGAACACACACAATATCTCGTTCCAGATTCCGATTGACCGATCATTTCTGGAATTATAACCGCGTTCCCTTCGTCACTTAACAATACGTGCTTATGAACCAAACATCCAATTCTTGCCAACAGGACAGTGGAGTTATGCAGCAATACAATTATCGACAGACTCGAATTTCAAGTTTGCTTCTGCGTTGACTTCAGGTACCCTGACAATGGTCTTCATTGTCAACATGAAGCCATTGTCCCACTGTGCAGTAAAGAACATTGCCTTGCTCCTGTTCTTAATACAATACGTGACCTGTGACCACAGTGATAATGTACTCCTGCAACTCCTGTGGCTCAGGCTTGTCAGATGGCTTCTGCAGTGAAGGAACAGCAGTGCAATAGAGGTTGTGTACTTTGCCCCTGCTGGAGAACAACCACATGTTGTGATTGTCTTAGTGGCACTGGAGGCCATCTTGTTGGTCTCTTTGATGAGGCTGGCTACATTCTTAGCAGTCTAGATGTTGTGAACAGATGCTCTACATGCTCTCTTCTGGACTGGCTCTTCAGCAGATGCAGGTGCAGGTGCAGATGACCTTGTCTTCTCGCAGGACTTGGGTGCAGCAGGAGCAGAGATGAAGAGTGTGATGCAGAAGCCTGACTGAGACGTCCAGCCAGCCTTCAAAACAGAAGAGTAAGAGTCATGATGTGCAAAGTGCAAAGGCTCCTGCATTAAGCTCTTCATCTCTGCTCTAATTGGCCGTGTGCAGCTCAGCACATACAGCACACAGTTTGCACATCTCAGCAGACTCCTCACATCTCTGAGCTGCATGAGCCACTCATTACCACCTGCATGAGTAGTAGTCTCTGACATGGTACCTCTAATGAAGTGCATGATCTTTGCAACGCACTTCAGAAGGTTGTCCAGGGCACTCTCCAGTCCATCCCAGCTTACTTGCTTGTGGGACATCACACTGGGGATAACAGGTTCGTGAAGCACAGCACAGACTGCAACAACTGACAATGTGAAGTTGAGAACAAGGGGAGAAACACTTTTCCAGGTACCCACATGGAAGACTGCCAGTTACCATGTGGTCCTGTATGAATATCTAGAGCTATTCGCCATGCACTTCATGTCCATCTGTATATAGGAGCCCACCACCACAACCCAGTTAATGTACAGTGTCCATCAAAGCGACCTTCCTGGTCACATTTTTCGTTTTAGAATTGCAATTCCCACTTTGTTGACAGGTTTAAAGAGAGATATGAGAATGCTGATCCCTAGTATTAAATAAGTCTTCATTGCTCTTTTTCACTTGCTGCAAACAGCAAGGAACAGAATTCACATATTTTAACGAAACTCTCAACTTCAAGCCTCTTCCACTAAGAGCAAACGGTGTGTACCAATTGATTGATAATTATAGGATTTCGCCTCGAACTTCGAGCCTATAGGAGTCCTGAAACAAATTGATTTAGTTTATGATTGATGTCCATAATGCGTGGGATGAGGGCAGGAGGCCCGAAAAGAAGTGAGAGACTCAAGAAAGTGATGATGTATTTGTTGATATTCGTGTGATGATGAGAGAATGGGGAAGAAATGCCATTCCTTTGCTTCTTGGAGATGCAATCCCCCTCGGGCCCCTGGCATCAATGTTCTCTCTTCACTTCTTAGAAATCTGACTTCATTGCTACGAGATATTGTCCTTCTACAAAGACCAATATCTGAATCTCTTTCCAAAAGAACATTCTGGACAAAGAAAGTAGTAGTGTATGCAAATGTGATACATTCCAACTTCAGTGAGTTTTTCTGTGAAAATTTGTAAGTGCCCACATATCTAACAGAAAAACCAGCCTCACACATTCAGCTTGCCTGCAAATTTCAACGTCCTTTGCACAAACCGACCGGGCTTCTTTGCAATGCCAGATCTTTCGTGTTCATCTACCAATACAAAATGTTGCCTCGAATATTCAAAGAACACTATTCCAATTCCTTATCTGGTTCTTCTTAGCAAACTGCAATTGTCTTTCCCCATGCTTTATGGTAGTAGTGATTTCAATAATGACTGAACATTATCTAGGTCTACTTCTTTTGTTCTGAGCTGAACTGTTAAGAGTGATACCTGGACATTCTGATCGTAGAGTAAGACTGGTATTTGACGTGATTCATGCAAACCAGATTTCTGTATCTTTGAATGTTTTTTTTCTAACTCTGTGTGATTACTCTCCTTCCTCCATGTGGGCCTGGCCAGTCACAGAAGCCAGTATCCCACTAATGCCTTGCTATTTTTTTATTCACTTCAACGAACTTTGCAGTTGTAGGTTTTCCACAGAAACTTAAGCCTAAGTGCTCAGAGTGCTGGCATTCTACATGTTCTGCACTCTATAGTGTCTGTAGATCCAAGATAGCAGCATATGACAAAGACGAGTGCATGCTGATGCTGTGGAGGGACAACAAAGTCGTGCCCATTCTGCCAACAGTGCCTTGTACTTTGGCCTGGACTTGTGCTAGTGCCACATTGATCACGTTTTCTGTACTGTAATGGAACTGGGTCTACTATGCTGCTTCACAATCTCTGCTACATAGCATAGTAGTACTGCTTTGTCACAGTGGCACATAGTGAAGAATGCATTGTACCACGTAGTGGAACTGGGTCTGCTACATAGTGTAGCAGAGGCAGTGTAGCAGAATGTACCTGTCATCTGTCACACAAGCTTCAGCAATATTGTTGGCCTTCCCATACTCTGTATTGGACTGTATATGTGAGTTTCACTTTCACCTGGCCTCGTACTCCTGTATCTGCTGTATCACCTGCTCTGCTGAACCCCTGCCTTGCTGTCTCAGTGTGCAAATAGAGTGAAGTGCAAATCACTCAGCTGGCACAATCAGAAGACTCAGCTACGCAGGCTTCCACTACACTTTGCTCTGCATCTGCTTTCACTATATTTTTCTATGCATACCTTTATTACACTGTATAGTGGACCCAGTTCTGCTCGACTTCATACAGAGTAACCTGCCAAGGGCTGACTACATACATGGATGGTTGCCATTGCCCCGAGAAGTGGAATGGAACATCTGAAAGGTGGTCTTCTCTGATGGTAACAGACAGGGCTGCTGCGTGAAGCCAGGTAAAAGCAGCAGAGAACAAACGCCAGTCTATTTTGGACAGCTCAAGTACAGGTTTGGAAAAAAACCAACAACAGATGCCTTGGAATAACGAACATAATTTGCAGTTATATATTCAGCATCACAGAGAGAGAGAGTAAAGCAGCATTAGCCAATCCAGAGAGTTTGCTGCCATTGTGGCAGAAGCAATAAAGGGCCTGCTAGTGGACAAGGACTAACCAGAGAATAAGAGAAGAAGAGGAAGAAAAGAACCCAGAAAGAAAACAGATGGTCATTTATGGGGAAGCCTGTTATGCAGAAGGGACAGTGGACCCAGAGGCAATGGCAGACAGCTCATCAGGGGCATAGCAGGTGATTTTCAGTAACCTTCAGAAACGAAAGAGCTCTGCTCCCAACGAAATGCCAAGAAACCCGCAGATGACCCATTTGCAAGCATCAAACTGCATGTTCACAGTGTTGTGCTTGCTGAAGTAACTGAAGCCCTGTCCATAATGCCAACGAAAGTACATACAGTACTGGCCAGAAGTTCCAGGTACCCAAAAATTCAGGAACAAACTGTCTTTTTTGGAATTACCAATTATGTTGAAAAGCAAGAGGGAAATCCTGATGTCAGTAGCAAATAAAGTCTCCTTTTGCTTCTTTCACTAGGGCCAGGCGACGTTCCATTGAATTTGCCAGTGCAACAGCATTACTCTCAGACAGATTCCTCCACTCCTGATGCAGATATACACAGAGCTTCTTGGCAGTTCTGGGCTGTCTCTCTGCTACCTCGGCCTTAAGGATTCCCCAAACGTTTTCAAAAGGGTTCAGATCCGGGCTGCATGCTGGCCAGGGCAGTACCTTGATGTGATTTTTATCTTTCCAAGCACACGAAATCTTGCTCTTATGCTTTGGATCATTGTCCTCTTGCAGGAACCAGTCCTTCTTCTTCCTTCCATAGAGCTTCTTTGCAGAGAACAGAAGGTAGTTCTTATAGATTCCATACATTCTCTGGGAATAGAGAATTCCAGTGAATGTATAAAGGGCTCAAAATCCTTTCTTCAAAAAACAACCCCACACATGAACCTTGGCTGGATGTTTGACCTGGCGGGCCATGTAGGGGTGTGCCTTACTCTGCCATACTGCCACAGGTGGCCTGTTAAGCTCGAATGTAGCCTCATCAGTGAAGAGCACACGGGACCAGTTCCGATTCCTATTTGACTGGGCAAAGAGAACACGATCTTGCTGATGCTGTGTAGAGAGCATTGGCTTTCTCTTTGGCCTGCTCCAGTTCAGGCCAGAAGCATGCAGCTGGTGCCGTACACTGTGTGCTGAGATATTAATATGAGCTCTCTTAAGCCTCTATGTCAGACATGCAGAGCCCTCAACTGGGTGCTTCTGTGAGGTATGAACGATTTTTGTATCTTTCTTAGCTGAAGTCTGATATGAAGCACCAGACCTTGGCTTGTCCCCAGTGCCATTTTTAGTTTTGAAGAAAAAGACCACAAAATCATGTTGAGATTGGAAAAATCTCTATACAAGATATCATAACAAATGATAACGTTTATATGATCTTATTACTTTTAAAAATCAATCCACTTCTTTCTGAGTTACTGGGTACCTGGACTTATGGCCAGGACTGTAATCACCTTTGTCCCTTCTTAATCATAATTGTATTTTTTCGTTATTATCTCTTTTATCACATTTCAAGCATGTTGTATGTGTGGCATTTTGTGCAATAATCATTTGTTGTGCTACACGTGCTACAAGTGCATGCAGTGCAGTAGAACATGCAGCACTACATGTATAACATGCACAGAAAATAGTTTGTGCTACATTTACTGCATTAGAACAAAGGTAACAGCTGATGGGCAGGAATTCCCCCGAAAAAGGTGTTGTATGCCAGCAGTTTTCGTCTCTTGGAAAAAGCGTGCTGTGTGTTGTGAGGTAAGCTCGGAATTGGCTGTCCCTCACAATGCAAGCAGAAGGCCCATAAGCGAGTGTGTGTACAAAATCACGCACGATTCTGCATGGGCAGGACTGAGAACTGGGGCATGGAACAAGGGGATTATAAGTCAGCAGTTATGTCGGCGGTTATGAAGAGAACAATTGCTTTTATTTGAAGAACAAAACAATTGAGAAGGGCAAGGCATGAGTGACAGAGAGCACTCAGGAGATGGGTGACTGCCGATTTTTACTCACGGGTGGGGTGCACCTGAGGATTTGGCACAGCTTTGATGGCGTTCTGCTCTGTGAGGTCCGCGATGCCCCGAGCGACTGGTGCTGCTGCTGCTGCCATGGCCTCGTGTTGAACCGGGGCTGCAGGAGTGGTCATGGAAACCACTTCTATAACAGAAATAATGTCAGGTTGTAAAGGGATGCAGTGCCAGTGATTGTGCCAGTGGAATATAGTAGTTATGTGCCAGCAGCATATAAGTATATGCCAGTGGCATAATGGCCAGCATAAGTATGTACTGGCGGCATATACTATGTACTGCCGGCACTGTCACTGGAACAGAATTAAACTGCCAGCACATAGCATGTGCCAGCACATGATTGTGTGTTTGAAGAGGGAAGAACTCATCAGAACGGCATGTCGTTGAGGTCTGTGGTGCAGGGGCTTGATCAGGGGATGGAGGCACACTCAGCCTCTCGTGCTCATGCTGTGCAACACAGCACATAAACTGTTGGTATAGGTGTATTCAACTTCAAACTCGGTGGGCTGGGGATGCTTAAGAAGGAGAACGAGTGGAGGTGAAGTGAATGCAGTAACATACCTCGGGCTTCCCCTTCTTGGAGGTGCTTGGCGCAGACAGTGTGGTTGACATTGGCTTGTAGGACAACCCAAACAATTTTTGAAAATGATATCATCTGCCACCAGCACATAATATCTGCCAGTGGCACAGCTGCAGGCATAGCAGTGATGGAAGCCAAAGATGGCGCCTGGCCTATTCGCAGCAAGTACAAGTGCAGTACACATGTGCACAAGGCTCAACTGGGCCCAGCCAACATCCCAGATGGTGATCCAGTTGACCCAGACCTGTCTCATGTTAGGACACTCGAGGCCCAGGTCAGGAACCTCAGGCAACAGAAAAGGCGGCTCAGCACTCAGCTGGAGGTGTACAAGGGCATCAATAGACGGAATCCAGCTCAGGTGCATGCTGCGAAACACAAGCTGCAGAGTGCCATGGAACCCACAGGGCTGGAGAAGGCCACGTTTCCTCAGTACATTTCTGCACTGAGGCAGACGATGCCCAGCTTAAGGCTCGTTCTGTGCTCTCTCCTGGACTACAAGGACACAGCCCCTGACAATGACCTGGCCATGCATGTGCTCGCCATATACGTTATCTGTGTGTGCAGCTATTCACAGAGAAAGGACGTGCACTTCAGCATGTTGCTTTCCAGCCATCTGTGGAGCCATACTACTCCTACAGCCGTGTGGGACCTGTTTCACCAGCTTTGACTCGTGTAATGACTACCTGCAGAGAGTGCAGTCGGACACACTCTACACACTTGCAGTACGTTGTTTTTGTTACATTAGCTTTCCTATGTGCTGCTGGCATATAATTATTTGCCGGCAGCACATAACTATATGCCAGCAGCACATAATTATATGCCGGGGGCACATGCTATGTGCCAGCAGAGAGCATGTTGTGGCATCTCACTTTGAATCACTCCAGCAAAAAACTGACCTTGCCTTGTTTTTGCAGGAGGGTGTCGTACTTCCCAACGTACTGCCCAGGGGTGTTGTGCCCTCAGAACAGCCATTGGATGAGGTACAGCAAACTGTGGAGTTGTGTGCAATGTACTGCCCACTGGTGCCATACTCCCATGTCCTGCCTCTCGAGTGCAGCTCCTGCACTTTTGCGTGGATGTCTCTGTCTGGCAGCTCTCTGTCATGCCTACGACCTGTCAAGGTGGTGCTGGGAGAGGTTGTTCATCGGGCTTTCTTCTGGGGGATGTACTGTAACAACACAGGGTGCCCGTTGTCAGTTCCTCCTGTGGAGAGCTGCAACAGGCATCTGTCCACACTCATCAGCTGCCAGATGTGGACTGGTGGGAGCACAGAGTCTGTACAGACTGCCTCTTATACAGACATGGTCCGTTTCGTGGAGGAGACTCGCTTGGGAGTGGCCACTGGAGGCATTGGTGCCCAGCTGCCCCTGATGCCAGTGTTCGAGGGCGACCAGCAGGTGTTCTCTAAGCTATGGCGAATGCATGACCAGGAAGACAGCCCACTGCACAGTACAATCATCCTGTCACTGGCTGGCTGGCACCAGATGAAGACAATGGCCTTTGCAATCAGGGAGATGTGGGACTGCCTCATTACCCCGACTCTGGCTTTTCTGGGTTGCAAGGGAACAAAGGACATGCTCAAGAACTTCATTCAGCTGGATGACACGATCGTGCTTCTGGTCTGCCATGCTGCCATGGGTGATGCAGACTGTCACGTCCCACCCGAGCTATGACCCCACAGTTCTGATGTCAATCAACTGTCTTGCCCAGTGTCAGGACATTCCCTCTCGTCCCCAAAGTCTTCTGTGCTTCTGCCTGCACTATGGGCTGCCCTACTGCTACATGAGGGCCATAGTACGTGCTGGGAGGTCTCTGGAGTTCATAGGGCTCCTGTAGCTCTGTCCACAGCTGTTCTACGCCACTTGTCACCACCAGTACAAGGTTATGACTGCCCAGTTCCTCAGTTTATGGATTGCTGGTGGCTTGCATCCGACTCACAGGGCTGCTATTCTCGAGACCATTACTCTTCAGATGAATAGGGCCAGTCCTTATGCTCACTGCAGTGATGACTGCTGTGAAAAGGTCCGTTTTCCTCTTATGCCATTGTATATGTCTTTGCAGCCAAACGTACCATTTTACCAGTTTCATGAAAAATACCAAAAAGTGAAAAAGTCGTTTTTAAAACGACATTTCAATAATATGAAAAAACAAAGTCAGTGTAAATAACTCATAATGTGCACATAAAAATGAAAGCAATTCTCATTTTCGTGAATTCCAATAATGCGCAAATCGATAAGCAATTGATTCCTGTTTTCTGAATTCCAAATTTGACGTCATTGTCGCGAAAGCGACGCTTTTTCAACTGTCGCGAAAGCGACACCTGAAAAAGTCGTTTTAAAATGGCATTTTGTTTCATACTTAGTTTTTTCATTGAAACTGGTATAATGGTACGTTTGGCTGCAAAGACATATGCCGCCAGCACATAATTATATGCTGCTGGCACATAATTATCTGCCACTGGCACATGCTATATGCCACTGGCACATAATTATCTGCCACTGGCAGAAAGCAACATAACTTCATCTAATTCACTCATTGCAACACATTGTACTCTCACAGATGGTAAGAAGCATCAAGGCGCACTGCAAGGCATTCCTGCCATCAATCCAGCAGCATTCCAGGCTCATTTCAGTTGCCAAGGAAACGAAAACTGGTTGGAGCACTGTGTTCATCCAGATTCGCCCTTCAATTGTGATGCTGATGCTCAGGGACTGCGCTACAGGCTCAGCACCATCAAGGGAACTACTGAGGAGGTCAAACACCTTGGAGAGCACATCATGCAGGTGACTCGTCATGCAGAAAGAGAGTCTCCTCTTTGGAGCAATGTGAACCTGGACTCCTGGCTCTCCAACTCTGATGAGCTACTCCCGACCAGTCCTCTGCAGATGGACCTCGAGATGTTCAAAGAGGGATTCATCAACCCAGATGCGTCCTTCGACGGCCTGAATGACGTTATGACTGATCCAAAGGACTGCATTATGGATTCTGCTGAGTGCAGTGATGATGATGATGCCCTCTCCTCCAATGAATCAGACCCTGAGTGTGACTAAAGCAATGAAACCAGTTGGTTATTACAATTGAAAGCCACTGTGTCTGCTTTGAATGTCTTCTTGATTACCATTGACCACAAAACTACAGAAACTCTTCAAATGCATACAAGAGCTTCTGATATTAAGGGTATGTGCTATTCATCAATTGTTACGATATTGACCCTTTTGATGGGAATTCCTGCCCATTTAGGTCACAGCATAAAAATATTCACACTCTTGTATTTGCTCAACTTCACTGTCGGTTTCTTAAAAAGATATCGAGATTTCTGGTGCATTGATCACATTTTCTGCCAACAAAACTGCATCTCATGTATGTGGGATACATTTTTTCTCAGTTCTACCTGCCACTAGGAATCTACACAATCAAAATCACGAGCCTCAGTCCAGAAAGGAGAAATGATATAAATGTGGGTCGATGACTCTCAGGTTGAAGTTTTCGTTGTCAGTAGCTCACGTGATAAGAAGCTTCACATCACATTAGTAAATAAACTCATACTCGTTTAACACAGCATCCAAGGCTCACATTGATCAATCTTCCATTCCTATTCAATGCTGTGGATTCTCAGTGTGAGGGTACTACAAGCTCATGAATAAGGGCTTCAAGACTATTCACAGATGTGATCACCCGGACCATGGTCGACTTCTATATAATATGCAGATTTCCTGAATTCCTGGATCTATTCAGACTATCCTAAAACGAGGTCCCGACTTGGACTTTGGCACTTTCTCTCACAATCTTCCCCTCCAGACGGCTGCTTATGTAGCCAATGCACATGACCCTCAACTGGTAGATAAATGCAGCTCTGTTACTGTGCATGGGGTACGATATGTGTCTGCAGAACACAAGATAATCAAACCGCACCAAAAAACAACTTGACAGTCTGCAGCCATCGAGTCAGCGCTGCATTAAACAGACCGACAAACACAAGTGCGTCGAGTAAAGACCTTACAGGTCGCGGACATCACTGTTACTCTCTTCGTCAGATTCGTCATCATGCGGGTCGCCCGTTGGGCAATTCTGCGGGCATGAGCTCAAGGATGTGGCCCGCGTGTCCCCACAGGACTCGAACACAAACCTTCTTGGCATCGTACCGTCGGAGTCACGCCACAAGTCAGAGAGTACTCCCCTGAACCTGCTGTGATCGAGGCTCTCTCCCGACGAGTAGCCCATTGCCAGTGACCCTCCACGGTGATGCACGATCAGGCGTAGCAAGCGGCGCAGCGCCTTGCGGCGGTTATCCACTCCAGCCTTCCACGCGATCCACTCAAGGTCGCTGCTGTCACCGGTGATGAGCTGCATCATGCCATGCTCGACGTCCTCGTCGGTGGAGCCCCTGTCGTCTTCCGATAAGTCCACGAGCCGGTCGAATGAAGCGGCCAGCACCAGCTCGCGCCACGTCCTCACCCCAGAGGCGGCACCACCGTCAGACGGCAGCACAGCGTGCCTGAACCTCTTCTGTGTGACCCTTTGCCACACGTCGTCAACGTCCAGGACAGCAGCCCGCCACGAGCGGCACACAGAGCCGAAGGAAACGACATCTGGCAGTGTGGGCTGCGCGATGCACCGCAGGACGTGGCACAGCGCGAAGTGCGGTAACTCGCGAAGATGGTCATGTGCACTGCCAGCTTCTCCTGTGCGCGGCACCTTCGTGTCCAGTATTCCTCTGGGAGCATTCTCAGGGCGGGCTGAGCAGCAGTGGCAGGCCTCCTGCTTCCTGCAGACGGCGGCCAGTAGCTCGTTTGGGTGCAGAAACGACCCAGGAGACTGCGGGGGGCTCGGGCTGGGCGGCCGAGCAGGAGGAGCAACAGCACCAGCGAGACGCCTCTGGAGCAAGTAGTGCCTGAGAGCCTCCTGCGCTGCCTCGCGGCACGGTGGGCAGAACAGGAGGCACGTCGTCCACGCCTTCTGCACGCTCTTCGAGGCCGCTCTGCACCGAGGGCAGCGTGCCACCAGGGGCATCAGCGAGCGAGCCTCGTCGACGAGGGGGCCTGTCACTGGCAGCACGAGGACAGTGTCCAGGCTCTCAGACCACGAGGTGATCCCGAACTTGGCCTCGAGGACGTCCGCCACTTGACGGCCCAGCTCCGCGGGGCTGTCGACGAGGTGCTCGCTGCTGAAGGCGATGAACGAGCTTGTGGAGGAGTTCGAGACAAAACCCACACGTAGCTTCATTCTTATAATTAAATGTGCACGATTCCCACAACCAAAGAAGATATGCACCTAGGCTATTCATTCCATTTTTTTCTCTCTTGTTGGCGGTTGCGAGAACCCAGCACGACTTCCTCACACCATGAAGCTGCGTGTGGGCTTCGTCTCCAACTCATCGACCAGCTCGTTCATCGCCTTCTGTAGCGAGCACCTCTTCGACTCCCCCACCGTTCCCAGCTGGAGGTCGTGCAATGTGCTCGCTCCAGTATTCGGATTCCGCTCGTGGGGCCCGCTCAACGAGGTCTTCGTGCTTCCCGTCACCGACTCGCTTGTTGATGAGGCTCGCGCCCTGATGCCCCTGGTGGCACGCTGCCCTCGGTGCAAGGCAACCACAGACAGCTTGGCCACGGGTACGTGCCTTATGTTCTGCCCACCATGCCGTGCGAGTGCGCAGGAATCTCTCAGGCACTTCCTTCAGCTAAGGCGTGCTGATGTGGTTCTACCACCTCTCCCTGCTAGCCCGAGTACCACGGACCTTCGAAATTCGTTCCCCTATCCGAAAGACCTACTGGCCGCCATCTGTAAGAAGCACTGGGCCACCGGCACGTCCGCTGGCAGCTCTCCAGGCAGCTCGGTCCAAGAGGCTTCTCTCGGAAATCGGACCGAACAGAGTGCTAAGGTGGTGCGAACCGATGGCAGTGGAGTGGGTGGATCAGACACACTCCCCGGCCTCCAACACGACGTACTCTGCCACGTTCTGCGGTGCATAGCACATCCCACATTGCCCGATGTTATTTCCTTCGGCTCTGTGTGCCGCTTGTGGAGGGGTGCTGTTCTGGATGTCGACGACGTGTGGCAGAGGGTAGCACAGGAGAGGTTCAGGCACGTTGTGCTGCCCTCCGACGGAGGTACGGCCTCTGGGGTGAGGACGTGGCGCGAGCTGGTTCTGGCTGCTTCGTTCGATCAGCTCGTGTGCTTCTCTGAAGACAACAGGGTCCTGGAGCCCCCTTTCGTTGAGCATAGGATGCCGCAGCTCATCATGGGGAACGAGAGTGCCCTCGAGTGGATTTTGTGGAAAGTGGCTATCGACAACTGCAGAAATAAGCTGCGACACGTGCTACGGCTGATTGTGCATCACAGGGGCGGATCTATGGCGATTGGCTATTCATGTGATGATGACTTCCCGGAGTACACCAGTTTTCGTGGAGTGTTCAATGATGACTGGATGGACCCTGATAGCACATTCCCAAGCAGGCTCACCCTGAAGGAGGAGAGTGATAACGAGTGTACAACTTTTCTGCTCCCAGAGAATAATGGCTCGCATGAAGGCCTTGATGAGCTGAGTGATGTTGAAGTGCTGAACTGTAGTGGGAATGGGGGCCTGTGAGATTTCACTTTCCCTTTACCTTCACGTTGAAGCTCTGCCCTTTCATATTGAACAATGGCTCTTCTACTGGCAGATTCGCAGTATTCTCTCATTTTGCTTCAAGGAGAATGTGAAAGGGCAATCAGTTTCGAATTAACCGTCGATTTGGCCCCTGCAGATCACGCAGATGCTAATTTCGGCTGCAAGCAACACAGTCTGCTCCAGATAGTACTCGTCCATTGAATCTTCATTATAGGTGCTGGGGGAGGGCACCAACTGTTCCGGGAGCCACAGTTGCCCCACTGGCTGCAGAGGTACCAGCGCACCCACCAGAGCAATCAGGTCTGCACCTATGCAGAACTGCAGCAGCCTTTCTTTTCTTGATCCCTCAGTCCACGCACGCACCCAGTCTGTTTGCTGTATCAATTCGTTCGCCTGCGTCTTCCAATTTTCCTCTTTGAGTGAATGGGGGTAAGCCGATAAGAGTGTTCACAACCTCTCAGCCCAACCCTGAAGGGCTAAACCAGCAGTCCGGCGCTATTGGCTCGTGTGAGGGAATGCTCTGAGCTACCGAGGCACAGCGCGTGGGAAAACTGCAGAGGAAATACCATTTTGGGTGATCCAATCGTATCTCGCTGGGTGCAGTCCAAATGTGACTCATCACCCAGGTACATAAAAATGACGCCTTCCTATCACTCGTTCACTTCGATCATCAATACAGTGAACAACAGGTCCATGAAGGTGTTCGTTACAGGCGCCACCGGCTACATCGGCAGCGAGGTCGTGAAGGAGCTGCTCTCGCGCGGCCACTCGGTCACGGCCCTCGTGCGTGGCGACGCCTCCCGGGCTCCGCAGGGCACCACAGCCGTCGTGGGGACCGTGGAGAACAGCTTTGAGTGGACCCCCGTCGCCGTCCAGCACGACGCCATCATCCACTGTGCATTCGACCTGGCCGGCTTCACTGCCCACGGAGACAGTGCCACCGGATACCAGGGTCAGTCGCAGCAGCAGCCTTGACTACCCAATATTCTGACCTGCGTGTCTCAGAGACTCGCCTGACCGTCCTCCTGGCCGAGGCCGCGAAGAAGGCGGGTCGCACCAAGGTCATGGTCATCACTACCACAACCGGCGCCGTCAGTGGCCAGCCAGGTACTCGTCGCGTGCCAACTGGCCTGCTCCTGTGAGGCTGACTGGGGGGTACAGGGATTCCGGACGAGTATTCGGCCACGGACAGAGTCAGCGCCCTGCTGCGCCCCAGGATCGACGGAGAGGCGCTGTTCCTCGCCACCTCGAGCGAGGGCTTCCGCGCATGCAGCGTACGCCCGTCGGGCGTGTACGGGGGGCGCGGGGGGCTGATCAAGATGCTGGCGGGTCCGGAGACACCGTCCGTCGTCGGTGATGGGTCCGCGGAAGTCTCGCTCGTCTCGGTGCACGACCTGGCCAGGCTCTACGTCTTCATCGTGGAGAACGACAGGTGCGTGGGTGCGTTCCATGGGATAGGCGACGGCGACTATACGACGTGGCGCGACTTGGCAACGAGGATCAGCCTCGCCAAGGGCCTGCAGGGCAAAATCACGTGTACGGACTCCAGTAGAGGGTCGGTTCTGCATGACTTATCAATCTCAGGCATTCCTCTCGAGATCGCCAGGCAGCACAACAGCTTCGCAGACCAGATGGTGAGACGGATTACGAGGGGATGGGGACGGGGGACTAACCACGAGCTCTCAGACGATATCATCGAGGGCAGCCAGCAAGAGGCCACAGGAGATGGGGTTCGCGTTCAGGGGCCCCCGCCTCATGGACGCCTTCGACGAGTACTGGAAGGAGTTGGGCTGCTGAGCTGCCGATGGCCCTGAATCCCCGCACGCGCCGTCAAGTGGGCCCGAACGGGCCGGGCGCCGAGTCGCGGGCTCCCCTGCAGAAAGAAAAAAACCACAGTGGTCTACAGCTACGTTCCCAAATCAATTGCCCGTGCCAGTGACTCGGAAGGAGCGCTTTTCTCACTCGCCCTCCGTGGCCAACAGTTTTACCGTCTTTAACGAGTGGTTGTGCTCTCGGCGCAGGTGAGAGTCTCAACCACTGTTGGGTTGTGTTCAACACAACTCCTATTTTGTAAAGGTCTGAGGATAGGTGTGCGGTCGGGATAACAACACAATCGGCAAACAAAGTCCCTCATAAACAGAACGAGTATTAACGAATTACTGTTGTGCAAGGAAACTGGGATCAACGCCGCTCTCGGCGACAAGGAAGAGGACTGAGCGAGGCCCCACACGGAAGCCGCCCTTGCCGGACCCGCGCCCCCACTCCTTGACCCACCCGTCCTCGACCACCAGCCCAGCGTCTCTGCCACGTCATCGAAGACCTGCGCCCTCACACCCCCCTCGCAGGTGACGGTGTACATACGGTGCAGCGGGGACGGCAGCGGAGGGTCGCCGCTGTTCGGTGTCGGGGGCGCCAGCGTGGACCTCTACGCGACGCCGGGCAGCGAGTGGGAGCGGCACAGGCTGGTCATGAGGCCCACGGGGGCCGAGGCGGCCTTCAGCGTCGGGCTGTACCAGATGGCGGGCTCGTGCGACTTCTCGGCAGCAGAGGCGCGTCTGGTGCAGGCGGAGCCCTTCGCGCTGCCCGTCGTCGGCAGGCTGGGCGCCGCAGAGCAGGTCTCCTCGGCGGGCGTCTACACGGCGCGCATGGGCGGCGAGTCGCCGACGACCAACAGCTACTCGTTCATCCGCCAGGTCAACGCGTCGTGAGCAAACATTCCCTCCGGCAGGACCGGCTGGCCGTGCGTTCTCACGGGTCGTCTGCATCGTTGCGCAGGTGGAACACCAACAGGTTCTGCTTCTGGGGCGCCTATGCGATCGTGCTCGACCACTCCAAGGTCTCCGGCACGTTCAGGTCGGGGGCAAACGTGACGATCAACGTCAACTACGCGGCCAAGGGCGCTATTCAGGTGCACTCGTCGCCCGACATGGCCACGTGGACGGCCGTGGGGACAGCGGGGCAAGTCAAGCAGTTCAGGTTCACTCTGCCGTCCGCGCAGCACAGATTCGTGCGGCTCCAGACACTCGGGGATGCTTCCATTCAGGTGTGTGGGCATCTCTTCCGCATCTCTCCTCACGGGTTCCCTTCCAGTTCGACAGCTACGTGTTCCAAGCGGCCCTGCAGGGCGTTTCGCTGAGCAACGATGTCAGCGGAGACGTCCTGACAATTGCCCATGACACGGAGAGCGAGCAGGCTCCGCAGCTCTCGATGTCTGTGGTTACGCCCCTTGGGACAAGCAGCCACGGCAGCGCCTCCGTTGTCATCCGGGTGACCTCTACTTCGTCAGACTCCCAGTCGGTCAACTTGGTCGCCAGTGCTGCGCTGAAGAGCACCACCATATCGATTTCGCAGCCGACTCTAGTCGTTCCCGCTGGCTCCTCGGTGACCACCACGTTGACCTGTGCGTTGCAGGGCACGGATCTCTTCACTGACTGCCATACACAGACGCTGTGGGATCTGGGAGGGCGGATGATATGACCATCGTGGTGAAGCTGGTAAAGACTTCAGACACGTCTGTCGTGTGGGACACGCTGAGGCTTCTTCCTCAGCCAGTCTACTTTCTCGACGACCAGTCGTACGGCGAGGTGGTTGCCACTGCTGGCACGACGTCCATCTGGTGGTGTCGTTCGACCCACAAGGTATCGAGGAGCAGAGAGCTCCCACTCAAGACGAGTACTGCTGTTCGGGTACGGCGCACTTCGCCCCTTCGGCTTTTCATGCCCCGTCAGATATCGGCTGCTGCGGGCGAATACGAGCCGTTCCAGATTGTGGCCTACCATTCTGGTTCTGGTCCCGTCTCTCTCAGTAGCGCCTCAGCCACCAGCCTCGCCTCAAGCGGTGGTACCATCGACAAGAAGGATGTCACGATTCGGAGAGTAGGCTATGTGAAAACCGACACTGCCACCGACAGCTATGGGAGAGCGGGGGCCTACTGGCCCGATCCTCTGATACCAATTGGCGAAGGGGGCCTTCCGTACAGCTGTGCCTCGGGAGAGCAATGCCCTCTCTGGGTCCTTGTGTCCGTGTGGAGTTCACCACTCCTTTTACTTACACTCCCCGTCAAATGCGCAGATACGTACCCCAAGGGACGCGTGCCGGTCTTTATAAGGGGACAGTGCATGTCACGCTGGGGTCGAACGACTTTGGTGTTCCCGTTGAGCTCACGGTACTCAATTTCTCTCTCCCGAAACACACAGAGCTGCAGAGCTGGTTCGAACTCTCGCCAGGTATGCTCTACGTCCATCAGTTTCACGTGGGGATCTGACGTGAATCCAAGAGAATATTCGGGACTACCACGGGCTGAGCTCGTGGGCCGCAGTGGAGCCCCTGTACGACAAGTACCTGGAGAGCTTCTCAAAGCACCGAGTCAGCCCAAACAACGCGATGTCGTTCCACGATGTACGTCATTCCGGTGTTGTGGTGGGGTGGTCTCAGCTGTACTTGCAAATAGGTCTCGTACGAGGTCAAGGTTGTTTCTGGGCAAGAGACAATGGTCGTCGACTGGAGTGACTTTGATGCTTACTACGAGAGGTACTTCGGTGACAGCGGCTTCGGCTTCAACGTGTATACGACGTGCGAGAATTGTTACCATCTGCGCTGCACGAGTGACTCAAGCACAGGAGCATCCCTGGAATGAATGGTGGAAACTTCGTGAGCCATGATAACGGAACTCTCAATGGCCATCCTTGGGTACGGCCGCTACCGAAGACTTTTCATCACTAGTCTGACAATCTTCCTCCAGGGATCTCCCGAGCACACGCGCTTGTTTGATGCCTATCTCCAAGAGCTGCAGTCTCACCTGGAGGCAAAGGGAGTCCTGAACAAGACTATCGTGTACTGGTTTGACGAACCTGAGGAGTCAGACTATCCCTATGTCCGGGTGAGCCACCACACCTTCACTCCAGGTTCACTCACCGGTGCTCGCTCGGTCGGTCCCAGGATGGAATGGCTGCTCTGAAGAGGGGGGCGCCCAAGTTGACCCGAATGCTGACAGAGCAGCCAACAAGCGATCTCGCCGGCTATGTCGATCTGTGGTGCCCCATCATCAACGCATACGACCCCACGACAGCACACCAGAGGCAGCAGTATGTCCACCTGAGTTGTGGAGTCATGGTTTGACAAGCGCCGCAGGTTGGGAGAGAAGATGTGGATCTACGTGTGCTGCTGCCCTAAGGAGCCGTGGCTCGGGCTGTTCATCGACAGGCCCGCCACAGAGCTGCGCCTGTGGCTGTGGTACGTGTTCCAGCAGAACATACAGGGTATTCTTGTCTGGTCCTCGAACTACTGGACGAGCAGCATGGCTTACCCCACCTCCCTTCAGGACCCCTGTGCGCCGCCACTCTGGCGATTCGCTTCTACTAACGGCATGCGTCAGACGAGGACCCCATGAGCTGGGTGTCGAGCGGGTGGAACGAGGAGGGGAAGAAGCCCTGGGGCAACGGGGACGGGAGGTTCCTTTACCCCCCGTACAACTGGCGGTCGTTGCAGAAGCCCGTGCTCAACGCGTCAGTGGTCGAGAGCCTCAGGTGGGAGATGATACGTGAGGGCATCGAGGACTGGGAGTACCTCCGCATCCTCGCCGGCCTCGCGTCGTCGCTTCCCGCCGGCAGCCAACTCAAGGCAGCCGCAGAACAGCTTGCGCAAGTACCCGAGGCCATGATACGCACGACGTCGGACTACTCGTGGGACCCCGTGGCCATCTACGACCGCAGGGAAGCTGTCGCGGAGATGATCGAGACGATACTGAGCGGTGGAGACGTGCCGCCGGGTGCTGGATCTACTGACAGCAAGTCCTCTGCTTCGGTGATCGGAGTGGTGTCTCTGTTGCTTGTTGCCTCAATGCTCTCCGTATGCGTTGCCAGGTAACCGCATGCCTCAAATCCTAATTGCAGCACATCGCCCAATCAACTGTAAATACAAAAGGCTGCATTGCCTTCGGGGGCAAAATGAAGTGCTATTTCCAATCCAATCAAAGCATGTTGTGGTTGGCGATGGTGGTTCCACTGCCGACTATGAAACAAGCGCCAACAGAGCAATGTGTGCCAGGATGGAACCGTCTTTGTCACTTGCGGGTTCCCTTGTTGAAGAGGCGCAGAAAGACGTAGAACAGGAGCGAGTAGAACGCGGCCATTCCACAGAGGACCCCGAACCAGGCCCACTTGTGGACGTGCTCGTACTTGAACTCTGCGAGAATGTTCTCTCCGGGTATGAGGCAAGGATCGGCGCTGCCTGGCGGATACATGCAGAAGCACCCGCTGGCAAGCTTAGCGCAGCGGAACGACGAGTGCAGGAACTCGTTGGCCATGAAGCCCTCGAACGCGTACTTGTGGAACACGATGTAGTGCATCCAGATCCACCAGCCCGGGATGTTGTCCGCACGGAGGAAGAAGCCGCAGACGAGCATGAACATGCCGAAGAGCCCCGCGCCCACAGCGATGCCGACGATGAAGTTGGGCACGATGGCCGAGATGGCGGTGACGATTCCCTCGCTGTTGACGAGCGCCGCCGTGAGGACCAGCAGGAAGTAGAAGAAGGACTCGGCGTCCTGGTGCAGGTTCATCATGAAGTACGAGACAACAGAGAAGGCCAGAGCGATAGAGAAGACGAAAGGGATCCCCACGAGGATGCGCGCCAGGGCGTAGGGCCCGACGGTGTAGTACGAGTTGCGCCGCTCGTGCTCGAAGACCGCGCGGTCCTGCAGGAACGCGGGCAACGCGGCGATGGCCATGAAGCAGAGGAACGCGACCGAGAAGAAGAGGACGGAGATGCGGTCCTGGATGGTGTCCTGGCCGTGGCCCATGCGCAGGTACAGCGTGCCCATCATCACGGCCATGATGGAGTACATGACCATGCGCGCCCAGAACACGCCGATGTCCCGCGTCGTGCACACAAACGTCCGGTGCACGAGGCACGCTAGCTGCCAGAGGAACCCCCTTCCCGCATCAACCTCGCTGGCGGAGCTCCCGCTGCTGCTCCCCCTCTGCTGCTCCGCAATGGACTCGTCGACCGCCCGGCTGTGCTCCGACTGGGCCCACCCCAGTGCCAGCTTCTCGATGAGGGCATTCTGCTCGCCCTGCGTCTGATGGCCCCCTGTGTCGGTGGCGCTGTCGCTGTCACTGCTGCTGAAGTCGGTGTTGAGGACGTCGAGCAGGACGTCGGCGGGGTTGCAGAGCTCAGGGAACGAGACGCCGTGCGAGCGGAAGAAATCGACGGCACCGCGCGTGGATCCGAAGTAGACCTGCCTTCCACGCGACAGCAGCGCCATCTTGTCGAACATGCCCAGAACCTGCGCACTCGGTTGGTGCACAACGGCCACGACGACTCGGGGACCGTTGCGCGCGAGGTCCGCGAGCAGCCCTGCGATGGCCCGGGCCCCGGCAGCGTCGAGGCCGCTGGTAGGCTCGTCGAGCAGCAGCACCGAGGGGCGCGTGATGAGCTCCATGCCGATGCTTGTCCGCCTGCGCTCGCCACCCGAGACCCCGCGGAAGATAGCGTTGCCGACCTTCGTGTCGGCGCACTTGCGCAGGCCCAGCTCGGCGATGACGTCCTCGACGAGCTTCTCGCGCTGGGCGCTCGTGACGCTCGATGGCAGTCGCAGCATCGCCGAGTAGCGGAGGTTCTCGCGGACCGTCAGGACTCCGCAGAGGCGGTCCTCCTGCGCAACGTAGGCGACCTGCCGCTTGGCTGAGCCCCTTCCGGCCACGGCACCGCCGAGGAGCACCTCGCCCTCTGCGCTGTCGACGCGCATGGCCAGGCAGTCGAGAAGAGTCGTCTTGCCGCTGCCCGAGGGCCCCAGGACGGCCAGGCACTCGCCGGCCTGCACGACGCCGCGGGCTGAGCCAAGCAGGACGCGCTGCTCGCCAGTGGCGATGCTGCGCAGGCCGAGCAGCGCGCGACGGGTCACGGGGACCTTGACGCCGAGATCTCTCCAGGCGAGGGACAGGCCGAGGCTCTTACGCAGCGTTCTCGCCTTCTCGAGGTCCGTGCTGTCCGTGTCCA
>CACRSC010000076.1:28616-44315 GCA_902651635.1 Mastigamoeba balamuthi
GGAGGTGTCTGCTCTGCGGAGCTGCGCGTCAAGCGGGTGCACACGCAAGCGCCGAGAGACAACGATAGACAAAAAGCGGCAAGAGAGCGGCGGTGGCAACCGCAGCGACATAACCCTGTGCGGCTTATCGTCGCCGGGGGCCACGTGCTGCACAGCCTCTCCCCCGCGAACGCCGCCCGCAGCCAGCGAGGGGCGGGGCTGGTGGGCGCACGAGCAGAAGCAGTAGAGCAGAGCGAAGGCGACGGCGAGCTTGTAGGCGTGGGCGGGGGGCGCCAGCCGCATGAGCGCGTAGACGACCAGCGAGCTCGCGACGCTGTGCGCCGCGTCGGGGCCGTAGAGGAACCACAGCACGCAGGCGCCCGTGACGACCGAGGCCAGGTGTGCCGCGCGGCCGCGGAGGTGCCGCAGCACGAGGGCCAGCGGCAGCTGCGCGAGCAGGGCGACCGTGAACCGCACGTGGCCCACCGGCTGGCCCAGCGCGCCGGACATGGCCTCGGCGGCGCTCTCCATGGCCGCCATCGGGTTCAGCAGCGAAACCGCCTCCATAGCAGGGCTCAGGCGGCTCCCAACAACGTTTTGGATTTGAATTTGCGCGTCGCAATATCTCGCGTGGGGCGAAAAAATCTCAGCGCGGAGATTTTGGCGCCGGAATAAATGACGCCAGGGCGGAGAATCTGGCGCGAACAGAATCAACGAGATCGAGCGCAGGCAAAGGCCAGCAATGGAGACGCCCCTGACCGTCCTCACCGCGTCGCCCGACGGCGCGCACGTCGTCGCGGCGCTCTCGTCGCACGTCGTCGTTCTCGAGGCCGCCACCGGCGCCGTCGTCCACAGCGCGACGCTCGGCGGCCACGTGCGCGCCGCCGCGCTGCACTGCGCGCCCGGGCGCCGCCTGCTCGCGACGGGCTCGGACGACAAGACGGTCCGCGTCTGCTCGCTGGGCGCCGAGGCCGCCGCGAAAACCGACGAAATCGTCAGCACGCGCCTGCCGAAGCGCATAACGGGCGTCGCGTTCTCGCCCGACGCGCGGGCCGTTCTCGTCTCGGACAAGTTCGGTGACGTGTTCTCGCTGGCTGTCGAGGGCGAGGCGGCGGAGAAGAAGATCAAGGAGGACGACGACAGGGACTGCGTCGTGGGGCACTGCTCGCTCATCACGTGCCTGGCCATGTCGCCGTCGGGCGCCTACGTGGCGACGGGCGACCGCGACGAGCGCGTGCGCGTGTCGCACTACCCGCGGACGTACGACATCGCGTCGTTCTGCCTCGGCCACACGCAGTTCATCGCCGGCGCGGTGTTCGCGGGCGACCGCTGGCTCTGCACCGGCGCCGCCGACGGCTCGCTGCGCGTGTGGGACGCCGCCGACGGGCGCTGCGTGTCGACCGAGCGCCCCGCGGGCGACGAGGCCGCCGTGGTGGTGCCCTGCGCGTACTGGGCCGCGTCGAGGGAGCTCGCGGTGCGCGTCGAGGGCGCGAGCTCCGCGTGGGTCTACGTCGTCGACGAGGCCACCGGGGCGCTGTCGCTGGCCCGCAAGGAGGCCACGCACGCCGCGCCGCTCTGCCTGGCGTTTGTCGCCGGCGGCGCGCTGGTCGCGGGGTTCGCGTCGTCGCCCGTCGCCGCCGTCGTGGGCGCCGCCTCCGAGGCCGCCGGCAGGCTGGCCGAGGCGATCGTCGCCAGCGCGCCCAAGTGCACCGAGCAGCAGGCCGCGAGCGTCGCCAAGGCCTACGCGATGGAGCCCATGCGCAAGAGGCAGGGCGCGGGCGGCGACGACGACGACGGCGAGGGCGAGGGCGACGACGCTGCCCCCGAGCCCGAGAGCAAGAGGCCCAAGACGGACGACTGACGGGCTGACGACAGCGCAGCACACACACCCCTTGCGGTCGGGACGGGGGTCGCCAACGCTCGGGCTCCGCTGAGAGACTCCGCGTGCGAACTACTGGGGTAAACGAACGTCAGGGAATGCAATCAATCATTTGAATCGTTCGATGACGAAGATATTTGCGTTGCGTCATGTTGCTGAAAAATCTGCGCGCCTCGCTCTTTATCCCCCGCGCGCGCGGCACCCCCCTTCTCCCGTTTTCACCAGAAGAAACCGCGACCCGCACAATGAGCGACAAGAGAGCAAGCTCGGGGGCGCCCAGCGGCCCCAGGGGGCAGCAGCCGCTCGGCAACATCGACCTGGAGACGAGCGAGGACGTCACCGTCGCCCCGACGTTCGACGCCATGGGCCTCCACCCCGACCTCATCCGCGGCATCTATGGCTTCGGTACCCGCCCCTGTCCCAGCCCCCTCTCTCTCCCCCCGCAGTTCAATTCAATTCAAATCAGCGCAATGTCCAATTCAATTCGATTTGCATATGCTCCCTCATCCTCGCCAAAATCTCACCGCTCTGCGCAGGGTTCGAGAAGCCGTCGGCGATCCAGCAGCGCGCCATCGTCCCGATCTCCAAGGGCCGCGACGTCATCGCGCAGTCGCAGAGCGGCACAGGTTGGCCAGTTCCCATCTCGAAATAGAATATTATCCCGATCGCCGCCGTGAGAAAAGAAGAACCTGACCCTCCCTCCCCCGGCGCTGGTGGCGTGGCGCAGGCAAGACGGCGACGTTCTGCACGGGAGTGCTGCAGTCGATCGACACGGGCAAGCGGGAGCCGCAGGCGCTGGTGCTGAGCCCGACGAGGGAGCTGGCGCAGCAGATCCAGAAGGTCATGCTGGCCCTGGGCCGCTTCATGAGCGTGCAGGTCCACGCGTGCGTCGGAGGCAAGAAGATCGGCGACGACATGCGGGCGCTCGAGGCCGGCGTGCACGTGGTCAGCGGCACGCCGGGGCGCGTGTTCGACATGATCTGCCGCAGGAACCTGCGGACCAAGAACATCAAGATGCTGGTGCTCGACGAGGCCGACGAGATGCTCAGCCAGGGCTTCAAGGAGCAGATCTACGACATCTACAGGTACCTGCCGCCCGGCACGCAGGTCGTGCTGTGCAGCGCCACGCTGACGCCCGAGGTCCTCGCCATCACCAAGAAGTTCATGACGGACCCCATCCGCATCCTCGTCAAGCGCGACGAGCTGACGCTCGAGGGCATCAAGCAGTTCTTCGTCGCCGTCGAGAAGGAGGAGTACAAGTTCGAGACCCTCTGCGACCTCTACGACACCCTGACCATCACACAGGTAACACACACCCTCAGTTTCCAGGAATTTGCCACGTCAAGATTCCCGCCGGAGATTCATCTGCGATTTTGCCGCGGCTGATTCCGGATCCTCTTTCCGCTTTGCAGGCGGTCATCTTCTGCAACACGAGGCGCAAGGTGGAGTGGCTGGCAGCCAAGATGCGCAAGGCCAACTTCACTGTGGCCTCGATGCACGGAGACATGCCCCAGGGCGAGCGTGACGAGATCATGCAGTCGTTCAGGCGCGGCGACAACCGTGTGCTGATCACGACGGACCTCTGGGCACGCGGCATCGACGTCACCCAGGTCTCGCTGGTCATCAACTACGACCTGCCCAACAACCGCGAGCTGTACATACACCGCATCGGCCGCAGCGGGCGGTTTGGGCGCAAGGGTGTGGCGATCAACTTTGTGACCAACGAGGACATGACCATCCTGCGCGACATCGAGATGTTCTACGCCACGCAGATCGACGAGATGCCCATGAACCTGCAGGACCTGGTCTGAGGGCTGGCTGGCTGCTCACTACGGCCTTCTCTCTCCTCTCTCTGTCTCTCTGCAGGGCCGCACAAACAGCGAACCACAACAGGGGTCCACATTGCAGTAATCAGCTAGTCGGATGAATGTGAGAACTTCTCATTCAGAACAGCATCAAACAATATCATACTGTGATGAAGTCCCTTGCACGACACGTGCCAAGGAAAATGGGCAAAGCAGCAGTCAAGGGCGCAACGAGGGGGGAAGGAGGGAGGGAGAAGGGTCAGTGGGTCGCCAGGGGACATGGGCGATGATTCGAGGGTGCGGGTTATGCCGAAGCTGGAGCTCTGGGCTGAAAATGGTGTACAATACCACAGGGTTTGTGGGATGATGATGTATGTGGTTTCGGCTCCCCCCAGCTGAGGGCCGAAGTCATCATCAGCCGCCTGTGTCTCGCCAAATCGCTGGGAGCTGTCGCGACACACGTGAGGGGGTCCTTTCGTGGTACGTCTGTGATCTTTCGACGATTTTGGACCGTCTCGTGGACGTTGTCGAGATCAATTCTGTTTATTGTTCTCCGGCGGACTAGTAGCAGTGCGGAAAACAGAGGTCTCGGGGTCGGCTTGCGTGACATGCACAGTCCGCGGGTTGCACCGCGCCCGTTGCGGTATCTCTCTGAGAGTGTGTCCTGTGGGCGCACCAGACTCGCAGTAGGAGAACAGCATTCTGTTCTTGTATTGCGGCAAGGCGGGAAAAGTGGGTCAAGAGATGTTGAGTGCAGAACAATGGAACAATGGATGTTAATCACCCGCAAGCATCTTAGCCGCCGATCTGGCAATTGCGATGCAGTGCTAATGGAGTCTGCGGATGAAGAAATGTGTGATCCGGAGAAGGCAGAGAAGGTGAGAGAACTCACGCAAAAATGTGTTTTCTCTTGTATTGAGAGCTGTTCATCGGATTCTGCGAGAAGGATTTCTGTTGTATGCGATCTGCTGGGTTGGTTCTGTCGGGGATTGCTCGGTCATGTGCGGATTTGTGATCTCACCGAGTGATTTCCTCGGTGTGTCGTCGGTGTTGTAAAGCAACAATGTGCCCTCTTTCTTTTTCTCACCAATGTCGACGGCAAAGTAACATTGTGCTATATGCTGTGGCATACAGTACACGTAATACAGTGCTGTACAGCTACTACATCAGGGGAGGTCTGTTACGGTGGAAAATCACAGCTGTCAACGCGATGTTCGTTGCTTGCCATCGGTTAGGCTGTACAGAGCGCCACGGTTGCTTCCTCTCACGAGACAGCGGCTGGCAACGTGTCGTTGGCCCCTCCCAAACCCCCCACGCCCGCGGCCCCCTGATCTCGCAGACCCACATGGGTGCTTGCGCGGTCCGAGGGGGGCGGGCAGGGCGTCTGGGAGGGGCTTCTGAGCGCTGCAGGGGCTGGTGGGCTTGCGGGCGCTGTGGTGGTGTGTATAGGGGCCCCCAGGAGAGGACATAATAAAAAAAAGCAAAAGCGCGGAAGCCAATCAATCGAAGAGCACCCCGCGCGTCGGGTCCCGCGGGGACGTCGGGGAGGAGCGTCCCCCAGCGGTCTACAGCGACCCGCGGGCCAGCGCCGCGGGGCCGACCTCCTCGTACTCCATCCTGCCGACCCACGCGCTCCTGTACTGCGGCCGCGTGGCCACGACGGCGCCGCCGGCCCACGCCAGCGCGTCCCTGCCGGCCGGCGCGACGACGCGCCTGCCGAGCTCCGCGCTGAGGCGGTCGTCGACGCCCGGGACCAGCGACGTGCCCCCCGCCAGCACGACGCTGGACATGAGGTCGAGCGCGATGCACGGGTCGGCAGCCGCGACGGCTGCGCGCACGAGCGACGGCAGCGACGAGGCGCTCGCGGGGCCGAAGAGCAGCTCCTCGGGCGCGCGCTGCAGCACGGGGTCCGCGGCGCGCGGCAGCAGCGACACGCGCGGCGAGCCCGACGGCGGCGGCGCACCGAACGACGGCGACGGCGACTGGCAGGCCGCAGGCGCAGCGACGCAGCACATCGTCTCCTTGGCCCGCCGCGCAGCGGCCAGAGTCGCCTTGAGCGCGCGCGCGATGCACTCTGTCAGCTCAGCCCCCGCCCCGCAGACCCTCCTGCTGGCGTCCATAAGCGCTGCAGGCGCGCGAGAAGCGATCAAAACGCGCTCGGGAAGGAGGAGTCTTATTATGAGAGGGGTCCGACGGCTCACGCGAGAGCTCGTAAACGGGCGTCGCGGTGATCTGCGAGTGGCCGGCGTCGACGACGACGCCCGACTCGCGGCCGGTGGCGATGAGCGCGAGGACGCCGGCGTGGGCGCAGGCGAGCTCGGGCGTGCCCAGCGTCTCGAAGAGCAGCTGCGCGGTGGCCTCGCGCTGCCTGCGCGTCGTCATCGCGTCCTCGACCACCAGGATCCCGCGGCCCTCGGGCTCCCCGCCCCTGTCCGCCCCCGCGGGGCACCGGCAGCCCCTCCTCAGAGCCCTGGAGCGGAGGCCGGGGGGACGGAGGTGAGCAGGGGGGGACGGGGGAGAGGGGAGAGGAAGGGGAGGAAGTTCTCAAGTGGGTATTATTAGCCGGCACGTTAGAATTTCGTCGCTGCAAAGTGAGAAAACGGTCGGAATGGCGACCCCCAGCAGGGGCAGGAAACGGCGGGGAGGGGCCGCGGACCACTTGAGGGCTGCGGCGTCGTCGCACAGGACGTCCTTGTAGCCGCTGTCCTCGTAGACTGCCCGCCCGCCCCCCGAGTCAATTTCGTTTCGGTACTTTTTTTATATTTTAAAAAGACAGAGGGATCGCGTCTCGCGAAACTCGAAATGTAAAAGGGGTTGAATAACGGGAGTTGGGTATTGGGGGGCCTGGGGGGCGGGGCTGCACCGAGGGTGAGGGGGGAGGGCGACGTGGCGGGGCCGACACGCGCCGAGAACGACCCGACGTCGACGACGAGCGGTGGCACGTCGTCGCTCTCGTCGCAAAACTCGTCGTCGAATTCGCTGAACATAACCGAAATCGCACGCGTGGGGGTGACGGTCGTGGTGTGGGGCGTGTGTGCACGTGTGCGGTTTGGCAAGAGTGCTCGGGTGGGCCCCCACGCAGGTGTGCACGAGAGGCGGTGTTCTTGCGAAGGAGAACAGAAAAGAAAAGACGAGATGGCTGCTCCTGTTCACGCGACGGGAAAATGTACACTAACACCCCCCGAAAATCGGCGTGACGCACGCGGTGCTATGGCAATGGCACTTTCTTACACGCGGACACGTGGCTGGGGGGCGAGCCGGGCCACGGGAAAACGACCCAGAGGCGACGAGGAAATACAGCAACGGAGAGGAGATTTGGGCCATCCATAATTCCGCCACGAAGATAACAATATCCGCCATGCCCGCAACGGGAAGTCCTTAAAGCCAATCGGCGCATTCGGGCACAGGCCGGTCCGTAATGCAATTTGGCCCACCCGCATCCATACATAGAACACCGCGCCTTCTCGCCGGCGTTCTGCCGCGCCCCGCTGTTATTCGTCGGTTCTTGTAACGTGAAACTGCGTGTACCAGGGGGGAAGGAAAACGTAAGTAATGCGAGCGTTGTTTCTGTGGGAGCCTCCGTCCCCAGCCGTCTGGCGCGCGGCCCCCAGCGTTGCCAGAGGCTCCCTATCTCTTGGTAAGGTGCGCGCGGAGCTCGGCCAGCGTTGGCAGTGTCCCCTCGTGCCTGGCACAGTCGGCCATGCCGTCGATCTGGCTCCACACGTCTCCCACGGTCGAGCCCGTGGCGCGCAGCTCGTCCCACACGAGGCACAGGTCGTCGCTCAGCGTCCCGTCGCCAAACGTCAGGTAGTGCACCAGCGGCCTCCCGCACTCGGACGCCGCCAGCAGCTGCACGAGCGCCTTGAGCGTCTTGTTGCCCCCGAACACGCCGCATCCCCAGTTGCCAGTGGCAATCGGCTTTCGGGGCCCCGTGCACGTGAATCCTCTGCTCGTGCGTTGCGTTGCGAGGGGAGGGCCAAGTGAGTGCGTGCACACGCGGGTATTCCAAGTGTCTGGGAGGGCTGTTCCTCGTTCGGTTCCCGTACATGTATGCCTTGTCGAGCTCTCTGTGTATCATGGCGTCGTCAAACTGCGTGCGGGGGCCCCCGGTCTTCATGTAGTCCACCGCGTCAATGGCGACAATTTCTCTGTCGATCTGCGCGCGCACAAGAGAAGGAGGAAGGGAGGCAGTGGGCCCCGTCGGCAAAATGTCAGCCTATCGGCAATCGGCAATTGAGATCGGCAATAATATAAATAAGAGGAGAGGAGCGATGCGGGCGGGAATGCAGACCAGTCCATCAATCCTGTCGGCATGGACGGAGGAGGGTCAGCATCACGACGGCCCCCACGAGGAGGAGGGAAGGGAGATGGGGGACAACGGACTGCGGTGTCTTGTCCTGGAAGTCGCCTGCAAAAGACAGCGTGAAACTGTAGCCCGAATGCAACGAGAATCTCTCGGCGCCCCGCATCACAATGCACTCGTCGTCGCGCATCTGCTCGCACAGCAGCCGCGAGACGATGAGCTCGGGGTGCGTGAGGAAGCATATCTCCTCCTGAACCGCTCCCTGTTGCGTTTTGTATTTGCCAACACCAACGCGTGCGCCCTGTCAGACGGCGGCGAATACGTCGGGGGCACTGCTGCGTGTACCTTCCCGAACACCCCGCCCCCGATGATCTTGTTGGCAAAGTCCACGAGCGTGCAGCCCTCGGAGTCCTCGATCTAGGCGGGGTTGGGAGGGTGGGCTCAGGCCCGAGGGAGGGAGGGGAAAGAGGGTGTCGCCCAGGCGCACTGATCCGAACGCGACAGCCCTGACCTGGCACAACGGCTTCTTGCTGTGCTGCCAGTCGACGCTCTGCTGCAGCACCCTGCGCTCAAACTCGATTCTCCCGCGCGGCACTGCACGGGCGGGAGTAGCGCGTGAGACCCTGGGGGGGATGGGAGAGGAGTAGTGGAGGAGGAGCTGGCCTGCCGCGGTGACGCGCTCGAAGTAGTGGAAGAGGAAGAGGAGCTTGGACTGCATGACGCTGGCCTGGAAGAGCGTCCGGAAGCTGAACGAGGGCATCGTCCGCGAGCCCACGACGGCCGGCGCGCCCTTGTCCGCCGACCTGCCCGGGAACACGCAGAAGAAGCACCCCGCCATCAGCGCGGCCGCCTGCGCGCGCGTCAGCCTCGCCGTGCCGGGCGCCCCCGCGCGCAGGACCGGCAGCGGCTCCGCCAAGGCCTCGCGCATGCCGCGGACGAGCTCCGCCATGCGCGGCAGCACAGAGGCGAAGAGGCGGGCGGCCGTCTCGGGCCGCACCTCGCAGAACCTGCGCAGGCCGCTGAAGTCCCACCACGCGGCCGCGGGCCCGTTGATGGCCTTGACCGCCGCCTCGACGTCGTCGGCGCTGCGCAGCGGCCGCGCGAGCGCGCGCGTTATCGCGTCCCACCGCTGGGGCCCCTCGTCGCCCTCCCACGGCATCGCGACGCTGGGCGTCTCTGGCTGCGGCTGCGGCTGCTGCGGCTGCTGCGGGACGAGCTTGGGCTTCTTGACGAGGGGCTGCGGGGGCGCTGCGGTGGCCTCGTCGTCGGGGTCGTCGCGCAGGGCCGCGAGGTCCGCGCGGGGCATCGAGAGCGTCGGCGACTCGGGGACGTCCGACGACCCGCTCTCCTCGTCCGAGTCGGCCCCGCGCTGCGCCAGCGTCCGCTTCCTGCTGCTCGCCGGCGACTCTGCGACCTCCTGCTGCTGCTGCTGCTTTGACGTCGACGTCGACGTCGCCGCTGGCGTCGAGGCGTCGAGCACTCGCGGTCGCTTGTTCTGCGGCTCGTCGCTGCCCGCCTGCTCCTTGACGCTCGCAAAGTACCCCGTCAGGAGCCGCTTCTTGCCGCTGCCCGTGTCGTCGCCCATTGCCTTGGCCCTCTGGTGGTCTCCTGAGCGGACGCAGACGCAGCGCCGCCCCCCGGAGGCCCCGTGAGAAGAGGCGGCTCAGTTGTTTGGTGTTTTTTGGGGTTTGGATATTTTTGCCACCGCGACGTTTCGCTCCGTGGCGTCCGCTGCGGGCGCCCTGGGCACGCGCATCGCGGCCGGGGTGGCGGGATCGCGGGGGCGGGGTGCGCGACGTACAGTGCGCAGCGGTGTTTGCCCGAGGGGACGCTCGTGAGCTCGCGGGCAGCGTTGCGCGCGTTTTTTCTTTGGATTTCAAAAAAAGATTGTTTCTGGATTCGCGTATCTTGTCCGGCTGGATATCGGGCCGCGTTTTCTGCGCTGAGAAGATGGAGGACGCGATCGTCGACGCGGCCGTGCGGGCGCTGGCGAGCAAGTCCGCGCCCCGCGAGTGCATCGCGGCCCTGCGGCAGCTCGTGCATGCGATATCGCGCGGGGTCGTGCGTCCACCTGCCCCTGACGACCTGCTGCGGCTGCTCAGTGCGGGCGCCTTCGACCCCGCCAGCAGCGCCAAGCGGGCGCTGTGCACCAACGCGCTCTCGAACCTCGCCCCCGTGCCCGACCCCGACCCCATACTCTCCAAGTGCGCGGCAAACCCGGCGCCCGTGGGAGAAACCGCTGAAGAACCGCCGTTGGTTTGAACCGCCAGCCTGAGGACGTCGACGGACGCTGTGGGCCAGGAGCGCGCCCTCACGGTTCTCCTCGGTTCGTACACGATTTCCGCGAGACGCCCGGCTGTGTGCCCCCGTTGGCCGCTGGTCCGCGTTGTGGGTAATTGACCGATCTTGTGTGTGGGGGGGTGGACCCCTGACCCGTGCAGCGATGGGCTCGGACGCTGCGTTCGCCGCGAACCTGCCGAACTTCTCGCAGTGGCTGTCGGCGCTGGACCCGCACTTCCGGCACACCGCGGTGCCCGCCCTCGTCGCCGCCACACGCAGGTGCCGCGCGCAGCTCGCCCACGCGGCGCACCTGCAGCCCGCCGAGTCGGCGCTGGCGCAGGTGCTCACGAGGGCCTCGGGCGCCCCCGCGGCGCAGGAGAAGAGCCCCTGGATGGCCATCCGCGTGCCCTCGTCGTCGTCGCAGGTCGTCGAGCCCGACGGCACGCCAGCGAGAGACTTCTACACGGTCCTCAACGCGACGGGGGCCGTCTCGCTCGAGCAGCACCTCAACCACCACGCGTTCAGCGCCGTGCGCGCGTACCTGACGTCGGTGTACCTCGCGGGCGACGCCGCGCAGGCCCCCGCGCCCTCGGCCGAGTTCCTTGAGGCCGTGACCGCGTACTGCCTGCGGGTGATGGACCAGGCGAAGCTCAAGCCCGACGCCGTGTCCAACGCGGCGTTCGCGGAGGCCCTGCGGGTGCTCGACGTCGTGTGCTCGGTGGACCCCCAGCAGGCGGCGAGGATACTGCCGATCGCCAAGCGCAGCGCAGCGCTGCCCGCGAGCCAGGCGGACGGCCCCGTGTTCATCGCGCACCTGCAGCTCTTCCTCAACCACTCGGCGTCGTTTGCCAACGACATCGAGCCCTTCTTCCAGAGCTTCTTCGAGTCGTTCATCTCCAGCAACTGTGCGAGGCCCACCGCTGGGAGTAAGGGGGGCTCGCCACGAGCACTGACTTGGCCGCGGGGCAGACTCGGACCAGGTCGTGGCGTACGAGACGCTCTCGTTCTGCCTGCGCAACAGGGACAAGATCGCGACGCAGACGAGGGTGTTTCCGCTGCACTACATGCACCTGCTCAAGCTGCTGGCGTGGCACTCTCAGATGGTGTACAGGTGGGCGGTCTGCTTGGTGGCTTCTTTCTGATGCCCGTCTTGCAGGGACTTCATGGAGCTGATCCCGTCGCTGGTGACCAAGGCCACGTGCGTGGATCTGTTCAACAGCGTGGTCGACCTCCCGCTCCTCGCGTCTGCCCTGGACATCACGATAGGGAAGCGCCTCGACGACGCCAGTACGCGCGCTCTCCTTCTCCGAGCGTCTCACCGCGGTCTCTGCAGCCTCTGACGAGCAGGTCTCGATGGCCTTCAGGCTGCTCAATGCGTACATGCAGCACGGCAACGACGTGCACCGCTTGGACTTCTGTCAGGTTGGCCTTCCAGGGCCCCAAGACACTCTCTCCGACCTGCTCTGACGGCCTGTTGGCAGAACGTTCTTGTCACGCCGCGAGTGCTGGCAGCGTCGCGCATCGTTGTGCCTCTCGCGCGGGCTGTCTTCGACGCTGCTGTGGCGAGCGACTCGTGCGAGCTGAGCCTGCAGGAGCTGCTCGTGTCGGAGATGGGCAGGTTCGACGGGCCCACGCAGCTCTACAGGCAGCTGCCGTCGTACCACACAGACATCAAGAGGGAGGCGCTGTCGCAGATCATGGGCATATTCAGGCAGCAGCCCACGCTGCTGTCCAACGCCGAGGTGCAGGCGGTCCTCGTCGAGGCGATCGCCTCGGGGATCAACGAGCGGACGGGCGAGCTCGTGCTGGTGCTCGTGTGGGCCATCGGCGAGTACGCGTGCACGCACTACAACCCCGACATCACCGTGGACTCTGTGGGGTCGTTCGTCGAGGCGCTCGAGGCGCTGGTGCTCACGCAGATCCTGCCCGACTCGGCCCCGGGGCTGTTCACGACGCGGACCGCGCTCACGGTCATCAACGCGCTCGCCAAGCTCGGCGCCAGGTGGCAGTGCTTCTCGACGCGCGTGATCCTCTGCCTGTGCAAGATAGTCGTGGCCGGCGCGCTGCACCCGTCGGTGGCCCTGCGTGCGCACGAGTGCATCGCGGTGCTCAAGACGCCCAGCGTGGCGTCGGTGCTGCTGGACGTGGCGAGCAAGTGCAGGCCCGGGTCGCTGGTCGACGAGAACTCGGCGCTGCCGTACCACCTGCAGCCCAACACGCTGCACTCCCCCTCGGGCTCCTTCCACATGTTCACACTCCAGAGCGCTGAAGACGACGCCTCGTCCTAGACGGACTGCGACACCCTTTGGCGCAAACGGGCGGGCATGGCCGTCAGGGTCTGTTCTCTGCTCCGGTTTTTCTCGGTTTTCTTGTCGGGTCGCGGGTGAGAGTTGCGACTGCGAGTCTGGCGGATGCGTCGGGGGATTGAAGAGAGCGGGGATTGTGCGGTGCGAGTATGCGTGGGTGTGCAAGTGGCCGAGCGATCGTCTTTTATCGGAATTTCGTACCGAGAGGTTTTCCTCGGCATTCGAGAAGGCGAGGCGTCGAGATCGCTGGTGGTGTGTATGTGTGCCTCGCTGTCAAGGGATCGCGCAGAGGGGCGGTGGGCGGGAGAAAAAACCTGCAGTGAGCGCCTTTTGGTCCGCGAAAAGTCGGGCGATTGCGTCACGGATTGCGTCAGAAGGGTGCGCGGGGCTTTGCGGGCGCCCCGTTTTTTTTCTCTGTCTCTGTCTCTGGGTCGGGCCTATTAGTCGCCGTGCTCTCTAGACATCCAAAATGGCGGTGGGGTGCGTCCGCCCTCTCCCGCCACCCCCGCCCCCGGGGCCACCTGCGCCCGCCGCCCCACCCGCGCGGCCGCCGTCGCTCACGTGTGCACTCTGTTTTCCAGGAAGAACAAGAAGCTGAAGTCCGGCAAGAAGCTTCTGAAGAAGAAGATGTGAGCTCTCTCCCCCCCTCCCCTGGCCCTCCCCCAGCCCTCCCCTGCGCGGGCCGAGCGCGGGCTGACCCGGGACTCGGCGCAGCGTCGACCCGTTCGCGCGCAAGGAGTGGTACGACATCGTGGCGCCGAACGTGTTCACCAAGAGGCAGGTCGGGAAGACGGTCGTGAACAAGACTGTCGGCACCAAGATCGCCGCCGACGCCCTGCGCGGGCGCGTGCTCGAGGCGAACCTCGCGGACCTCAACGCCGACGAGGACCAGGCGTTCCGCAAGATCCGCCTGCGCATCGAGGACGTGTCGGGCAACCGCGCGCTGACCAACTTCCACGGCATGGACTTCACGACGGACAAGCTGCGGTCGCTGGTCCGCAAGTGGCAGACGCTCATCGAGGCGCACGTCAACGTCAAGACGCTCGACGGCTACGTGATGCGCATGTTCTGCATCGCCTTCACCAAGAAGCAGCGCAACGCCGCCGTCGTCAAGGGCCGCCCGACGACTGCCTACGCGCAGCACAGCCAGATCCGCCGCATCCGCCGCAGGATGATCGACATCATGACCCGCGAGGCCGCGACGGTCGAGCTCAAGGACCTCGTGTCCAAGTTCATCCCCGAGGCCATCGGCAAGCAGATCCGCCAGGCCTGCCACGGCATCTACCCGCTCGAGAACGTCTACATCCGCAAGGTCAAGGTCCTCAAGCTCCCGCGCTTCGACGCCAACAAGCTCATGGAGATCCACGCCGACGTCGCCGCCGAGGACACGGGCAAGAAGGTCGAGAAGGCCGCCGCGGCCCCCGCCCCCGTCGCCGCCCCCGTCGGCGACGTTGCCACCCCCAAGTCGTAAACTGCTGCTGCCGCCCCAGAGCACTTTGTGACTAAGAGAGGTCCAGAGAACCCACGCCGCGCTTCCCTGGGCCCCCGCACGGCCCCCTCCGTGGGGGGCGTGTGCGGGGCCCCCCGCAGCGTGGCGCTTCTCCCGTTCTGTCCCGCTCCCTTGGCTCGTTGCACCCAGAAATAAAGGCCGCCACCGCTAAAAAACAACATCCCCTCTCGTGCCTCTGCTTCTGCTCTGCTGGTGCTGCCTGCTGTGTAAGAAAGAGCTGTAGCTCCGCATTCCTGGCGTGTGTGTCTGTCTGTTGTTTGCGATCAGCCCACCAATTCATCAGCGTAGGATTAACGAGATTCAGTTGTGTATTGTGTGTATTGTTGCTGCTGATTGACTAGGGGCATAAATGGTGGTCAGTTGGGGTCCTTTGCCAGCAGGGTGGCGAGCATGATCGAGGCCTCGCTGGAGATCTCGCCGCGTACGGCCTGGGCTTTTCGCAGCAGCTCGACGGCCTGGCGGGCGTCCTGCGGCTCGCTGTCGCAGAGCAGCGCGGCCAGGTTGAGCAGCGCCGCCGAGCTGCCAGCAGCCGCGGCCCTGCGGTACCACGCCCGGGCGCTGCGCAGGTCCCTCTGCATGCCGTCGCCGCTCTCGTACGACAGCCCGATGTTGAGCATCGCCTGCGAGCTGCCGAGCTCCGCGGCGACCTCGTAGAGCTGCAGCGCGCGGCGCTTGTCCTGCGGCACGCCCCTGCCCTCGTCGTAGCAGAGCGCGAGGTTCCCCGTGGCCTCTGCGAGCCCCTGGTCCGCGGCCTGCGCGAACAGCCTCGCGGCCTGCACGGCGTCGCGCTCGCCGTACTCGTCGTCGTAGAGGCACGCGCCCAGGGCGCACTGCGCCGAGCCCTGCCCCTCGTCCGCCGCCAGCCGCAGCACGCGTATCGCCTCAGGCGTGTCGCGCTCGACGCCGCTGCCGAACAGCAGGCAGTGCCCCAGGCAGAACCCCGCGTACGCGTCGCCCGCGGCCCACGCCTCCCGGAACATCCCCACCGCCCCGCGCTCGCCGACCCCCGCGTCTGCCGCCGCCGCCGCCGCCCGCCCCGCGAACGCCTCGCCGCGGCTCAGGCAGACCGCGTAGCTCGTGTTGGCCAGCGCCGACCCGCGGCGGGCGGCCGCCTCCCAGAGCCGCACGGCCCGCCGCGTGGCCCCGTAGACGCGGTCCAGCGCCACCGCGGCCACGTGCAGCCGCCACAGCCCCGCCCGCTCGGCGTCCGCCTCGGCCGCCAGCACGAACGCGCCCAGCGAGCGCGCGGCGCGCGGGCACGGGGCGCGAGCCGAGGCGGCGCAGCGGCAGAGCGGTTCCGGCAGCGCGTCGACGGTTTCGGGGGCCGAGACGCCGGGTCCGAGGACGACGGCGCGCGAGCGGAGGATGAGGGCGTCCTCGCCGAGGTCGGGGCGGGCAGGGAAGCGGCGCGTGAGCAGCGAGGGGCGCGAGCGGCGGAGCGCGCGGACGAGCAGCGCGGCGGCGACGTCGTGCGCGTCAGAGTCGGCGGCGCGGACGGCGATGTCGACGCCGGCCTCCTCGTCGCTGGGCGTGCGCTCGAGGGCCTCCAGCGCGCGCTCCACGGTCGGCGCCTCCGGTTGGCCCGCGCCACCGCCTGTGCGCTCCATCGCGTTGATTTCTGGGGCGCAGATATCTTC
>CACRSC010000076.1:44482-64840 GCA_902651635.1 Mastigamoeba balamuthi
CCGCGGCCACGTGCAGCCGCCACAGCCCCGCCCGCTCGGCGTCCGCCTCGGCCGCCAGCACGAACGCGCCCAGCGAGCGCGCGGCGCGCGGGCACGGGGCGCGAGCCGAGGCGGCGCAGCGGCAGAGCGGTTCCGGCAGCGCGTCGACGGTTTCGGGGGCCGAGACGCCGGGTCCGAGGACGACGGCGCGCGAGCGGAGGATGAGGGCGTCCTCGCCGAGGTCGGGGCGGGCAGGGAAGCGGCGCGTGAGCAGCGAGGGGCGCGAGCGGCGGAGCGCGCGGACGAGCAGCGCGGCGGCGACGTCGTGCGCGTCAGAGTCGGCGGCGCGGACGGCGATGTCGACGCCGGCCTCCTCGTCGCTGGGCGTGCGCTCGAGGGCCTCCAGCGCGCGCTCCACGGTCGGCGCCTCCGGTTGGCCCGCGCCACCGCCTGTGCGCTCCATCGCGTTGATTTCTGGGGCGCAGATATCTTCTCTCCCCGATTCTCCGTACTTCGCCAGGCAGGCGCAGGAAACGGCCCAAGCACGGAGCGTTCCCCCACAACCAGACAACAATAGCATTAATACAACGTCTACGATGCGTTTCCCGGGAGGCACAACAGGGGGGAATGCGGAAAATATCAACTGATGGGGAACTGACCGTAAAAATCTAATGCGGGTTTATGCGGGTCTTCACTACTGGGCGGTGTCCTGCCCGGCGCGCGTCTCGGCAGCCTCGAGGGCGATGACGCTGGCCTGCAGGGCCTCCAGTCTCGCGTCCTTGCTGAGCTCGCGGCGCCTGTTCGACTTGGCCACGTTCTTGCTCTTGTTGCGCGCGTTCTTCAGCGCCTTGAGCCGCAGCCCCGACGAGTCCTCCTTGTCCCCCGCCTTGAGCACGTCGTCGGACCTGTCCCCCCCCGTTGTGTGAGTTGCTGGCCAGAGGCGAGGAGAGGCAGCAGCAGCGTGCTCACTTTCCGAGGTTCTTGATGAGAGAGGCAAAGAGGCCCTGGCTCTGCTTGTGCTTCTTCGCGTGCGGCACCGACGCAAAGGCCCGCGTGCTGGCATCGGGCGCCTGGGCAGCGGGTGCAGGCGCAGGGGCGGGGGCGGCGGCAGGCGTGGACGGCTGTGCGGCCAGGCTGTCGAGCCCGAGCGATGCGAGGAGGCTGAAGCCGCTGCCCTCGGACATGACCTCGGACCACGACTTGGTCACCACCACAGGCTTGTCCTGGGGCTTGGGGGCCTCGACGGCCTTCTGCTCCACCGCGGGCGCCTCGGCCTTGCTCTCAGCCGCTGCAGGCGCTGCAGGCGCGGGCTCCTGCTTCTCGGACGGGGCGGCCTGGGCTGCCTGGGCCTCCTTCTCGGGGACCTTGGCCCTCTTGGCCGAGGGGGCGTCGGACTCCTTGTCGACAGCGTCAGGGGCGGGCCTCTTGGCCGCAGGCTTCTTGCCAGGGGTCGTGCGTGCCACCGCCTGCTGCCTCTGCTCAGGCGCGGGCGCCTTGGCCTCCTCCTCCCTGCGGGGCTCCTCCTGCGTCGCCGCAGGCTCCTCGCGCGTCTCCATGCGAGCGTCCTCGCTCACGGGCTCCTCTGCCGCGGGCTTGGCGGCAGCACTGGCGGGGGCAGCGCCCTCCTCGGGGACCTGGGCCTTGGGCGCCTCAGGGTCGTCCTCGATCACCTTCCCTCCGAAGATGGCCCTCAGTCCCGCGCTCTCGCCCACGGGCTTCTCCGCCTCCTTGTGGGCCACCGGCAGCGAGCTGCGCGCTGGCGGCGCCTGCCTGGGGGCCCTCTGGCCCGCTCTCTCGGCCGCCGCAGGCCCGCCAGCGCTGGTCGCTGCGGCAGCCCTGTTCGGGCCCCTGGGGGTCTGCGCGTGGGCCCCGTGCGTGCCCGCCTGCTTGGCCGCAGCCCTCGCCTCCTTCCGGGCCTTGAGCTCCTCCTGCTTCCTCACCGCCCTCGAGACGGTGCGCGGGGGCGCGACGTAGTCCTCCATCTTCTCGGCCTGCTCGAGCGCCGCCTTGTGCCTCGCCTCCTCCTCCTCGCGCTCCTTCCTGAGCCGCTCCTGGTAGCCCGGAGTCGCCTTCTCCACGCGCAGCTTCGACCCCTTCCACTTGGTGCCCCCGAGCGCCTTCACGCCTGCGCACGCCGGGTGTGAGCCGGGCTGGGGGGAGGGGGAGGGGGAGGGGAAGGGGGGGGTGTGGACGGGCATTTGTCGACGGAGGAGTGCTGCGCGGTCAGCGAGACGTAGGCGAAGACCTTGCCGTCGGGGCGCCGGATGACCTCGATGCCGTCGGCGGCCCCGAAGCCGCTGAAGCGCTGCTTGAGCTCGGCCTCTGTGACGTCCGCGGTCAGCCCGCCGACGAAGAGCCGCTGGGTCACCTGAGAAGACATCCGCGGGGGGGTGGGGCACGCAAAGCAGCACAGCGGACCCACAAGATTACGCAATCTTTCAGATTCTATCCCCCCAATATCTAGGCAAACCAACGGAGAAGAGGAGCGGGTGGCGTGATGACTACTCCGTCGCAGCCGGAAGACCGGGCGCCCCCGTGCGTGATCCCAGCCCAAATCCAGGAATGCACTGTTACTAGATACAGAGATTTCCCGGATCGGCATGAAAGTGATCTTTTTCCTATCCCTTATCGCACCGCCTCTTTTGTGCCGCCGCTCTCATCTCAGGTACCACCCGAGACCCGTCGTGCTCCGACACCCCATGAGGTGCCCGCCCCCAGCGCCCCCCCGCGTCCACCTCCCACGTCCCCCGCCGCTTCTCGCGCACGAGACCCGGCGGCTATTTTGACGATCGATCTGAGCCCCTGCGCCCCTTGTGCCGTGCCGCCACACAGCTGGAACAGGCACGAGCGCGCAGCGAAGCTGGCAGCGCTGCCGCACCTGCCGGGCACTCCGCCGCCGGCCCACGCGCTGTCGGCGCCCCGGGCGTCGACGTCGTCGCCGGCGCCGCCTCCGCGAAAGCGCGTCCGGTGCGCCGCGCATTTCCCGCTCCCCACAGGGGGGGCGTATCGCGCTACACTTGCTGACCCCGCCCCTCTCTCTCTCCACCGCAGGTCGCTGAGGGACAGTGGTGCGCGCGTGCTGCTCTCGCCCCGCTGCTCGCAGCGCGCCCCCCCTCTCCCCTGGGGGGTGGGCGGTTGAACCGCTGGGTTGCTTTTTTTGCTGTGGGGCGACGGGGGAGGCGATGAGATTCACGATCTGCGCTGGCGCAGAGGACGCGGCGGACGCGGGGAGGAGGAGGTCGCGCGCGAGGGCCCGGAGGGGCGGCGCAGACGCGGCGTCCTCGGACACGGACGCGGGCGGCGGCAGCGGCAGCGGCAGCCCGTCGGACTCTGCGCCCGACGTCGACTCGGACACGAGCGACGCGCCGCCTCGCGCCCAGCCGCTGTCGCCGTCGCCGCCGCCGCCCCAGACGACGCCCGCGGCGCAGGAGAGGGCCGAGGCCCCGGCGTCGGCGTCCGCGTGCGCGGTGGGCACGCCCAAGTCGCGGACCGAGCGGAAGAAGCTGGAGAAGCCCAGGAAGATCGTCAAGGCGCCGCCGTCGGGGCAGAGCACGCCGGTGCCCGGGTCGCCCGCGGTGCCCGCGTCGGCGCCGACGCCGCAGCCGCTGGCGCAGGCGCAGGCGCAGCAGCAGCAGCAGCAGCTGGCGCCCGCGGTGTCGCCGACGCGCGCGAGGAGGATCATCGTCATCCGCAAGAAGAGGCGGGCGCGCAAGAGGGACCTCGAGGGCGTCGTCAGGAAGACGTCGGCGAGCCTGTGGGCGTACCTGCCCCCGGACCTGCGCGATTTCGACCTCCGGAGGGGCTGGGACTTTGAGTACATCCAGGACAGTGCGTCGGCCTCCCTGGGCTCCCTGGGCGCCTCCCGCTGTCGCTCCCGTCTCACCAGGCCCCCAGGCGTGTCGATGGTGCAGAGGAAGATCACTCCCGGCTGCGAGGCCTGCCAGTGCAAGTACGTAGAGGGGTCGCCGGCGTGCTGCACGGGCATGTGCATCAACTACAACACCAAGACCGAGTGCACGTTTGGGCGGTGCCCTGCAGGCCAGGCGTGCAGGAACACGCGGATGCAGAGACACCAGAACGCGCCCCTGGGCCAGTTCCTCGTGCGCCTGCCAGCCCCCTGTTGCCCTCCCCTCCTCTCCTCTGAGAGAGGCTCTGCTCTGACAGCGGGCCCGTGGTGGTGGTGGCGGTCGTCGCTTGTGCTGCAGTCGAAGAAGAAGGGCTGGGGGATCTTCACTCTGATCGACCTCTACAAGGGGCAGTTCGTGATCGAGTACGTCGGCGAGATCATATCACAGGCCATGTGCGAGGAGAGGCTCAAGGCCAGGCAGTGCGTGCCCCCTCCTCTCTCCCACCCCGGCTCTCGTGTCTCTGTTGCCGCTAATCTGCTCGCCCCTCGAAGGATGATGGGGAGCAGGGGCATCGCGGACCACAGCTACATGATGACACTCAACAACGACGAGTTCATCGACGCCCGCGAGAAGGGCAACCTGTCGCGGTTCATCAACCACAGCTGCAACCCCAACTGCGAGACGCAGAAGTGGCTCATACGCGGCGAGGACCACATGGGCATCTTCGCCAAGCACTTCATCCCCGCGGGCACCGAGCTCACCTTCGACTACAAGTTCCAGCGGTTCGACGCTGAGAAGCAGGCACGAGCAGCTGTCTCCCCAGCCTTGCGGCAGCAATTGCTCACTTGCTCTCGCAGCCGTGCTACTGCGGAGAGCCCAACTGCTCCGGGTGGCTCGGTGTGCAGAAGAAGATGCGAAAGAGACGACCAGCAGCGGGCGCAGGCCCCGAGCTGGCGCCCGCGTCACAGGACGAGGGCACAGGCACGTCGTCGGGATCGTCGGACTCGTCGGACTCGGACTCTGGCAGCGGCAGCTCCGGGTCGAGCTCCGAGGGGTCCTCGTCGGACTCGTCGTCGTCGTCATCGGACCGCTCGTCGAAAGCGAACTGAAACATGCAACAAGAAACGAGGGTAGGACACTTGCATAGACTATAACCCCCCCTAGGCGCCCTATTCGGTTGTTCCAGTATCGGCTGTCAGAACCAGATGATGCTTTGCGCTTCGGTTTCGCTTGCTGTCTGTCTGTTACCGTATGCCTCTGAGGGGAGGGGGAAAGTGGCTGTTGGCCTACTGTCATGAACAAAGGATGTACTTCCGGGATGCTACTAGTGAGACTATGAGCCATCGTCATATCATTTGGAGTGCGGCAAAGAATCTGGACGCGAATCAAGCGTCACGCAGGGCACACAATCAACTTTGGCCGAATGGAGCTGCTGTCCGCGCACGCTGCCGTGACGTTCGTGGGGATCGTGGCCGACGTGACCCTCGCCGAGACCTTCCACAACACCACCCCCTGCGAGACGGAGGCACGCCCGATCGCTGGGCCCCCAGTCTCCGCCCTTTCCCTCCCCTTGTCTGAGCCGTTTGGCCGCACGCAGTTTGTGTGGCGCTTCCCCCTGACTCCTGGCACTGCCCTGTACTCGCTCACGGCAAACCTCGACGGCAAGTCCCTTCTCGCTCACGTGGCACTCCGCGAGAGCGCCTCCCAGGCCTACGACGACGCCATCGCCGGCGGAAACCGTTCGGATAACCGCACCCCGCCACCCGCCGCGTCCGCAATTGATTAATCGCACGACAGAGACGGTACTCGTAGAGGCCGACACGGAGGAATATGCCAGGGTCTGCGTGGGAACGGTGAAGCCAGGCACGCGGTGCTCCGTTGAGGTGCGGTTCGCGTCGGTGTGCACCATCAGCGTGTCGCCACGCGCTTTCGCCGTCTCTCTCCCGGTCGCCGTCCCTGGCCAGACGAGCCCCGCGAGTCTCGAGGTCGACGTGGATGCGTCGCAGCTGGCGTTGCCAGACAGCGACTGCCTGGCCCTGCTCGGAGAGAGGCAGACAGCACTTGATTCCGGACTCAAGGCACACTCGACAATGCAGCTGTCCTCTCAGTGCCCGCGTGTGGGCATCGTCTCGGAGCGTATCCCGCTGCAGGGGTCGCTGATCCAGAGGGCCTCGGAGGACTCCGAGAGCTGCTTCGCGATCGCGTGGCGCGCAGAGGAGCGCGAGGCGTGGTGGCCGGCAGAGGTCGTTGTGCTGGTCGACAGGAGCGGCTCGATGGGCGGCGTCAGGATCGAGAGAGCGCGCCAGGCGCTGCTGCTGCTGATCGGAGGCCTGTGCACTGGGTGCGCGTTCAATGTTGTGGGATTCGGGTCTCGCTTCGGTGCGCTCTTCGCCAACAGCAGCGACTACAACGAGGAGTCCGTCTCGACAGCCAAGCAGCACGTGGCCGAGATCACTGCAAACATGGGCGGGACCAACATCGCAGAGCCCCTGCAGGCAGTACTGGAGTCCTCTGCGAGCTCACAAGGCGTGGCAGTGTTCGTGTTGACCGACGGACATGTCAGCAACACGAGACAGGTCATCCGCATCGCCGAGGAGCACTGCTCCGGGGGCCGCTCTCGGGTGTACGCTCTGGGCATCGGCTCTGGCGCCGACAGGGAGCTGATCCAGAGCCTCGCATCAGCTGGGCACGGGAGGTCGGCATTCGTAGACGACGATGGCTCTGGGTTGGAGGAGGCAGTCGTGGATCTGCTGGGGGTCGCTCTGTCTGGCGGGGCACCTACGCAGTGCTTCGAGTCTGCCTCTGGGACGACCTGGTGTTCGCTGCCGCAGGGCGCTCCTGGACTCTCGGTGGCAACGGCAATCTACACTGCGATGCCAGAGAAGGACCTCGTTAAGCGGGTCTGCAGTTTCCCGCCAAGCGGAGATGGGGCAACAGACTTAAGCGTGGAGATTGGCCAAGGACAGCCTTTGCCCTGCATGGGTCCGGTGGGCAGGATTGTGTCAATCAACTCAGCCAGAGGTCTGCCTGTGGAGGCTCGGAATGCCCTGCTGCTCTCGCAGTCTGTGCTCTCGCCGTTCACGTCGTTGGTCCTGACAGATACGAGCACGGGAGACCAGCGCGACCACTCTGTCCAGCTAGTCGCCCAATCTGTGCCCAGGCCTCGGGCCCCCGCTGGTCGCCCGTTGCCACAGCTGGGATGCTCTGCGGATGCGGGTTCCGGCAATGGCACCGGTGCTGCACGCAAAGGCAACATAGTGGTCATTGACGGGACGCCGTGCAGAGTCATGGAGAGCTCCACGTCAAAGGCAGGCAAGCACGGGCACTCCAAGACGCACATCGTCGCCGTCGACGTGGTCACGGGCAAGAAGGTGGAGGTCTTACAGCTGTCATCGCAGCCCGTGGACGCCGCGTCGTTCACGCAGTACTCCGTCATCGCCGTCGACGGCGACATGGCCGAAATCCTCCTGGACGACGGCACCACGAGGTCCATCCACGTGGCCGACGCACTGGGCTCGTCCGTGCTCGAAGAGATCGTGGACCGAGCGCAGGACCTCGTGCGCGTCAACGCCGTCACCGTTAGGGGGACCGAGGAGATCGTGAGCCTCTGCACGCCCCCGGGAGCAGCGACCCAGCAGGCCGCGCTGCCGTCGACGTGGGTCACCCTCAGCGAGGTCGCGAAGATCGCGTACCTGCAGGAGCTCGACGGGAGCTGGCGCCCCGGCAGACGCGGCCTGGCCGACGCCACCGGGCTCCCGGAGGGTTTCCTCAGCACGCCACCGCCAGAGGCAGGCGGCGTCAGCGCGGTTGCGTGGTGCACGGCCGTCGTCGTCGCGGTGCTGCACTCGCGCCACAAGGACAACGCGAGCCAGTGGCGTATGATGGCGCAGAAGGCCATGCGGTTTCTCGACAGCGAGACCCCCAGCACAGCAAATACGCTCAAGGCCGCCGTGGACGCCTTTGAGCGTTGCAGTTAGGTGCCCGCCCTGCACGCTGTCCAGCAGAGGGGCGGTGTGGCCGAAAAACAAAGATCTCCCACGTCACCATGACGTCCGGCGGAAATATCTTCCCCCCCTTCTTCTTGTTCGCCTGTGAGTGGGGCTTTCGCTCGCCAACGCCAAAATGGCTCCAACCCAGCTGGGCCTCGCCACGCTCGTGGCCGTCCTCTCCCTCGCGCTCCGCGTGACGTCCTCTGACGACATCCTCGGCTGCGGCGGCTTTGTCCGCTTCTCCGACCCCATCCAGTGCGGACCCGTCGCCCCCTGTTTTGACTCGTCTCTGCGTTGTTCCCCTCCCTCCTCCTTCCCCTCCCTCCCCCTCGCCACCTCCCGCGCTGCTCGCGATCGGCCCACGAGGAAAAACGGGGCGCGCGGGGCGGCAGGAAGGTGCTGGGCGACGGCGCGGCGGACATGAGCGCGGTCAGCGTGCGCATCGCCAAGGGGGGCGTCGCCAAGATGGCCATGGAGTGCGCGCCCAACGGGTACTTCTTCCTCCCCGTCGACGAGCGCGGCTCCTACGTCGTCTCGGTCTCCTCCGCCTCCGGCTGGTCCTTCGGTGCGCCTCCCCACCCAGTGCCCCCCGTGCCTGTCCGCGTTTGTCGTCTTTTGTTGTCGTGTTTGAACAAAAGACGGGCCCACACAGCTCAGCCCCGGCCGTCGTTCGTCTCACACCGCGCAGAGCCCGAGCAGGTGACGGTCGAGGTGGGCGGCGAGCACTCGCAGTGCACCGGGAGCGCGAGCCTGAGCTTCGTCGTGACCGGCTTCCCCGTCACTGGCCGCGTGCGCACAGAGCGTTGACCCCCCCGGTGAGGGGCGCGGGGGTCCTTTGCGCTGACCGGCCCAAATATCTCCTGCAGATCTCCGGCGACGCCGCCTGCGGCGAGGGCGCCAACCCCTCCGGCGTCACGGTGACGCTCACCAACAAGGCCACCTCCGCCTCCGTCACCGCCGGTGCGCCGGGGAAGGGCGGGCGGGACCGGAATTCCCTCCCCCTCCGCTCCTCCCCCGGGGGCTGATGACGATTCGACACGTCAACAGTGACGGAGAAGGGGGCGTTTGCGTTCGGCAACGTGGCGCTGGGCCGCTACACGGTCACGGCGGCGCGCAGGGGCTGGGCCATCACGACGTCGCTGCCCGACGGCGGCGCCTTCGACCTCTCGTCGCCGCAGCGCGCGGACCTCGGCGCCGCCTTCGCCGTCGCCGGCTACGACGTCACCGGCTCCGTCGCCGACGTCGCACGCGAGGGCGTCGCCGGCGTCACGCTGGCGCTCTACTCCAAGACGCCCGCGCGCCCCTGCGCGTCGTCGGCCGCGGGCGGGGCGGCAGCGCCGAGCAGGGAGGGCATGCACCACGTCTGCGGGGCCACGTCGGGGCGCGACGGCTCGTTTGCGCTGCGCGCCGTCGCCTGCGGCGAGTACACGGTCGCGCCGTACTACCGCAGCGACAAGACAGAGTTCGACGTCAGCCCGCGCGAGGCCCCCGTCGTCGTCTCGGGCGACGCCGTGGAGCTCAGGCAGTTCCAGGTCACCGGCTTCAGCGCGTTCGGCCGCGTCGTCGACGCACAGGGCAAGGCGCGCGCTCCTCTCCGCAGGGCGCAGGCATTTCCTGGAATTCTCCTGACGTCAACGCAGGCGGTCGCAGGGGCGAGGGTGACGGTCGACGGCAGGGAGGCGGCGACGACCAACGCGGCGGGCGAGTACAGGCTGGAGAAGCTGAGCGCGTCGACGGTGGACATTGGCGCCTCCAAGGAGCACATGTCGTTCGCGCCGCTGCGCCGCCACCACCTCAAGGCCGCCGCGCCCAGCATCCCCGACATCCGCGCCGACAAGCACGACATCTGCGGCTCGGTCACCGTCGCGGCGCCCCCCAAGGGCTTCGCCCCGTACCCGCGCATCGTCACCGTCAGCAGCAGCGGCCGCAACGAGATCAGGACGTGAGTGGTTCCCGAATTCAATTCAATTCGGACCGGTGTTTCTCCGATTCCTAATTTGTTCCCCCCCAGTAAGACCGACGCCAAGGGCAAGTTCTGCGTGGCCGTGGAGCCCGGCAAGTACACCGTCTCGGCGGTGGTCGGCGAGGGCGAGCGCAAGGCGGGGCTGAGGCTGCTGCCGCAGTCGCTCGAGGCCGACGCGAGCGCGGGGCCCGTGCTGGCGGGCGTCGCCTTTGCGCAGAGCACGCACAGCGTCAGGGGCTCGATCCTCGCCCTGGCGCCCGTCGACAAGTCGCGCGACCCCGTCGTCGTCTCGCTGCTGGCCCGCGGCGGCTCCTCGGAGCCCGTCGCCGAGCAGCGCGTCGCCTGCGGGCAGCGCCAGTGCGAGTACGTCTTTGAGCGCGTGCTGCCCGGCCGCTACACCGTCAGGGCCCGCCGCGAGGGCTGGGAGTGGTCCGCCGCCGAGGCCGCCGTCGAGGTCGCCGACGCCCCGGCCGCCGCGCAGCAGCTCGCGCAGAGCGCCTACGTCGTCCCCGTGGAGCTCTCGCACGCGGCGGAGCTCACGTTCGAGCCCTCGGACGCCGCCAGCAGCAGCGCTGCCGCCGTGCGCTCGTCGGCGCAGGCGGGCCGCACGCAGGTCAGGCTCAGCGCGCCCGGCGCGTACGCCGTCAGGGCCAGCTCGTGCGCGCAGTTCGAGGCCGCGACGTACGACGCGGCCGACGCGCCCCGCCCGCTGAGGCTCGCGGCCCGCAGGTTCCGCGCGACGGGCACCGTCCGCGCGCCCAGGGACCTCGCGGGGGCCGTCACCGTCTCGGCGACCGTCGCCGGCGCCAGGGTCCCCGTCGACGTCAGCGCCAAGGACGGGCTCGTGACGTTCTCGGCGTGGGCGCCCGCAGACTCGGTGGCCACGTTCACGCCCGCAGCCTCCGAGGGCCACCTGCTGTTCTACCCGGCCTCTGTCGACGTCGCCGTCCGCGGCGCCGCGTGCCCGGCGCCCGCCAGGGACGTCGTCGCCCGCGCGGGCCTCTTTGTGCGCGGCGTCGTCGAGCCCGCGATCGCCGGCGTGCGCGTGGCGGTGCGCTCGGGCGAGAGGGTCGTCGCCGAGCAGACGACCAAGGCGGACGGGGCCTACGCCCTGGGCCCGCTCTACGACGACGCCGAGTACCAGACCGACTTCAGCGCCGACGGCTACGCGTTCGACGCGCCGGCCGGCGGCCGCGTGCGCGCGCACAAGCTCGGCAGCATCCGCGTCTCGGTCGTCGAGGCCTCCGGGGCGCGCGCCGCCGTGCAGGGCGTGCTGATGAGCATCAGCGGCGGCAGGGCGTTTGTCAAGAACGACCTGACGGGGGCCGACGGCCGCACGTCGGTCTCGGGGCTGGCGCCCGGGCAGTACTTTGTGCGCCCGCTGCTCAAGGAGTACGCGTTCAGCCCCGCCACGCGGACGCTGACCGTCGCCGAGGGCTCCGAGGCCGCGGCCGAGTTCACCGCCGAGCGCACCGCGTTCAGCGTCCACGGCGCCGTGCGCACGCTCAACGGCGAGGCCGTGCAGGGCGTCGACGTCAGCGCCGTCCCCGCCGCGGGCCTCGCGCCCGGCCAGCAGCCCGAGGCCGCGCAGACCGACGCCGCGGGCGCGTACCGCATCCGCGGGCTGGCGCCGGGCCAGCGCTACACGGTGACCGTCTCGAGCAGCGCGTGGAGCGCCGTCCCCGCGTCGCGCAGCGTCGCCGTCGGCAGGGAGGACGCGCGCGGCGAGGACTTCACCGTCATCGCCACGGGCACGTGGCGCGCCGTCTCGGGCGTCGTCGACGCCGACGAGGCGACGAGGCAGGCGCTCGAGGTCGTGCTGACGAGCGCCGCCGACGGGTCGACGAGGCGCTACCCGCTGGGCATCGCGCGGTTCTTTGAGTTCACGGGGCTGCCGGCGGGGCAGTACAGCGTCAGGGCCGTGTCGCCGCTGCCCCAGCACGGCGGCTGCGTGTCGCAGACGGCGACGGCGGACATCTCGCGCGAGGAGCGCGCGCACGTGGAGCTGGCGTTCAGGTGCCCGTCGCTGCACGAGGAGACGGCCGTGGCGGGCAGGAAGACGTCGGTGCTGTCGCTCGTCGTCGGCGTCGCGATTGTCGTCGCGGTGTTTGAGCGCGAGAGGATCATCGAGGCGGTGCTCGAGGCCGTCAGGCGACACCGCGCCGCGCGCTCGCCGTCGAGCCGCAGGGCGATGGACGAGTCGTTCCTGCCGGCGTACCTCCACAAGCAGCAGCAGCAGCAGCAGCAGCAGCAGCGCAAGCAGAAGTGATGACAGGCACCAGCCGATGACAACAACCAACCAAATAGAAACCCAATTCCCTCCGTTCCTCTGATAGTGCGCATGGCGAGGCAATAGCGGATTTCCCGTCGTGCTCAGCTCACGGCACGGCGCGGCACTTCAGTTGATTTCCATTGAACATTGGTCATGTGTTTTGTGGTAAGATATTTAAGATTTTGAAGCGCCCATGCTCGCTTGTGAGCGTTTGGGGCCAGAGGGGCCAAACGCCCACGAGGTCCCCCTGTGTTGAATTCTTACGACCTTTTCAGAGAATTTCCATGGAAATCAACGAAGCGCCGCGCCGCGCCGTGAGCTGAGCACGACGGGAAATCCGCTAATAACGCGGGTTATAGTAGTAGATCACATAAAAACGAAGGGCAATCCCGTCCGAGCGCAGACCTCATAGTACAAAACGATCGAGGGTAGAACACCCCCACGATCCAAAGGTATTTTTCATGTTAACAAGACCCCTGGGCGTTACTCTTGCTGCACCAATGCCACGACTCATGTGGAAGCGCCTCACATGGCGGCCTTTGTGGTTGCCTGATGGATGGTGACCGTGGCCCCATTGAACGGAGCGCCCTGCCCATAGGATACGCCCTCGCTCGACGTCAGCACGTTGAGCGGGCTGCCGTTGAGTCCCACGGTCTCCTTCACTGACCACACGACGCCCTCCGAGACCGACTCACTCACCACAAGCTTCAGGTGCACCTCCCCGCCGCTGTTCCTCAGCGCCACGACCACCCCGCCCGCCAGGCCGCTCCTCTCCGCGTCGGCCCTGCACATGTGGACCTCCTGGGGGAGAGCGCCGTGGATCTTCTGGAACTGCGTGTGCGTGTGCATCCTGCCCGCGCTGTTGAGCAGGACGAACGTGCCGTCGGCCTGCCTGCGGGGCGCCACGACGCGCGGCATGGGGGGCAGTCCCGCCGCCTCCGCCCCCGAAGACCAGAACTCGATCTTCCCCGACGGGGTCGCGTACCTGTCCAGCGGCAGCTGGCGCAGCCTCAGCAACTCGCCGCTCAGCAGGCGCTCCATCTCCTGGCCCTCCTCGACACCCTCGAGCGACCCGCGCATGGCGCGTGCGAGCAGTACGCGGGGGTCTTCGAAGAGGGGCGCGTCGGTGAGCCCGAGCTCCCGCGCGATCATCTGCATCAGCTGGTACTCGCTGACGCTGCTGCCGGCGGGAGGCAGCACGGCGGGGCTGAGGCGGGCACAGCGGTGCATGTAGGGGATCTGCATGTCCTCCTTCTCCAGGAACGAGCACGCGGGCAGCACAACGTCGGCAAAGTCGCACGTCTCTGTCCACTGCGTCTCGTGGACGACAACGAAGGTGTCCGGCCTCCGCAGCTGCGAGACGGCGCGGTCAGACAACGAAGACGACAGAGAAGAGGGTCGGGTCGCTGCGGAGGACGCACGCCAGCCCTGACGTGGGTCTGGTCGGGCAGAGTCATGGCAGGGTTCATCCCCGAGACGAAAACAAACCCGAACTTGCCCTGGGCGAGCATCGGGCCCACGACCGTCTGCGCGACTGTCTGCGGGTCCTGGTCGCCGGGGCACCTCTCCAGCACATCGTAGTCGACCGGGTACGAGTTGCTGCGCTGCGCCGTCAGCGGCTGGCGGCTGGGGAGAGCGCGGGCGCACTAGTAGAGGAACCCCCTGTGCATCCCGAGGATCGAGGGTATCAGCGAGATGGCGCGCACGGCCTCTGCGCCCTCCTCGCACCGCTGCAGCCCAATCCCTATCATGGTGACAGACGGCCTGAGGGTCTGGTACAGCTCCGCCAGCGCGTCGATCTGCTCCGGCGTCACGCCCGTGAGCTCGGGGCGGGCGGCATCGACGGCCTCGCGGGAGAACACGAGGTCCCTGTAGCGCTCCCAGCCCACGGCAAACGAGCCCAGGAACGCCGTGTCCGCTGCCCCGCGCTCGAACAGACGGCGGGCGACAGCCATGGCCACAGCAGCGTCCGCGCCGGGCCTGGGGCGGACCCACATCGACGTGGACTTGGACTCGCTCGTCGCGGTTCCGCGCGGGTCGACGACGACGATGCGGGCGTCCCTGTTGGCGCACGCCAGCGACCAGATGTGCGCTGCGCTGACGGCGGCGTTGAAGCCCCAGAACACCACCATCCGTGCAGAGGGCAGCGCGTCCTCTGGCGCCGGGCCCCGGGCGCCCGGCCCGTAGTGCAGCGCGAGCGCGGCCTTGCCAGCGGCCAGGCACAGCGTCTGCTTCACCTGCACGGCGCCTATGTGCGACCACAGCCGCAGAGGGGCGCTGCTGGCCAGCAGGCCCATGTTGCCCGCGTACACGAGCACCAGGCGCCGCTCAGGAGCCGTCGCCTCGACCGCGCTGGCGATCCTCCCCAGGGCTATTTCGGGCCGCACCGAGGGCTATTTTTAGCACGGAAATGTGCGGCACTTGCGGCCAGGCACCTTCGGGCCACGAGGCGTCGCGGAAGCGGTCGCCGTCGCGCACGCGGGGCTGCAGGACGCGGGAGGGCGAGGCGGAGGTGCTGTTGACGTGGTCGCGGGCGCCGCGTGGGCAGAGCCAGCCGCGCGTGACCGGGTGGGCCGGGTCGCCCGTGAGAGCGCCGGCCAGCTGCTGCGACGAGCGGGAGCGCCTGGCGACCACCGAGCACGTGTCGTAGCAGTCGCGCGCGCACACGGTGACGGCCTGCTCGATATCCATCAATTGCGTTTTGCCGGCGGTGTGGAGAAGATACGGAAATCAGAAGATTTGCGGGCTGATTGGTAGCGGACATACAACCACTAGTTGGATATCGCGCGGAGATGATTGCAGAGGTTGACCTGTCGACCGGAATAAGAAGCTAATATTATGGTGGGGTCTCTGTTGAAGATCCAGGATCCTGTAGAAAAGTTGAAACTCCGGATTCAACACAGAATCACCCTCCTGTACTCGAACGTGCGTGAGAATTGGCAATGGGGTGGGCTCGTCCGGGCAACCAAGTTTCAGGAGTAACCGCCCCCAAGCCGAGTGGAACCCTCCACAATCCCCCGCCTCCTCAGACATCCCTCGCTGTCCCAGTTATTTTAATTTACTCACAGTAGCGCAATGTGAAAAACCGAAGCAATTGTTGCTATCACAACCTCGGGGCATGGCACTCGAATTGGCTCCGGGATTGTTGGCCAGCAAAGCCTGGTGAGCCTACTCAAAAGCCACGTGGTTTCGAGGCTTTGATTGTAAGCAAAACGATGGTGGAGCACAGAACAGTATTTACAAAAGGAGACGGCGGCAGACTGAAATGACAAACTGAGGAGGGAGGCGTAACGGCAGTGTGGTGGCCCCTGGGATGGGGGTGACGCCATACAATGCATCTGAGATCCTGTGCATCGGCTACAAAAGGGGTTTGAGAGTTATGACCTTGCATTTCCGGCTGGATCGAGTACCTGCGGAGAGTGCACGTTGCCCACGATGTCCGCTGGGTACTCGATAGACCAAGAGGCCGGATAACGTGAAGGAATGCCACTGGGTGAGATCATCCGATCTTGGCTCTGCCCGACCAGCATTGTCGGGGAAGCAGCCTCTCTTCACTTGCTGTGCTCAGATCCCAGAGATTCTTCCTGGCCAGTTCAAAGAACAGGCCGTTGGTCCCGCTGCCATTCGGTGAACGGGGCAACCCCCGGCAGCGCTGGGTTCGAGATATGGACCACGTCACACGAGCCAGCCCGTTACCGGAAAAACTGAAAAGGTGGACGTTGCGTTATCCTAACGCACGGTGCACAAAACCGGCTGGGTCTGCCCAGATCTCAGCCATTCAGAAATACACCGACTGAGCATCTGCACTCTCCCCTTCGATCGCAAAGCGCAGCATGGCCCGTATCCGAGTCGTCACCGCCGTGGCAGTGGCCATGGCGTGCGGTGTGCTCTCGGCCGTCGTGGAGCCCATCACCCCGCTCAGGCCAGTCGTCGTCGCCTTTGTGCGTCGCTGCCCCTTCTCCCTCGGTGCTTGGCGGACTCGCTCACGCAATGCCCTGCCTGCGATGCCACAGAACTCGTTCAAGGTCAACTTCAACAAGGTCTACGCCACCCCGGAGGAGGGCACGTGCTCCCCTTCCCTCTCCCCTCTCCCTGTGTCTGGTCCCCTCCTCTGACCCTCTGTGCGATGCTTCATTCCCGCAGAGTCGTTCCGCCTGAGTGTCTTCGCCAACACGCTGGCTCAGATCGACCGCCTGCACCTCGAGCAGACAGAGGCCACCTTCGCCGTCAACCAGGTCCGCACACAGAGAAGGGGGGGAGCGTTGGGCCGAAAAGGTTGGGGTGCGGCCGGTGTGCTCACGCAGGTGGCGCCGCAGTTCTCGGACATGACCGACGAGGAGTTTGAGCAGAGGTACCTGTCGGGGCTCACGGAGCCAACGGGCGGCAACGACACGGCTCCGTTCTTCGACCCAGTCATCCCGTTCAAGGACGACGGCGTGGCCGAGCCAGTGCTGCGGCCGGTCATCCCCAGGATCAGGCCGGTGCTCCCGCCCCTGGACCCCATCGCCATCGACGTCGACCTCCCCGACGGCGGGCGTATCAACCCGGCAGCAGCGGCGGCAGCACCGAGGGCACTACCAGCGTCGTACAGGTCGCCGTACGTGACGCCGGTGAAGAGCCAGGGAGGGTGCGGGTCGTGCTGGGCGTTTGCGGCAGGGGCGCTGGTGGAGCACGCGTGGAACAAGGCCAACGGGAGGAACGTGAGCGTGTCGGAGCAGCAGATGCTGGAGTGCACCGACGGGGACTGCTCTGGCGGGTGGCCCGAGGACGCGCTTGACTACGTGCTGGGCGTGTCGCGGGTGGGAGGGGGCCTCATGCCCGACAGGGACTACCCCTACACGGCCGTCGACGACGGCACCTGCAACGCCCGCGGCTACAGGGCCGCCGCCTCCATCGCCGACTTTGGCCACGTCGATGGCGAAGAGTGGGCCGACATGCCCCAGGCCCTCGTCACTCACGGCAGCCTCGCCGTCACCCTCAACGCCAAGCTCCTCAAGTCGTACCACTCGGGCGTCGTACGCCCCTCCGACGCCTGCGACCACAAGGTCAACCACGCCGTGACCATCACCGGCTACACCCCCGACGCCTGGATCGTCAAGAACTCCTGGGGCAGCTGGTGGGGCGAGAGCGGCTACTTCAGGGTCCGTTCTCCTTCACCGTTCCTATTCCTCTCCCTTGTCCATGCTCCCAGGCCCACTTGGGCACCACGGTTGCCCTCCTGGCAGGAACAACTGCACAACTCACACTCTGCATCCCCTTCCCCGGGACCACCACGCCCACTGCAGATCAAGAGGGGGCAGAACGCGTGCCGCATCGCGGACCACGGGGCGTGGTGGGCCAGGTCGTCGAGGTGCACGGCCAGCTCGGGGTTCGCCTGCGCCTACGGCACCGAGTTCGGCAACGACGGCTCCTGGGGCACCTGGGGCCCCCTCGCCGCCTGCCCCACAGGCACCTTCGCCACAGGCATCGCCACAAAGAGCGAGGACGGCCAGGGCATCGGCGACGACACCGCCCTCAACGGCCTCCGGCTCCTCTGCGGGCCCTCCTTCGCCCCGGGCCCCACCTCCCTCGTTGCTCCCTGGGGCACCTGGGACTCGGCCTTCGCCTGCCCCGCTGGCTACTTCCTCACCGACTTCGCCATCATGGTCGAGGCCCCCGTCGGCTGGGGCGACGACACCGCCGCCAACAGGGTCAGGGCCCGCTGCAGGAAGCCCGACGGTTCCCTCTACCCCCTCGTTGGCCAGCCCAACTCCAAGTGCGCTCTCTCTCCCCTCGTTCCCCTCGATCCTCCCTCCGTTTCCACGCCTTTGCCTCCCACTGCTCCTCCCGCCCAGAGTGATGCGCCTGACACACCGGTGTGCGCTTGATTGCAGGACGTCGTGGGGCTCGTGGTCTGGGTGGTACATGTGCCCGAGCGGGTGGGCTGTGGTGGGCCTCCGGACGAGGGTGGAGGCGAGCCAGGGGGCTGGCGACGACACGGCTCTCAACGCGGTGCGCATGCGCTGCAAGAAGATCGCCTAGTCGTAGGACAGACCGCCACGCAGCCACTGCCGGCATGCTCCTGTGAATGAGCCAAGGGTCCGCCCACCACGGTGGGCACTTCGTTCCGGCGAAATGCAAATACCACTGGAAGGTTGTCATCAGCCTGAGCTGCCTGTCGATTCTTGGCCTGGCGCAGTCTGTGTTCAAGCCGACGCAGATAAGCGAGACCATGAGCACTCAAATCTCCCCTCCTGCATACTCCCAGTGTCACAGTCCTGAGTCGTTCACCCGTCAGCCACGGGCAGATGAAGCACTGACTATCCAGCAAGTGTTAGGCAAGGAGAGATACGCCAGACGTCTTAGATTCAGCCAGATTCGCACTCCCGCTGTCAGAAGTCCATTTGGGACTGCACACGTCACGTGCCTGGATATTCCCTCGGTCTTGCGGGGAAATCGCCGGGGGGGCAGATCGATTTGATTCTCAAATTGCCGCATTGCAGATGGCGCAGCCCAACCCCGAGCCCCTCCCCAACCCCTGGGCCGACCAGCGCACCGCCCTCTCCGTACGCATCCCTTGGCCTCCCCGCGGAAACGCTGGCCCTGTGCCCGCTCACCTGGAAGGCAACGGAAACTCGGCCGTAACGCGGCACTGCGACACGTCAGCCGCGCCAGAGGGAGGGCAGCGTGACGCAGTACCAGTACTACTACACCGACGTCGACGGGACGCTGGAGCGCGCGACGTCGGAGACGCGGCCGAGCGCCGCGCGGGTGGTGGCCGCGTCGTGCTGCCCCTGCGCGGTGCCGCCTGCGCCCGGCCGCGGGGCCCAGCGCTGGGTGAACCTCCTCTGCACCTTCTGCTTCTGGGCCACCGTCGCCCAGCTCGCCCTCCTCATCGCCTCCATCGCCCTCCACGGCTTCGCCTCGTATTCCGTCCGTTCTCCGCGTATCGCGGATTTCCCATCCGGGTCTGTTGTGTTTGTTGCGTTCGTCATCAAAAAAAAGTTGTGATGCGGTTCCTGCAGAAATGCCATACGGAACTTGAAATTGCCCTGTGCCGTGCGGTGTACCGGTTACGCAGCTGTGCCAGCTGAGCAGCACACTATTCCTCTCATTGGCACTCGCCCGTATCAATTGACCCATTTTGTTGCGGCATGCCGGCGGACAGGACAACCCGTTGCTGGGAGGGACCCCGAGGGCGCTGATCAGGCTCGGTGCCAAGTATGCCCCGCTGATCGTGTACGAGCCCCTGCTCCTCCGCCCTGGCGGGCCCCGTCTGACAAGCTCACCAGGCACCGGCGCGAGGTGTGGAGGCTGTGGGTGTCGATGTGGCTGCACGCCGGCATCGTGCACTTGGCGCTCAACGCGTGGGCACAGCTGCGCTTCGGCGTCGCCCTCGAGCGCCGCTACGCGTGGTGGCGCATCGCCATCGTGTGGGTCGTCACTGGCGTCGGCGCCGCCATCGCGAGCTGCGTCCTGACGCCCGGCAGCATCTCCGTGGGGGCCTCGGGGGCCATCGCGGGCCTCATGGGCGTCAGCGCCGTCGAGATCTTCCTGCGCTGGGACGAAATGGAGCAGAACTACCGCAAGAACGCGGCCATACAGTCGCTCGTCGCCATCGCCCTGCTCATCGGGCTGGGCTTCCTGCCGCTGGTCGACGCCGGGGCGCACGCCGGCGGCCTCATCGTCGGCATCCTGATGGGAGCGGCGTACTTTGGCCCGACGTCGACGTCGATCAAGTGGCCCGTCGTGCAGCGCGGCCTGCCCTGGTGCGCACTGTTCGGCATCGTCGTCTACTTCGTTGTGGGGTTTGTCCTCGTGTTCGCCGTTGTCCACGTGAAGGACCTCACATCTGAGGACGATGGCTACTGAGGCACATCACCAATGGGAGTTGCTGGCTGGGATGCCACGAGAATTTGACCACAGCGACGGACTCTTCGGAGGCTTCTGCTTTCTCCCTCCGTGAACGCGATATAGCCCGTTTGCGCCCCCGAGAGCCCCCCCAGCCTGTGCTGTAAAGGCGCATATCTGTTAGACAGAGGTAGATTTTTCAGACAGACAGAGGTAATTTCCTCACACAAAGAAGACACTCTGTTACATCATGTTTGAGGCCAGGTCCCTAGCAAATGCAGTGATATGTGTGCGCAACTCAGAGTAGTCATCCGAGGACCCAGTGTAGGTCCATTTGTAGTCATTTGTGGCTGCAAATGCGGCCACAATTGTGACTCGGACCAGCCAGATGAGAAACACCAAAGGAAACGACTCCACCTTCCATGGGAAGTTGATGTAGCTCAACAGAACGTCGAGGCGGTCCACGAAGTTGAAGAT
>CACRSC010000076.1:74718-124807 GCA_902651635.1 Mastigamoeba balamuthi
CTCCCTCTCGTCGGCAACTACCGCCGACCCGTGCCATGTGCCACGGGGTGCTTCCGCCAGCACACCACGGTGCGCCACATTTTATTCCCTGCACACCTGCCGTCTCTGGGGATGGTTCAAGAGGATCAACCCTCCAAACCGGACATGGCGGTTTCCGTGTTTGGTATTTAAGGGATCGCGCTTCGAAGTATGTATTTCCAACACCAACTGCCCCACTGACAGTAACCCCACACTTCTGAAGTTTTCTTTCATAGATGAGGGGCGTGTTCGTCCTGCTGTTGGCGCTCTGCGCATCGCTTGCGCAGAGCAAGGCGATCAGTGGCAAGTACGTCTCCGTCACTGTCGGCGACACCGTGTTCGACGTCACCAAGTACGGGGCTCGCGGAGACGGGAGCACGGACGACAGCACAGCGATCCAGAAGGCCCTCGACGCAGCCAAGGTCGCTGGCGGCGGCGTCGTCGTAATCCCCGCGGGCAAGACGTTCCTGTTCAAGGGCATCACCATCGGCGGGGACCACACGGAGCTCAACATCAAGGGCACCCTCCTCATCTCCAACGACTACAACAACTGGCCCATCGGTGTCAAGGCCGCCATCAGCGTCACCGCCAAGAGCAACGTGGCCATCACGGGCAGCGGCACCATTGACGGCCAGGGCGCTGTCTGGTGGGCGAACCTCAGGAACAGCTTCCGCCCAACGACGCTGTACCCGCACAACACAGCCACGGTAATCGTCACTGGCATCACGGTGAAGGACTGCCCGTACCACTGCCTGGAGATGTACTCGAGCAACACCGAGATCTTCGGCATCACGCTGCGCGCTCCTCCCTCGACGGGCATCGCCAACCCCTCGCATAACACCGACGGCATCGACGTGCACGGAGACATATTCTACTGTACGCCAGAGCCCGCTTCTTCCGTGCCACTCTCACACTCCTCACCAACATGCGCAGTGCATGACAGCGACATCAGCGTGGGAGACGACAATGTTGCCATCCACTCGAACAAGGTCCTCGTCGAGAACTGTCAGTTCGGCGACGGCCACGGCGCCTCGATCGGATCACTCTGCACTGAGCAGATCTCGGACATCACCGTCAGGAACGTCACCTTCACGGGAACCACCTGCGGCGCCCGCATCAAGACTGTCCAGGGCTGTGGCGGCTCCCTATCCAACGTGCACTTCCAAGACCTCGTGCTTAACAATGTCCAGGAGACACTGGAGGTGAACATGTTCTACACGCAGAGCAGCGCCAAGCCATCGGGTGGCACGTTCACGGTCAGCAACATCAACTTTGTGAACATCAGGAGCACAAACCCACAGACCGCTGGCAGCTTCCAATGCGATCCCAAGGCCCCCTGCGGCATCTCCATGCGCGATGTCGTCCAGTCCGGCACCAACCTGACGTACCAGTGCAGCAACGCACTCGTCACCGCTGCTGGGGATGAGAGCCCTAGCCCCTGTGCCGCTCCTGGAGGGGAGGGCACTGCTCATGCTCTCATCGCGGTGAACGGCCCCATCGCGTATCCTGGCCTTGAGGACGCCAATAACGTGGGCCACCCACTCAGCGCAACTCTGGGCAGTCTGCTTGTCGGGCTCAGCATCGTCATTTGATGAGAGAGCACTTCCCCCCAAGGCAAATTGTATAGAACTGGGGAATGCCCGTCTTTGATGCACTGTCTTTTCGAGACAAATCTGTCTTGCAAGTATGCTCGGATTCGCGTGGCTCGTTTCAACAGGAGGGGGCGATGGCAGACCCGAAGGAGCGGTTCTCAACACCGATATTTTATTCAGCAACCTGTTGATCCAGTCACACTGCACTCAGACCATTTCTACGGCTCTATTGGATATTATTACTACACCCAGCCACTTACCTCGCAACCAGTTTTCGACACCGAGACCCGCACAGAGAAAAGACCGGCATTTCCTCTTCCGGCAGACGTCCGCACACCATCAAGTATTCTTCAAATAACAAGATGGTCCATTTTGGCAACGCTGCCATATTCTGCTGATGAATCCGCGAAAAATTTGTGCCATTCCTACAGGGGTTAAGCAAGCCCACATGATCTTTCCAGTGCACAATTAAAAGCGTTGTGCGTTGTGGTACACCACTCTGAATCCATCAGTGCACTTGGCATCCAACAGCATGGCGGACATGTTGCCTGCCCTTATCTCGGGGGAGTACTTCGAATCTGTTCTGCTCCGTGCAACGGTGAGCTGCCAGAAAACTGTCACGAGGCGAGGGCACCAGTCTCATTCGGCCACTCAGGAGCGCGCCGACGGCCCGCCAGCGATGGTTCTCTCTTTTACCGACATCGCCTGCAGCGACCGCGAGAAGCTTGTGCGTGTCTCTCGCGGTGCATACTCTCTGACCGAATTTCGTGCCCTACCAGATGTGCATCACCGCGTGGCCAGATGGAGGCAGAAGCACTCGCTCTCTGTCTCCGACGTGTGCGCGGCTGGTGCCGGGGCTGTGGTCTACCACCAGAGTTCGCTCGAGGGTGCGCGTGCCAGCCTTCCTCCCATTGCCGAATGCAGGACTCACGTACCAGTTTTTTCCGCCGTGAGTGTAGAAGCGGTGTGCAGACACTGCCCGAAAATTCTCGAGGTCGAGCCGCTCGAGGAGGCCCACGCCGCGACGCACGACGCGCTCTATCAGAACTTTCAGTTCGTCATCAGGCTCGTCTGCAAGTATGTTTTATCATCACCTGCCCGATTGTGAGCCGGACTGATGCTGACAAAGGTACTCCATCTATTCGGGACATTCAGGCACACAGACGAGAGCAAGCTGGTGCTGATGGCCAACGTCGGGGGCACTGTGCTCATGAGCGCCCCGTTCAGCGTGTCGTCGCGCAACAGGAGGTGCCATAAAAAGGCAGCACGCGCCCTCCCCTACGACAGGCCGGTGTCCTCTGCGCCAGCCAGCTCTCTGAAGAGCGTTGTGGCGAGGCCGCAGTCGTTCCTCGATTTCGTCAGCATTCCGCAGGACGTCCCGTCGCTCGAGTCGCTGATGTTCCGTAGCGTGCCGACACCCCTGCGGCTGCCGCTGATCGTCGAGGTTCATGTCTCCTTAACGCTGCTCCCCGTGGAGGAGACCATGTACCACTTGATGACAACCAGCCAGAACAAGGTCCCCGGCAGGATCACAGGCAGCTTCCGCCTCCTCCCCAGTATGCTCTTTTGCCTGTTTCTTTCAAACTCTGACAAGGGATACTTGACACAGGTCACGTAGTAGTCGTGGTGATGGTGTTCTGCGACCGCAATGCTGCCGAGCGAGGGTTTAAGTACCGTGACAACTACTTTGCCGAGAACAGGATCCGCATGCAAATGCTCTCCGTCACAACTGCCACCGTATAAATAAAAGCGTGGCCTCGCGGTACGAGCGGAACGACCAAAGAATAAGGACGTGTTGCAGCAATGCGATTCCTCTTCTGATCGACTGTAGCAAGAGACTAGAGGCCGCGGCCTCACTCGGACAGCGCAGCCGCGATGGCAGAGACCTTCTCCACGTTGGTGGCCTTGCCCTGCCACTTGGGCGACCCCTTCTTGGCGCCGCCGCGGGCACCGCACTGCTCCTTGGCCGCCTTGCCCGCCTGCTCCACCCTGGAGGGCTCGCCCATCACGAACACGATGCCCGCGCCCTCGGGGTTCGGCCCGTCGGACCCCGCGATGACGACGACGGCGTCGGGCATGTTCGCCTGCGCCAGCGCGCACGTGGCCGCGGCCTCTGCCCACTCGATGCCGCGCTCGGCGCGGATGAGCGTCGCCACGTGCTTGGGAGACTCGTTGAGGGACTTGAGCAGCTCGCGGGCGTCGTGCTCTGCGAGCTCCGCGAGCATCTTCTTGCGCTGCTTGAGCAGCTGCGTGTTCTCCTCCTGCGCGTGCGGTCAGTTGGGGGCCAGCGGGAGGCTCCTGTGCAGCTCACGAGGGCGTTGGAGACGCGCGTCACGAAGTCGGCGGGGTTGCAGCACAGCTTGTCCTTGAGCGCGCGCTCGGTGTCCAGGGCTGCGCCGAGCGCCGACAGCACGCGCCCACCAGCGAGGAACGTGATCCTCAGAGTCCCGGCCCTCGCCCTCTCAGTCCCCAGCAGCTGGCGTGGCCCATCGTCAGCAACACGGCAACGAAGAGCGAAGCGCGACTCTCGGGTGGTGCCGAACACTCGCAGCAACCGAAGCAAACGCTCAAACGAGCCAACTTGCGACACAGCGCAGCGCACCTTCACAGCCTGGAGATCGGCAGTGTTGCGAACGTGCGTGCCGCAGCAGGTGGCGCTGTCCACGCCCTCCACGGTCACGATGCGGATCTCTTTGGGTATCGGGCTACGAGTCAGCAGAGTAGGTGGGAGGCACGTGTGACGTATGCGCACCGCCGGACTTGGGCACAGCCCCCCGGGACCTGATCTCGGCGGGCACGCTGTCGGCGTCGTACGTCTTGATGGTGACGTCAGTGTGGGCGCGGATGGCGTTGTTGACCGCGGCCTCGAGCGCCGCGAGGTCGAGCTCGGCGGGCGCGCCCTGCGCGGGCGTCAGCTCCACGACGGCCCTGTCCGGGTGCAGCGCCCACGCCACCGTGTCGTGCCTGAACGGCTCGCGCGACGCGATCGCCGTGATGACGTGCTGCGCCGAGTGCTGCTGCATGTGGTCGAACCTGCTCGCCGCATTTCCGCCAGTTTTTGCGTGTTGTGTTGTTTTTTTACGGTTACGTGAGCCAGCGGTCACTGACGCATTTGTGACGTCATAAGCGACCGCACCTGCGGTTCCAGTCGAGGGTGACGCGGACCTCGGAGCCGACTTCGAGCGGGGCCTTGAGGATGTGGACGACGGTGGTGCCGTCCTGGCGCATGGCGTCGACGAGGAGGCCGTTGAGGGCGCCGCAGTCGCTGGGCTGGCCCCCGCCCTCGGCAAAGAGCACCGTGTCGCTCAGGACGACCTCGTAGAGGCCCTTCTTCTTGGACGGCGTGCACGACACCACGCGGGACGTGCACTCGGTGGCGTACGAGTCGCGCTGGCTCAGCGGGAAAGACGACATCGGTACAGTTGTCAGTCGAGTCGCGAGACAACAAACACAGGCCAAGATTTTTTTGTTTTCTAGATAATTGGGCAAATATCTATATATCCCTCTCATTCGTGAGAGGTGCGGTACTCGTCGTTGATGAGCACTCGATGTGTCTGATGCTGAGTGGAAAGATCGACAGGAGGCAGACACTATGGAGGATTCCTGATTCCACGCCGGTGCCGCCTGGAAAGCATGAGACAGCCTGGAGACAACGAAAATCGAATGGTGTTGCCTTTGTTACTGGCGTCCCACTGCCGAAGCCCAGGTGATCATCTGATATCTGGTACTGTGGGTGATCCAAATGCAGATGTCCTCCTGAGGAGAAATCAACACGTGGCAACCAAAATATCGCACTGGAAACGCGGATCAATTGGGCACGGACGTCCACTCACCAACGCTCTGTCGATGTCTGCGCCTGTCCCTGCTCCCCAGAGCCCCAACGCCAACAAGACCAGGCTGCTCTACATGGAGCCCGGCGGCGCGTGGCTCTACGAGGGCCGCGCCACCGTCCTGGACGTGCTGCCCTGCGGCTCCCTCGTCCTCGACCAGACCCTCTTCTACCCCGGCGGAGGCACCCCTCCCGCACCGTCTCCACACCGTCTCACCGCGTCTCACGCCGGCCCCGGCACCACAGGGGGCCAGCCCTGCGACGTGGGGACGATCGAGAGCGCCTCGGGCGCGGTGTTCGCGGTTTCCAAGGTGACGGCGGACCACAGCGGGGGCGCCGTCGTGCACTCGGGCGCCGCCACGGCCGGCAGCTTCGCCCCGGGCGACGCGGTGGCGCTGCGCATCGACGCGGCTGCGCGCGGCCTGGCGACGCGGCTGCACACGGGGGGCCACCTGGTGGACCTCTGCATGGAGTCGCTGGGCCTCAGCAACGCGCCCACCAAGGGCTCGCACTACCCGGGCGCCTCGTACGTCGCCTACGCGGGCGCCGTCGCCCCGGAGCTGCGCGCGGAGCTGCCGCGGCTGCTGACGGCAGAGGCCGCCAGGATCGTCGCCGAGGACAGGCCCGTGCGCGTCGAGTGGCTGGCGGTGGAGGAGGCCGAGCGCAGGACGGGCGCCCAGCTGCCCGAGTTCCTGCGCGGGGGGGCGCCCGTGCGCTTCGTCACCATCGAGGGCCAGCGCCAGGGCTACCCCTGCGCGGGCACGCACGTCGACAGCACGGGGCAGGTCGGCAGGCTCGTCTGCACAAAGGTCTCCAAGAAGGGCCACGAGACCCGCGTGTCGTACGCCCAGCCCGAGGGGTGTGGGGGGCAGTTCTGTTTTCTCTGCGCTACGGGGGCACTGATACGTCACGGCAACTATGCCTCGCAGATATCACGTAGAGTGAAGCACTCCTCAAGGGGCACTCGTCGGCGAGCTGCGTGGCGTGTGCTGTTGTCGCTTCCACGAGCTGCCAGTGATCCCTCCCCCCTTCCTCCCCCGTGGCATCATCTCTCATGCTCTCATTGAACATACAACGTACAGCTGTGTCACGACTTATCCTGCAAGCCATCTCTGCTCCCGGTGTGAACCGCGGTGTCTCCCGTCCGCTCGGACCGATCTGCAGCCCCGAGGGACAGAGCACCGGCGGGCTGCGGGTGGGCGAGATCGACGGGGTTTGCCCTGTGCTAGTTTTTTTTCGCTCACCGTGTCAGGTTCGCACAGAACCGACAATTGTCTCATAAAACGGACTCCGTGCGGGGTTCAGCCACACGATTGTTCAGTTGGGTACTAACCGACCCCCAGCCCGATACTTGCGTATGCGGACCGCTTTGCTCGCCCTGTTGTGCGCGCTCCTGCTGTACGGAGAACTGGCCCTTGGGTGATGGCACTGACCTCGCTCTGTCCCACCGCAGCACTGCAGCCTCAGCCCTCGCAGGTGGCTCCTCCAAGCCCAAGCCGCACACGGCCAGTGGTGGCGGTTGGTCTGTTGCAGCAACAGGACTGCCGGACCCCTCCAGCACTCAGCCAAGCATCACGGTGAACCAGTTCGCCATCACTGAGGGCTCCACGATCGTGGTCACGAGCTCCATGGTCAGCGCCTGCGACGGCCACGCCAGGCCGTGGCAGCTCCGGTACGCCGTCTCCGAGGATCGCGACGGCTGGTTCTCGCGGGCTCGGTACCCCGCGATAGCCGTGCGGTCGTTCACGCAGGCAGACATCAACAGGGGCCTGCTTGTCTTCTCGCACGCTGCGGGATCCGGCGTCCCTCGCTACGTGCTGGTCGTCAGCAACGACAACAGGACCAGCGCACCGTCGAGCTCGCGCGTGCGCCTCAACCACGTCCCCGTGGTCGCGGTTCCCCTGGAAGCTCAGGCCTCGTGCTGCTCTGCCAGCGTGGGGCACAACTACTCGTTTGTCGTGCCAGAGGGCGCGTTCGTCGACTCGGACAACGACACGCTGGCAATCAGTGCAGAGCTGTCTGCTGGGATGGGTCGACCCAGGTGGCTAACGTTCGACGGTGCTACGCGAACTCTGTATGGTGTGCCCACAACTGCCGGGCATCTGCAGGTTGCTATTAGGGCACGAGACTCGATGGGAGCAGTTGCAACATCGTCTTTTGTGATTACCGTATGCGAGTGCAGCAACTCGTCTGTATCTGGTGGGCCGACCATCAGTATATCTGTTGATGGGAACATCATGATAATGGCACTGCATCTGCCTTCGGGTGCTTCGAGACGAACAAATGTCACGGCGGTCTTCGGTAAGTGTTTTTGTTTATTTGTGCTGATCTTTTTGCAGTGAATCCAACAACAAAAAAGTCGTCTGGGATTGCTGTGCCTATGCCCGAGCATCCATGTTGTTTTGGTACACTATCATCATTCAGTGTGTGGGACCTCATCGCCAGAGCCACCCCCGATTCCTCCATGCTGCCAAATAGCCAGCCCCAGTTCACATTCAATGTTGTCGTTAGCTGGAGCGAGACCCAGAGTACGCCTGATAACACAATTGTGCGATCGAACAGTAGTACAGTCACCTTTTCCTTTGGTATCTCGGGGGAGATGAGACTCGTGAACTTTGTGCCCTCGTCTCACTCTCCCCTATTGTCCTGGACATACCACAGTGCGCTAACAGTGACGCCTGTCCACGATGCACAAGGAAACGTCATGTATGGAATCGCAGAATGGAACCTCGAGACTGATGTATCTGATGGTTATCATATTGAACAGAGTTCGTTCTTGGTGTTTTCTCTCGGTGGTGGTTTGCTGCACATGGACAACCCTCGAGAGAAGGAATACTGGGTCCCCAGGCGCCAGCTCTGGGCACTCAAAGCAGTTATTACTCCCCGGTGGCCAGCAACCTCACGAGATATTTTCTGTCTAAATTACACTCTGGTTAGTGACACGGGCAGGGGTCCTGAATACAAGGGCTCCTTATCAGGGTCGTTTGAGGGTATAGACAACTGGCTTCCAGTGGGCCTATCCAGTGAATATGATCATGACCCCTCCAACTCTGAGCTGACAGTTTCTTCTGCCTATACAACAGAGCTCAGTCGAAATGCCTGTGCATTCATCCGACCAGTATTCACACTTCTGATAGCAATGCAGTTCTGAGGGGCATTGCACATACAAAGCACAAAAAGGACCACTCCTTTCTTCCTTCACGAACTTCCTCATTGGCACAGGCCAGTGTCAGGCTACGAATCGTGATAGTATTCAGACTATGCTTGGGAATCAACCTGTGACTGTGCTGATGTGTTGCAGGAATTTTGTAGTGCCCACTGAAAAAATCATTTGGTTCTTTCTGAATTTAATGTGAATATTGCTTGCTTTAGTATAACTACTATTTAGTGCAAATTGCATCACAAAATAAGGTATTTAGTGCAATTAATGACTCCTTCATAAGCAGAGGGCAAAGGGGTATTTTCACTGAGTGTACCAGGCATCGAATTGAGCCCTTACACCCCCACGGGGTCCTCTGTGGGGAAAGTGAACAGATGCACAGTATAGATCCTTGGACTTGAAACAGTCAAGCACTGTGATCACAACACTACAAACCAAGAAACGAAACTTCAGCAAGAGAGTCTGTGAAGTTCTGTCTACAATTTTATGGCATTTGCAAATTGCTAAGGCTAGATCAGGCTTCAGGCTTCATTATTTAAATTCTAATTTTGCACTTAGTATGAATATTGCACAGAAAAAATAATCTTCAAGATTGGATAGATGTATGGTCAAGTAATATAGCAACATTCTATTTTGCAGTGCTGTATCATCTTAATTAATGGCTCATACATCAGTTGTGCATCACCTCATTGTATAACTTGTATGAATCACGAGATCACACATACGCTATTTCAGCTTCAGCTCTGGGTTCTGCTTTACTATGCCCCTGCTATCACCAACATCTCAGCTTTGGTTCATGCTTGTGTTACATAGTAAATTTAAGCACAAATCTCCATGTACAGTTCTGGTTATAAGTTCCAAGTACCCAGTAATTCAGAGAGACGATCTTAAAGATATTCTGTCTTATTTCCAAGCATGTGGCACAGTATGTAGACTGTTTCATCTTGGTTGCCCAGGCTGGGCCAAGGACATTGGATGTTGCTGTGCTGTGAACAAGTCAAGATCTGGTACCTTATAAAAAACTTCTACAAATGAAGATACAAAAATCTGCCACTTGAGGATCTCTGAAATGTTATCAATGAAGTTAGGTCTGGGCTGCATGCTGGCCAGGGCAGTCCAGCCCTTCTTCCTTTCTTTGGAGAGCTTCTTTGCAGAGGGCAGAGGTAGACATTGTAGATTCCATACATCCCCTGGGAATGAAGAATTCTAGTGAATGCATGGAGGGCCCGACTCGAGTGGATGTTTTACCTGGCAGGCCACATTGGGGTTACCTGGGACTTTTGGCCAGAACTGTACCTTGTGAGACAAGCATCAATCACCACTCAACTACTACTGCCTCTTTTATATGCTACTTATCGCAAGCTTTCGAGCTGCATGGGCATTTTTGTCCTCAGGCATTGAAGGCATCAGTTCCTGTCCCGCGTCGTGCGTCCCATTCCTCGTTTGCAATACAAGGTATCACTCTCACACCCCTCCCCCTACACAACTCGCAATTCTGCGAAATTAAACAGCAGGGAACTGCGCGTCTGGCATCAATGCTGCTATTGTCTTGAAGCCTCACTGCTTGGAAGTGAGCAGCTCCACAGCACGCTGCGCCTCGAACATCTCTGGGTCGCGAGGCTTGAACCTGCGCATCTTGATGAGCCCCTGCGAGATGTGGTTGTAGTCCCCCTTCCACTCCCTGCACGTGTGCAGTGTGGATGCGTGTGTCCCCGGCATCGTGTGAGCAACTGCAGACGCCCTCGACGGGGCACAGCGGGAGGGCGGCAGGAGACGCACAGCAGGCTCTGGACGCCCTTGTTGGTCGTGAGGTCGGGGGCCACTGCGAGCGAGGGGCTGAGTGCTGCGTGTTTGTGCTGCTGGTGGCGGTGGCGGTGGCGCACCGAAGCCCTCGCTGAGGAACTGCTTGAAGTCCATGTCGGCCTTGGTGCGCGCGAGCCCCGCAGCCGTGCCCGTGCGAGCCTTGCGCAGCCAAGCGTCGTCAGGCCCAGCGCACAACAGGCGCAGGACACGCCACAGAACAAACAACTGATCGAGGGCCCAGAGGGGGACGGGGGATGGAGCGCTGACCTTGGGTCGGGAGGTGAGGCCGCCGACGAGGGCAGAGGCGTTGTCTGCCTGGTCCCTGAGGTACCTGTCGATCATGGCGACCATCTCCGACTCCTTGAGCGGCTTGCCCCCGGACTCCTCCAGCGCCACGCGGAACCACGCCATCATCGTCACTGCCCGCCGGTTCCGAGCCGTCACGAGGGAAGGCGACTCCCGGGGGGGGGAGGGAGGGGCTGGGGGGTGCCGGCGAGAGGCGTCGGGAAGCGGTGCATACCCGCGGGGACCTGCGACTTGCGCGAGTTCTCCTTCAGCTCGGTCTTGAACTGCTGGCGGCCCTCGACGCGGCGGTGCTGCCTCGCCTTGCGCGAGTCGGGGTGCGTGTCGTGGAACTTGGGCCCCGAGAGCTTGTCCTTGTCCGCCATTTGCGCAGCGTGTGTGAGCTGTATCAGGGGTGGCGAATGCGCAGGAATATCTCGTGCGTGATATTTGTGCCCCATCATGCGTCATCTTCCTGAGAAATCTGCGGATCGCGAGACCAGGAACCGGGCCAGTAGGGCAATCCCAACACCTGGCTAGCTTGTCCGTCACGGTATGTTGGGCATCGCAGCAACCCGTAGAGACCAACCAACAACCCAAGACTCCATAAAGTCCGATGCGGGTCTCCAACAGCTGCTTCGAAAAACCGGAACCGAGATTTGATTATTGTACGCCGCAGCGGAGCCCCAAGCCCGCGGCCCGAGTGACTCAGTCAAAAAGCGCTGTGCAGCTCGAGTACTCGGGCGGCTGCTGCTGCTGCTGCTGCTGCTGCCACTGCGCCGCCTCGGGCGCCTCGCAGCCCATCAGGTCCACCGGCGACGGCGGCACGCTGGGCGACCCCGTCCCCGCCGACCCCGCCGCCGGCGACGCCACCCCGGCCGCCGCCGGCAGCAGCAGCGACGACGACGACGACGACGACGAGGAGATGGAGGGGGAGGAGGTAGACGAGGCCTTGGGCGAGGCCGCGGGCCTGGGGGGCAGGCGCCTGCCGTTGACGCGGGCGACCACCTTGCTCAGCGGCACCACGTACGCGCCCATCTCCGCCGAGTCCAGCGGGAACACGCACTGCACGGGGGGCGAGGACACGCGACACGGACTCGCGTCAGCAAAAAAAAAACCGAGCGGAAACGGCGCGAGATCCAGTGGAAGGGGGGACGGGTGGGGGACGAGAGAAGAGCGAGAGAGGCGGTAGAGTCTGCCAGAGTGCAACGCACCGGAGGACCATAGGCAATCCCGGGCTTTTGGCGTGAGGGTTCACCGAGTGGGGGCGGGCGGGGTGCGGTGTGCGGCGGTGGGTGGGAGAGGGGACGTACGCCTCCGTCCTCCCCGGGTGGGAAGGAGGAGGAGGAGGAGGAGGAGGGGCAGGCAGGGCTTACCTCGGGGGACGGGCAGCAGAGGATCATCTTCTGCGGCGTGANCCGGCAGCAGCAGCAGCGACGACGACGACGAGGACGAGGAGATGGAGGGGGAGGACGACGACGAGGCCTTGGGCGAGGCCGCGGGCCTGGGGGGCAGGCGCCTGCCGTTGACGCGGGCGACCACCTTGCTCAGCGGCACCACGTACGCGCCCATCTCCGCCGAGTCCAGCGGGAACACGCACTGCACGGGGGGCGAGGACACGCGACACGGACTCGCGTCAGCAAAAAAAAAACCGAGCGGAAACGGCGCGAGATCCAGTGGAAGGGGGGACGGGTGGGGGACGAGAGAAGAGCGAGAGAGGCGGTAGAGTCTGCCAGAGTGCAACGCACCGGAGGACCATAGGCAATCCCGGGCTTTTGGCGTGAGGGTTCACCGAGTGGGGCGGGCGGGGTGCGGTGTGCGGTGGTGGGTGGGAGAGGGGACGTACGCCTCCGTCCTCCCCGGGTGGGAAGGAGGAGGAGGAGGAGGAGGAGGAGGGGCAGGCAGGGCTTACCTCGGGGGACGGGCAGCAGAGGATCATCTTCTGCGGCGTGAAGTAGCGCAGCACAAGGGCCCGACCGCACTCGGGGCAGTCGCGCCGGCGGCGGGAGGCGGCAGGGGCCTGGCGCTGCTGCTGCTGCTGAGGTCGCACTTCGCTCTCCATTGAGCTTCGGCCGAGCGGCGCGCGTTTCAAATACGGCGAAAAAGAAAAGCACGATCTTCGGGTCCCGAAGAAGATTCCCGTCGATGACGACAGCGTCGAAAATCTGGGGAGATTCTACGAGTTCCGAGTCCTGTCTTGGGAGCAATTATACTGTCCTGATTGCACTCAATGTGGCAAGTCAGACTCCTCCCCCTGGTTGTCCCTCCCTCCCTCCCCCTCTCTCTCCCTTTCAGAATCTGCCGGGGGATATTTCTGACATTTCTTTGTTGACCCGAGCCGCCGAAACCCGCACTCAACCCCCCACACCGATTAGGCGATGCGCGTCGGCTGGTGCGCCCCCGACCACGCCCTCGCCGGGGACGTGCTGGCCGTGCTGTCCTCGTACGCCCTCGCGCTGCTCTGCGCCCTCTGGTGCACGCTGCGGCAGCTGGCCGCCGGCCGCTTCCCCTTCGGCGAGCACAAGGCCTTCCACCTGCTCCTCTCGTCGCTTCTCGCCAGTACCGCTCCACGCGTCGCGGCGGGTCTCGCGGCGCTCACGGGCTCTGGGCATCGCAGTGCGGGTGGTGGCGTGGACGGTGGCGCTGCTGGACGGGTGCCTGGGCGGCTACTCGCGGGCCTCGTGGGTCGTCCTGGTCGCCGCCACTGTGCCCTTCTGCCTGAGCTTCGCCACGACGACCTTCCTCGCCGTCTTCATGCGAGTCTCCGCCGCTCTCGCCGCGTCTCCTGACGTCGCTTGGGCGGGCAGCCTGAGGAAAATCGTGCAGTTGTCGACGGGAGCCCGAAACGCGCTGACCTTCGCGCTCTGGACCGCCACCGTCGTCTACGCGGTTGTGATCGTCTTTGCTCCGGCCATGACAGATTGTGCGGTGTCGTCGTCGCTCCTCCCCCCGCCTCGCCTCTGACGGCGCACAGCAGCCGATGCGGTTTTCCTGCTGACGTCGACCTTTTTCGAGGCGATCTCGGCGTTGTTCCTGATCGCGTCGACGGCCTACGTGTGGATTGCAGGCCACCGCGTGCTCGAGACAGCCCCTGCGTACGGCACAGATCTCCTGGCACTGGCACGCCCCCCTCCTCGCTCCCCCACTGAGTCCCCATCACAACGCCTCTCTGACATAGAACAATTCCAGTTTGCGATGATGTGCACGATGACGTTGGTGACCTCGGCCAGGGCTGTTTGCTTCCTCCTCGGTGCGCCCCAACACGAGTCCCTCCCTCCCCGCTCCGGCCCTGACGATGAGGCCACCGCCCGCTGGCGCTGGCGTGGGGCAGAGAACACCCTGAGGAGGGAGCTGAGCGTGGGGCTGGTCTACGTGCTGGTCTACGTGCTGCCCGAGGTGTTCCCGTCGGTGCCCATGTACCTCTGGGTCATGCGCAGCCGCGACAAGGTCAAGTACAAGCCCCTGCTGCTCTCTATCGAGCGCTCTGGCCTGCTAGCCGAGCCCTCTGCCAGGCCTCCCCACCTCCCCTCGTACACCGCCTTTGAAGGATTCGTACGCAGACGCTCGTACGCACTTATGCGGCTCTCACCCGCTGCCGCGCAGCAAGCCGTCGAGTACTCGGTGACGCTGGCGATGGCGGACGACGCCATCGACCACCCGGTGGTGGTCCTGTACAGCGGGGGCTCTGGCGCGGCCAACTACTCGGACAACAGCAACAGCAAGGCTGTGGAGATGGACCGCACAGAAGTCATCCCAGAGGTCACTCCGGCCGAGCCCACCAACCGCCCCGAGGCCCCTAACCCCCCCCCTCGCCTGCTCGCGCACAGGTGGTGGAGACCGTGCACTTTGCGAGCACGCTGCTGGCCAAGAGGGACCCCAAGTGCCCGACGCTCTGCGTGGCGGTCTTCTCCGCGAGGCACGGCGAGTTCAACCTGCGACTCAGCGACTGCGTGGGGCTCGTCGAGTTCCAGTACAACGCAGAGGAGGCGGAGCGCGAGTTGCCGCTGTGCTGCCCGACGCAGTCCAACAGGAAGACGCAGCTGAGCCCGGGCGTGGTCGTGCTGTACAAGGAGAGGTCGCACTCTGTCGTGGGCATCGGAGCCGCGCTGGGCTCCTCGTGCAAGACGTTTGTGCTCGAGACAGACGACGACTACCACGACCGCCCGCGCAAGCTCTTTGTCAAGGAGGAGCTCTGGGAGAGCAAGAACGCCTTCTCGGTGCCGCAGCAGATGCTCTCGCTCTCGGTCGAGGACCGCGTGCGGCTGCTCAACGAGATCAACAGCCAGATCCGCCAGAGGTCCGACATCGAGACCGCCCGCACGGGAAGCACGCCCGACATACTGCACAGGCACTCTCGAGTCTCGCAATTTCCCCGTGCTGTCGTTGACTGGTTGCTTCTGTAGAATCGAGGAGACACAGGACGACCGGACCAACGAGCAGCAGCTCGAGACCACTGTACAGCTCTTCACCGAGCACCTCAAGTCCCTCAAGTTCGCCGCGTGCCAGTACCGATGGTAAGCACCACCCGCTGGCCCTGTCCGCGCCCGCCTCTGCTTGGTCCTGCGCTAACTCGCTGGGCGGAGACAGTGACAACCAGATCACCTTCAAGCCCTCGTCCCACAAGAGCGACCCCTACTACCAATTTGTGGCGACAAACCTGCACACGCAGACCATGACGGTCCGCGAGCTCGACTGCACCAATGGCTCCATGGCGACCGAGGGCCTCTACAAGGTTGTCACGTTCGGCGGGCCCTGCGCGTTCTGCTACGGGTACGCCGGACTTGCACGCACTTGAGCGCTCTTTGTGCACTAAGATGCAGCAACGCTCCCGCTCTGCAGCCTGGAGTACGGGCTGCGGCAGTTGGCGCAGAGGCTAGACGCGCTGCACCACGAGCAGGGACCCCTCGTTTGGAAGGAGGAGATCTCCCTGCGCCTGATGATGGAGATGCGCACGGACGTGGCGCTGTCGCAGATAGCGGCTGCGCTGGCTGACGCGTTCATCGCCGAGCTCGACTGCTGCCTGTGGTTCGCCAAGGCGGGGCGCAGGCGCAGGTCCGACATGTTCTTCAAGCAGATCGCGCAGTGCGGGTTCCTCGTGCAGTTTGAGAGCCTGCTGAGCACGTTCGGCATCGAGACGGCCATCCTCGGTGACTTTGACTACGCCGTGTCGTGCCTCAACGAGTTCCGTTTGCGCCTGCGCCCCACGCCCTTCTCCGAGGTCAACCAGGCGGTGCGCGTGCGGCGGTCCGAGACGGGCAGGTGGGTCCTCGAGTTCGTGTGCCCCGGATGGCTGCTCTCCGAGGCCCCCGAGAGACTCAGGAAGGAGGAGATCGCGGTCACGGCGGTGCTGTTCACGCAGGGCATCAACCAGGGCCAGGTCATCGCCAACGCCATCGGTGACTGCTCGCTGCAGGAGCAGATCAACGCCGAGAGCCTCGAGCGCCTCAGCATATACTTCGCGCGCTACCTCGAGTGGCTCAACTCGTCCCGCGAGGACACCACGAGCATCTCCCGCGACTTTGGTCGTCTGTGCTCGCTGATCCAGAGCCCAGCCCCGGGCTCGTGCTTCCTGCCGTCTGCCGCTGACTTCTGCAGGCGCCTGCGCGCTGGGCGCTGCACGTCGTGCAAGAGTGCTAAGGACAGGACTGCGATGAGCGTCACCTGGGAGCAGACCCGCATCCTCGTCGCCAAGCACGGACTTCCGGAATACAGGGCCGCAGAGGTCATGGGGCTCATGAGGGCCTCGGGCGTCCGGCGCTTCAACGTCATCAAGAACGTCGGCACGGACCGCTACTCCTTCAATGCTCTGCAGCAGATCATGATGCCGCCAGAGTACCGCCCTCCTGCCGGCAGCGGCGCATCAGGGTTCCGCAAAGTCGCCACCTAATCGCGACGACAGCCACTCCAGCCAACCCAAGAGCACTGAGGCGAGCCCTGTATCGAGCAAATAAAAACCACGCTGCTACGGTTGAAGAGGGAGGAGCGCCACGTCGCCCTCGGGCTGCGTCTGGTCTACCGCCTTGTGCTTGAGCTCGGCGATGACAGCGGAAGAGGGGAACTCGGCGGTGATGCCGAAATGGCTGCGCAGCACGTCCACCGCCTGGTACGTCGAGTCGTAGAAGCACTCGAGTTCCGCGTCGACCTGCGAGCACGTCTTCGACAGCTGGTAGTAGAGGTCCGTCTTCTTGAGCGCCTTCATCACGTACCCGTGGCAGCCGGAGAAGCACAGCACAATGTTCTGCCCCTCGGACAGCTCCCTCGCCAGGTCTGCGAGGTCCAAAGCCAATGACGTTTCAGAAACGTCAGCGAGCCCCTTGCCCGCCAGCATCGCACCTCCGATTACGGCGACGGCCGTAGAATCGATGTGGTTGATGCCGGAGCCCTCGATTACGATCGCCTTGAGGTTGGGGTCCGCCTTGGCAAAGTCGAGGATGGTCTCCTTGATGCCGTTGATGTTGGCGAAGTACAGCTCCGCATCCACCCTAATCACGGCCACTCCCGGCGTGACGAGGGCCTATTTTTGTGTTGCCAGCACGTCAGAATGGTCGCTGCGCGCCCTTGAGTACGGTGCGCACGCTCTTGAAGACTAGGGCGTTCTTGTACGAGGTGGTGTTTGGCAGCCTGCCGAGCACGATGATGTTCGGGCGGGACGAGCGGTAGATGACCACCAGCATCGAGAAGCCGATGGCCACGAAGATGCCCCACGACACCCCCACCACCAGGGTGCACAGGAACGACGACAGCATCACCACGAAGTCCTGCCTGCAAAGGGGATGGGGCACCCGAGTCAGCACCACGCGGGCACCATGCGTGCATGCGCGCACCTGTCTGTCTTCCAGAGCCTGATGTACTCTGCGACGTCCACGAGCCCCACGACCGAGGTGATCACGGTAACAGCGAGAACAGCCTTGGGGATGTACTGCAGAGGCTGCACGGCGCGTGAGACAGAGAAGTTGGGAAGAGGGGAGAGAGAGAAGAAGAAGAGACTCATACAGTTGTTAGAGTGAACAGGGCGACCATGACGAGGATCCCCGTGAGCGCGTTGGCGATGGGCGTCTTGGCCCCAATGCTGTCGTTGACAGCGGTCCGCGAGAGGCTCGCCCCGATGGGATGGCTCCCGAAGAACGAGCCCACAAAGTTTGCCATGCCAAAGGCGATCAGCTCCACGTTGGACTGTATCGCGTGCTTGCGCAGCGACGCGAAGCGCGAGGCTAGCGCGAAGGCGCTGATGTAGCTGACGACAGCGATCAGGAACGACGGGGGCAGCAGGTCGACAGCCTCGGCGAGCGAGAGGGTGGGCACCCTGGGCATCGGGATGCCCGAGGGGATTGCTCCCACGGCGCTGATACCGTACTGCCTCAAGTTGAGCGACCAGCCGAGCGCGATTGAGAGCGCCATCGTCAACAGCGGCGTCGGGAACCACCTGGGGACGCGCTTGATCCTCTTGATTGTCTCAAGCACAGCAAGGCACGCGACGGACACCACAACGGTGGGCCAGTCTGCAGGAGTGAGACAGGGCGTAAGGAGATCCGCCATGGGGCTGTCAGAAAGAAGGGATGGGGGTCACACTCAACTCGTCTTGACGATCTTCTTGGCGATGTCGATGACTACGACGGTGAAGTAGTCGCTCTGCCGGACCTGAGCGTCGTCGGGCGGTCAGTTGCAAGGATGCACAGACGCGGGCGCGTGGAAAGTGAGAAGGAGATGCTCTATCTCACGGAGTACCCGAGGCACGACGGGATCTGCGTGGCGACGATGATCACCGCAGAGGCGGACACAAACCCGTTGAGCACGGGGCCGGCCAGGAAGCTGACGACGAACCCGACGTTCAGCAGCCCCATGGCCACCATCATCGCCCCCGACAACTGCGCCGAGAGGAGAGGCCCGAGGCCCGGAGAGCAGCACGTCAGAGCGCACCAGAGCGCGTGTGTGTGTGCGAACCATGGCCATCGCCAGCGAGAGGCGTATCGTGTCGGCCTCGAGCTGCGCCTCCGACGCCGAGTCGGCCGGTGAGCGCAGCGCCACGACGCCCGCGACGCCCGAGGCGGTCAGCAGCGACGAGAGCGCGACGGGGCCGACGGCCATCTGCATCGAGCTGCCGAGGCACGAGTAGACGACGAGCGGCACAAACGACGAGTAGAGGCCGTAGATGGGCGGCAGGCCGGCCAGGTACCCGTAGGCCATGCTCTGCGGCAGCAGCAGCACCGCCACCGTCAGCCCCGCCAGCACGTCGTACTTGGCGTCGCCCGCGCGGTACCTGGGCCCCCAGCGCACCACCGGCGGCACAAACTGCCGCAGGAACACCTTCCCCCGGTACCTGTGCGTCCCCCCATAGGATTTTTTGTTTTTCTCGTCGGTTTCGGGTCGTTTCCTGACCGCGTTTTTTCGGGTCTCTGTGGCGTCATGGAGGCGTCGGCAGAGAAGGGAGGGGGGGTGGGACCTCCAGGACTTGCGGTTGAGGAGGGAGGCGATGGCGGAGGAGGCGAGGAGCGGGTCCTGCTGCTGCTGCTGCTGCTGGGGGAGCTCGTGCTCGTGCTGCAGCGGCGAGTGCTCAGCGGCGGCTGCGGGCTTGGGGGTGCGCGAGTCGGGGTCGCCCCGAGCGCGCAGGTGCGGGCTGTCCGAGGCCGTGTTGGCGTTGGCCGGGTCTGCTGCTTGGGGGCGGGACATCATGCACCTGGGTGGGTTTTGTGCGTCTGTGGTGCCCCGGTTTGGTATCGAACTGAGCAAGATATTCATTTCTTCACCCCGATTCCAAGGGGTCTGGATGACGGGACCGCTCGCATCTTCCCTGGTATCTGTGCCTCGCACGGGTGCAGTCCCCTGGGCAGACGCTTCAGGAATTCGAGGTAGAGGGCAGCTGGCAGATGCGTCCGCAGCCGAAGATGCGAGATGAATCAATTGACCGGGGTCTGCTTCTTTGTATGGCTGCTGTTCGAAATGAACAATACAATTCGTCATAAGAAATGCAACACGCCATGATCATCAATTCTGTGACGTTGGCTTAGTATCGGGACCTCCATGAGATCTTCCGAAATCTATCAAAATATCAGAGATTACATCAGCACCCATCGAAAGAATCTACAGACCCAAATCACCCGATGGCTACGATGCAGGACGAGCCCGCGAAGAAGCGCGTGCGCACCGAGGCCGCGCCCGCCGAGGACGACACGTCCAAGTCCAAGGTCTTCATCCGCAACCTGCCTCCGGACACCACCTCCGCCTCGTGCCGCATCCCCGCCCCCTCCTCTGCCCACTCCCCCGCATCAAACTGAGACGTCTCCCCGCGACGGGCCCCCCGCCACCGCAGCCTCGAGAAGACCTTTGGCGAGTTCGGGCCCCTCAAGCGCTGCTTCGTCGTCACCGAGAAGGGGACGGGCAAGTGCAATGGCACCGCCTTTGTCCAATTGTGCGCAGCCGCCGCTGGGGGTGGCCTCCCTCCAGCCCCTCCCTCTGCTCCTCTGGGTGGTGGTGGGCAGCGAGGAGTGCTGTGCGCTCTGTTCTGAGCCCCCGCTGCGCGCAGTGCCGTCGACGCGGACGCCCAGAGGGCCGTCGACACCGCCAACGGGAGCAAGGTCGGCAGCAGGCGCGTCATCGTGTCGCTGGCCAAGCGCAGGAAGAGGGACACCGAGTTCCTCGAGAAGCTCAAGACCCGCCGCTCCAAGGAGGCCAAGAAGGTATCCCGATTCTCCCCGAGAGATATGGATATCTGGATTCCCAGATTCCGCCTTCTGAAAATCTCCTGTATGTACTGACCTGCCGCTCGCTGCCTGCAGGAGGAGGACCGCGAGATGCGTGCCACCGCGCTGGGCGCCAGGAAGCTGATGCCCCAGAAGAACGCGCCCTCTGGCGCCGCCCCGATGGACGAGGACGAGGACGACGACGACGAGTTTGACCTCGAGCAGCAGGGCTTCTCCGAGAAGGCCAAGCGCTCCATCGCCAACACCGCCCGCGCCACCGGCGTCGCCAAGCAGACCCCCAAGTGGTACGCCGTGAATACTCCCGCCTCGCAGGGCCATGAGCAGTGACGTCACTACCGGCCCCCGGGAGAAAGGCAGCAAACAAACCGTTGCCGCGCCTCCCAGCAAATGAGTAGTGACGTCACTGCTCATCGCGGATAGAGAGGACCCTCCCAGGGCAGTGGCTCTCGCCGCCCTGGGTGGCAGTGACGCCTCTGCCTGTGGCCTGTCGTCGGCGGGTCTCTGACGAGTTTTGTCCCTTGCGCAGCGTGAGGCTCGCGTGCCGGTCGGTCATTGTGAAGAACGTGAGCTCCGAGGCGGTGCGCGACGGCGTCGTCAAGCTGGCGGGCGACGCTGGCATGCTGCGCGACGACGAGAGCGACCTCGAGCCGCGCAACCTGGGCATCCGGCTGGCCCTGCGCTCGCCGGCCGAGGCCCAGGTCGTCGCCGACGCCATCAACGGCAAGACTGTCGAGGGCGTCGTCGTCACCGCCCGCGTCCAGCGCAAGGAGGTCCGTCCCTGTCCCACCCCCGCGTGCAGTCCCCAGCCTCACGTGCTCCGGTGCTCTGTTTGCGGTCTCTGCTGCGTAGTTCGCCGAGGGCTCGCGGCTGATTGTGAGGAACATGCCGTTCAAGTGGGGCGAGAAGGCGCTGAGGGCCAAGTTCGGCAAGTACGGCGAGATCCTCGAGGTGGTCATACCGCTGAACCACGGCAGGCCCAAGGGCTTCGCCTTTGTCCAGTTCGCGGACAAGGCTGACGCCAAGAAGGTGCGACAGGCCGCAGCTCGCTCGCACAGCACAGCTCACAGCCATTTGCCCGTTGGCACCGTGCACGCTGTGCAGGCGATGAAGGCCATCGACGGCACGCCATCGTTCAAGGGAACCGTCTCGGTGACGGTGGCCGTGTCGAAGGAGGTCTACGAGACCAAGGGGCAGACGAAGGACGAGGAGGCCGAGGAGGAGGAGCACAAGGACGAGGACGACAACTCGGACGACGACAGCGACGAGGAGAAGCCCAGGAAGAAGAGGGACGCCCCCGACTCGGAGAACGAGAGCGATGCCGATGGCTCCGGCGAGGACGAGGAGGAGGAGGAGAAGCCGAAGAAGCGCGACGTCTGGCAGCCCGAGGAGGACGACGAGGACTACGAGGAGGCCGAAGAGGCTGATGAGCAGGACGAGGAAGAGGAGGACGAGGAGCAGCAGAAGAAGGACGAGGCCAAGTCCAAGAAGAAGCAGAACGACGCGGAGGAGCGCGAGAGGAAGCGCAAGGGTACGCTCGCGCTCGCCAGCGTTTCCCGTCCGCTTCGTTGCGCACTGACCTCCGCGCCGGTTTTGCGGTTCGCAGAGCAACTCGAGTCGACGGTCTTCGTGCGCAACCTGCCGACCACCGTGACCGAGGAGTCGCTCTCGAAGCTGTGAGTGTTCCTTGGCAGCGAGCGCTGCGCCCCTCCCACACGCTCGTATTGGGGCTCGCCTTCTGACGCAACGCGTTCGTCCTTGCGCAGCTTCGCCAAGTTCGGGGAGATCCAGTATTGCAGGCTCGTCATCGACCAGATGACCGGCAAGCCTCGTGGCTCCGCCTTCGTGTGCTTTGGCGACAAGATCAACGTGTCGCGAGGTACGCATGGGGCCCAGTGCCAGCCCTTCTCGAATGCCTCCCGAGTGGGCCACTGACGACGGCTCTGCCATTCGTGGCGCGCAGTGATGGCGGACGCGTACCCGTCGTACGGGCCGACGAGGGGCAAGGCCGAGGGCGAGAGCTGCATCACGATGGACGGGCGCTCGCTGGTGATCTCGCAGGCGATGGACAGGGAGAACGCCGAGAGCATGTCTGAGGAGAAGCGCAACGCCGGCAAGAAGGTCCGCCACGAGGACAAGCGCAACCTCCGCCTCGCATCGATTGGCTGTGCGTGGCACCACGACATCGCAGACACGTGCCAGCGCAACACGCTAAACGCAAATGCGGTGGCACACACGCACGCGCAGTCTACTCGGCGGACCGCATGGCGGAGATGGGGCTCGAGCAGACGGACATCAAGCGCAGGCAGTCGTCGCTGCAGAAGAAGAACATGAAGCTCAAGAACCCCAACTTCTTCGTGTCGCCGACGAGGCTGAGTCTGCACTATCTGCCGCCGAGCCTGACCCAGGGCCAGCTGCGCAACATCTGCCGCGAGGCCGGCAGGATCGAGGGCGACAAGACTCCCGCCGTCGTGCGCCAGTGCAAGATCGTGCGCGAGAAGGTCGAGGCTGAGGCGGACGCAGGGGCAGAGGAGGGCCAGCAGCACCGCAGGCGCAAGGACAAGCCCGAGGGCCGCAGCAAGGGCTACGCGTTCGTCGAGTTTGCCGAGCACAGGAACGCGCTGGCGGCGCTCGAGAAGCTCAACAACAACGGCGAGCTGTTCGAGGGCCGCAAGCCGATGGTTGAGTTCGCTGTCGAGAACGCCGCGGCGATCAACAAGCTCAAGCGCTCGATGGAGCTGGGCAAGGCGGCGCTGGAGCGCAAGAGGAAGCAGGCGGAGGCCCTTGCACGCAAGGAGAAGGAGGCGGCGGCGGCAGCAGCGAAGCCGCCGACAAAGAGGCAGCGCGTCGAGCAGAAGAAGAAGCAGACGCTGGAGATGGAGAGGCGGCAACAGCAGCAGGAGAAGCTTGCGAAGAAGCGCGAGAGGAAGAGCATGCGCCAGACCAAGGGCGAGGCCAAGGCCGCGTACAAGACGATGGTCGATCAGCTTAAGAAGGACCTGCAGTGAGGCGAGGCTGCCCTCACTGATATGCTTAACAAGTCTGCTCTTATCTCCATCGCAAAAATGCACTGCATCACATGTGTCACTCTCCTGACTCCTGAGTTTGTTGTCTCAGCACCAGAACGGCGCCAATCAATCCCCCATCACGGTGACTTTTTTTTAAATTTGGTTTCGTATCACTGTTCCGCAGGCCAATTTCCCATGTATTCCGCACGCAGCACACAGTAATTTGAATTCCTAATTGGGAAGTTCTGTGACTTCTGTCCAGGCCATAATTCGGTTATTGAAATGGCGAGAACCCCTTCGTTTCTCTCCTCATAAAGACCCTCAGCTCCTGCTTGTCGGGTGTTGCCAGTCCAAAGCCTCAGATTATGTCATCACGCTTTATTCCATCTTGATGTTCTTTGGAAATCGGAGATTCATCTCTCCAAGAATCTGCAGATTTGATTGCGTTTCACCGACATGCACCCGCGTACACACCGCGCCACTCGCATCGCACCTCTGCTGCCTGATGGGTCTCATCCAGCTCGAGCCCGGTGAGCTCGACCTCGACCTCACGCTGCAGCCCGGCCAGTGCTTCTCGTGGGACCTCCTCGACGACGACGCCGCCAGCGACCCCCCGGCCTCCCACGACGCCCCCGGGCGCTCGTGGCGCGCCGTCCTGCCCCCGGGCGCCTCCACCCCGGGCGCCGGCGTCCTCGTGACGCTGCAGCAGCGCGGCGCCGGCCTCTGGTACGACGCTGCCTGCGCTACCGACGGCGCCGACGTCGACGGCCTCGTGCGCTCGTACCTGCGCCTCGACGACTCTGCCGCCGCGCTCTACGGCCGCTGGGCCGAGGCCTCGCGGGGCTCCGCGCTCGGCGCCGAGTTCGCGCGCGTGAGCCCCGCGGCCCCGGGGCTGCGCCTGCTGCGCCAGCCGCCCGCCGAGTGCCTCGTCTCGTTCATCTGCTCGCAGAACAACAACGTCGCCCGCATCGCCTCGATGGTCCGCGCGCTGCGCTCGGCCTACGGCAGGCCGCTGCCCGGNGCACTCTCCTGACTCCTGAGTTTGTTGTCTCAGCACCAGAACGGCGCCAATCAATCCCCCATGGTGACTTTTTAAAAACATTTGGTTGCGTATTAGTGTTCCGCAGGCCAATTTCCCATGTATTCCGCACGCAGCACACAGTAATTTGAATACCATTGCCACTAAACTACAATCTTACCCCATAAAGTCATAAAGTCAATTCCTAATTGGGAAGTTATGTGACTTCTGTCTATGCCCACTGCTGTGTGGAAAAGCCAGGCCATATTTCGGTTATTGAAATGGCAAGAACCCCTTCGTTTCTCTCCTGCTTGTCGGGTGTTGCCAGTCAGAAAACCTCAGATAATGCCATCACGCTTAATTCCAGTTTGACGCCCATCGGAAATCGGAGATTCATCTCTCGCCAAGAATCTGCAGATTTGATTGCGTTTCACCGACATGCACCCGCGTACACACCGCGCCACTCGCATCGCACCTCTGCTGCCTGATGGGTCTCATCCAGCTCGAGCCCGGTGAGCTCGACCTCGACCTCACGCTGCAGCCCGGCCAGTGCTTCTCGTGGGACCTCCTCGACGACGACGCCGCCAGCGACCCCCCGGCCTCCCACGACGCCCCCGGGCGCTCGTGGCGCGCCGTCCTGCCCCCGGGCGCCTCCACCCCGGGCGCCGGCGTCCTCGTGACGCTGCAGCAGCGCGGCGCCGGCCTCTGGTACGACGCCGCCTGCGCTCCCGACGGCGCCGACGTCGACGGCCTCGTGCGCTCGTACCTGCGCCTCGACGACTCTGCCGCCGCGCTCTACGGCCGCTGGGCCGAGGCCTCGCGGGGCTCGGCGCTCGGCGCCGAGTTCGCGCGCGTGAGCCCCGCGGCCCCGGGGCTGCGCCTGCTGCGCCAGCCGCCCGCCGAGTGCCTCGTCTCGTTCATCTGCTCGCAGAACAACAACGTCGCCCGCATCGCCTCGATGGTCCGCGCGCTGCGCTCGGCCTACGGCAGGCCGCTGCCCGGCGCCCCGGCGGGCGCCCCGCGGGCGTTCCCGACGCTGGCGGACCTCGCGGTGGCGCGCGAGTCGGAGCTCAAGGGCATGGGGTTCGGGTACCGCGCGCGGTACGTGCCCGCGGCTGCAGCCCAGGCGCTCGAGAGGGGCGGCGAGCGGTGGCTGGGGCTGCTGGGCACCGCCGCGACGCCGTACGAGGAGGCGCGCGGGGCGCTGCAGGAGCTGACGGGCGTGGGGCCCAAGGTGGCCGACTGCGTGTGCCTGTACGCGCTCGAGAAGCTCGAGGCGGTGCCCGTCGACGTGCACGTCATGGAGGTCGGCAGGCGCTGCGGCGTGTCCGCGGCCAGGAAGGGGGCGGGCAAGGCTGCGGCGCAGGCCGTGGCCGACGAGTTCAGGCTGCGGTTCGGGGACAAGGCGGGGTGGGCCCAGCTGGTCCTCTTCACCGCGAGCCTCATGAAGGGCAAGGCGTCGCCGTAGCGGTGGCCCGATGCGATGCCAGTCAGCTCGCTGTAACTGTCTGTGCTTGCCACACACTCTGTTGCAACAGAAGAGCTGGTTTCCGCAGCAGCGTCACTGTGTTGGGGGCAGTGTCATGGCCAACAGCAGAGAAGAGAGAAACCGGCACTGTTATTGAGCTCCTGGCTGGCGCCTTATGCCGGAGGACCTGGGATGGGGCTGCGCTCGCCCGCCGGCGTTCGTGGTGCCGTCGGGCGTGCGCGGCTGCCGAGAACGGGTCAATTTTGGCGTTTGGTGTAAGAAGTCAACCAAGTGCAATCAGAATTGATCAATGGCTGGGGCTGCTTGATTCTCGTGGGACCGCGCACAGGGAGCCCTTTTTCGCGTAGATCTGCACTTGCAGTAATAACTGAACTCGGAACTTGTCTTTGGACTTGTTTGTGGAACCCCAAAGGGATCCGGTCCGCACAGCCATCAGAGGCTAGCAGTTCCACTCTTTTCACCCAAGAGAGTGGGAGAAAAACTAGCTGCGAAGGCTAGGATCACTCTTTGCACGTCAGAGAGTGAGAGAAACACTAGCTACGGTGGCTAGGAAACACTCTTTGCACGTCAAAGAGTGAGAGAAACACTAGCAGCAATGGCTAGGAAGCGCACCGAGGCGCTGTGAGTATGAACTCCTCGCAGTGTGACGCGGCGCATGCCGATCGCCCTCCCCAAAACACACTTTATGGGTCCGCTTTTCTCGCTCGAATAATATCGGGAGAAGATACGTGTATCGCAAATTTCCCGTGGAAAGCGTACAACACAAGCATAGCTGAGCCTCGACTTGAGGAGACCCGTCTCCGCCGAGGGCAGGCACGAGCTCTGGGTGCTCCCCCAGCCTGGTCTGGCGGGTATCTTCTCGGTATGTCGTGCGCAAGGCCTGCTCGCTTGACTGCGGCCAAGTTCGGGCCCACCGGACCGACTGGTGGGTCGGAGACCGCGGCATTGGCATCTTCACCCTAGCGTGCTTGTGCGGTCGCCAACGCATTCCCCCGCTTTCCCTTGAGCGCAGATACCGCAAGGATGGCCCTGGTCGCAACAAAGGCCAACCTCCCGTACACTCGTCTGTCTCCTTCTGCGTTGCCTGAGCTGGGCAGCATCACGGGGATGCCCCACGCCATGACCCTCTCGAGGTTGGACCCCGATGTCCAGCTTCATGCCGGTGAGGAATCCTGACGTGCGGTCCATCGTCTTGTTCTTCGCAGCATCAGTAATCGTCAAGGCACAAATGAAAGTAAGACCAACGCTGGGAAATAAGTTGCATTTATGGTCTGGACACTCTGCAGAGTCCCCGAATCGTCTGCTGTGTTACTTGCGTGGCGGGGCCTGGCCGAACTTCACTGAGCATCGTGCCCCTCGGGCAAAACAGAGAAAATATCAGTTAACCGGAGACACCAATTTGGACTACGCAAATAACCACCAAAAGCGGTTGGGCACCCCCGTATCCCCTCCCCCGAGGCACAGAAAGCAGCAAGCAGCCCCGCCGGCGCCGCCCACAAGCAAGAAGCAAGCAGCCGTTCGCATGGAAGACGAGTCGGTGCTCGTCGGAGAGCTCTTCGACGCCGCCAAGCGCGGCAACCTCGACGCCCTCGCCGAGTCGCTCGAGGCCGCGGGCAGCAGCCGCGGCGCAGCGCTCGCCGACGAGCTGGGCAACACGCCGCTGCACTACGCGGCGGGCGGCGGGCACGCCGACGCGTGCGCGGCGCTGCTGGCCGCCGGGGCGGACATCAACGCGGCCAACGCCATCGGGCAGACGCCGCTGCACCGCGCGGCGATGCGCTGCAGGGCGCAGGTTGTCGAGCTGCTCGTCGCGCGCGGCGCAAACATAGAGGCCGTCGACAAGGAGGGCGACGCGCCGCGCGACGTCTGCAACGACGCCACCGTCCGCTCCATGCTGGCGCGTGCGTGTGCCCCCCCGCGCGCCCCCCCACGCCCGCGCTGGGAAAGTTCAGTAATTGTGAACTCGGACTGACTTCCCTCCCCCCCGCTCTTAATTGCGTGCCGCAGCGGACCTCGACATCGGGGCCGACGACGAGTCGAGCAAGGGCGAGTCGGGCGAGGACGAGGAAGACGAAGAGGAGGAGGACGCGTGAGGGAGGCAGGGAATCAAGCGAGCGACGGGCGGTGAGGGAAGAAGAGATAGAGATAGAGAGAGAAGAGGCGCGCGTAACCGAGTGTGGTGCAGGCAAGACAAACTGCAGACCCCCTCCCCCCGTGCACCACCAGTGCCCCCCTCACACACGCACTCCCCCCCACGCCCCCCTCTGCCCTCAGCCTCCTGGATTCTAACAGCAAAGCCTCTTGTTTTTCTGTCTTCGCTGCACGGCCAAGACCCAAGAGGGGAGAGAGCCTCCCCAGCTACTCCGCAGGAACGGGGGGGGACCTGTGGACGGGTGGTGGCACACACAGCTGCCCCTGGCCCCCCTCTGACGCGCGACGAGAGCGGGGCCCGCTCAGAAGCCGCCGCGGAGCGCGAGGACGAGGTGGAGCACAGTGCCCGCCTCGACGTTGTAGTCCTTGGCGGTCTTCTCGTCGGCCCTGAGGGAGCAGAGCAGAGAGCACAGGGGAGCAAGGCAGGCGGATGTCAGAAGAACGCAGACACAGGCCAGCCCCGTGGCTCAGCGCACATCTGCTTGCCGCTGAAGATGAGGCGCTGCTGGGGCGGGGGGATGCCCTCCTTCTCGGCGACACGCTCCTTGATCCTCTCGATCTGTGTGGTGTTGGAGACAGAGAGAGAGAGAGACAGCATACGCGTGGGGGTCGAGCGGGGGGGAGCATAGGGTGCGAGAAACACAATGGGACCTTGTCAGTGGGCTCGATGTCGAGCTCGATCTCCTTGCCCGTCAGAGTCTTGACCTTGATCAACATCGTGCGCGCGGGGGTGTCACAGAGGGAGAGCCGGGGACGCCGGAAGCCAACACAGAAAAGCGATGGAGAGCCGCAAATATCTTCAGCGGGATATTTTCCCAGAAACGCGGGTACCAATCAACTCGTCCTGCATTCTCTTCACCGCGAGGACCCGCTCGAATGCAGAGGGAGGACGACTGGTCTGCGCTCTTGTCGTGCTCGGACTGCATACGGTCCCGCTCCCCCTCGGTTCTGAAATGCCCGTCCTGAGTCATTCCAATCCACAGGCCTGTTCTCGTGGGGATCGCAGGCCCCTCTCGCAGCGGTACCAACGCCTCCCCTGCGTGCATCTCGGCTCACGAAGGGGCTCAGGCAAGAGCACCCTGGCCACTGCCCTGAAGCAGGCGCTGTCGACGCGCTTCGACATCGTTGCCCAGGACGACTACATCGACACAGACGCCGTCGAGGCTGCACGGCAGGCCTCGGGGTCCCCTCTGGGCAACTACGAGACCCCCGACGCCATCGACTGGCCCTCGCTGTGGCTGGCCGTCCGCCTCGAGCTCTGTCGTGCCACCACGCGCTGCCCCGTCCACAGCCCGTCTGGCCGCGACCAGCGGGCATTCCGGGGCCTCGACCCCGCCGTCGTGATCTGCGAGGGATTCCTGCTCTTCGCCAGAGACCCGGAGCTGTGCGGCGCCACGTGGGACGCCAGGGTCTTCGTCTGCGCCACGAGGGAGACGTGCCGGGCGCGCAGGGAGGCCACCGCGCCAGCGCCGCAGGGCTACTTCGACAACTTCGTGTGGCCCTCGTTTGTCCAGTGGAACCGCGAAGTTGCCGATGCCAGTGACGTGCTCGCTGTGGACGGGGAGGCCGACGTCGGCGCAGAGGTTGAGGCTGCGGCATCGCACGTGAGGTCTGTTGTCGCTGCGAGGCTGTCCGGCACTCCAGCGGTCGTGAGCAGCGGCAATGTGCGCTCACGGACGGACCTGGTCTCGCGTACATTCCCGAGTTATACGAGACCCTGAGAACTGGGACAATCAGGCAGACAGGTCAGGGCGTAGAAGAGAGAGGTTTACGCCTTGCGCTCCCGACTCAGGTCCACCAGCACCTCGCGGTCGCCAGACAATGCGTGAGCGCCGTAATGGCCGAGCAGTTCGCTTCGACAAATGATCGGTTTTTCTGCCCGCGCCTTTTTCCCGGAGCGGGACGGAGTTTCGATTCGTCACGCGGCGGTGGACCGCCCTGCGCTCGCTTCTCTGGCTTACCCTCACTCTCTTAAACACTGCCAAGCGAGCACACGCAAGCCACCGAAACAACCACCCTGCGCTGCTGACCGCAATGCTCGGCACCAAGTTTGTCGTCGCCTCCCTGGTTGCCGCCCTCGCCCTCCTCTGCTTCTCGCAGAGCGCCGGGCCCTCGTCGCTCTCGTCTTACTCGTTCCCCTCGTCCTCCGCCCCTTCGTCCGCGGACCAGTTCCAGGAGCTCTCGGAGGCGCAGCTCCTGCAGAAGCTCCGCAACCCGAGCGTCTTGTACGTCGCCCGCCAGTGGCTCTGCACGTCCCTCTTCGGTGAGCCCGCACCCCTTTTCACGCGCCCCCTCCCTCCCCTGGCTGACCCGCGGGGGGCGCGCGCTCTTCGTGCGCGCTCGCAGCGTGCTGCGACGACACGTGGCAGCGCGAGCGGCTACAGGCGATCGCCATCCTCCGCATGTACAGGACGGGCTCCGCCAAGCTCCGCGGCACGGACCCGCTCGTCTCGGGCTTCCAGGGGGCCGCCGCACGCGCCGTGTCCTGGCTCCGCGCCCTCGGGTACCTGAGCCTGGCCTGCGCCGTCGTCGCGGTCTACGAGCTCGTCAGGAGCCTGCTGCACAGGGCCCGCGTCGCCAGCGCCCTGCGCACCGCCCGCAGGCACGCCGCCGCGTTCGACACCGCGCGCGTGGACGAAATCGCGCGCTACCGCCGCGTCTGCGCCAGCCACATGGCCCGCCAGGCTGCCGCCTTCCAGTAGCGCACCTTTGCGAAGGACACCCGGAGCCCTCCGCCTTCCACTCCGCGTACCAAGCGTGTGTTGCTGAGCGAGGAACCCCGCGCACCTTTGTCGTGAAGGCACTTTTGAATGATCTATGAGTACAACACAAGGGATTTTGTCCCCTTGTAGCCCCCTTGTCCAAAGCTTTGTGGGTAGTCAGTTGATTGTGAGTTGTGTCTTTCCCGCCATCTCCCGAGCCGAGAATATCAAAAGGAGCGAGAAATCGCGACCAAGGAAATTGCAGTAATCGGGCGGTTCATGACCTTAGTGAGAGTATGGCATGTTGGCGCAGCGCACAGACCAAGGACGAGTGTCCCACCCCATTCAAGCCGTTGAATAGCCCGTCTCCTAGCAGGAAATTCACGACAGCGAGGCAACGAGACTCAACGAGAACTACCCCCGCGTGCCAGGTGGATGGCACGCCCCTAGTGCCACTCTGCAGATCCTCCCTTGAGAGTGCCTCAGGGGAATCGCCAAATCAACGGTGTTGTGCTATAGGGTGGCCTATGTGCAGGCATGCGGGCATGCGGGGGGGAGTACTCAGCGGGTGCAGTTGTTGTAGTTGGCTATCGCCGGCACCGAGTCAAAGGCGGAATCGATGCCCTCGATCATAATGACGATCAGCTCGTTGACGAACTTGATCTCCGTGGCCAGGTTCATGAGGTCGAGGGCCGACTGCGCCGAAGTCGGCAGCGTCCTCCTGCGCAGCAGGGCCGGGCCGAACGTGTACCCCAGAGCCGCGGCGTCGCTGCCCGTGATCGCCCTGTGCTCCGAGATCTGCTCGAGCAGCAGCAACAGCTTGTAGAGGACGACGGCGTTGCCGATGGGCAGCTTGCGGATGACCTCGCTGATGCACAACAGCGCGCCCTTGGCGCCGCGGGCGGTGCGCTGTATGGCCATCAGCGTGTCGTAGTGCTCGTACGGTATGATCGGGTCGCGCGAGAGCAGCAGGCGCTTGAGGCACATGCCCGCCGTGTTGCACGAGTACTTGTCGACCTTCATGCCCTTTCCGCCGCGCTGTATCTCCTCCCACATGCTGTGCATCTCCTCGGGGAACAGGAAACCGCGGAAAATGTCCGTCTCGTACGTCCCGTNGGCAAGCACAAGGCGGCGCCCACAGGGCTGTAGGCCCCTGGGTCGCAAGCGAGGCACGAGGTGGTGCCCTCACGGGGCTGGAAGGTGTTGGCGGGGCAGCGTGTGCATGACGGTGTTGTAGTGCTAACGTCCCCGCGGTGCAGGGCATGCACGGCAGTCACGTGGAGTGCAAACTTGCCACTTCTGCACAGCAGGCACTTGGGCTGCCTTGCCGGTGCCATGGTCCCTGGGTTGCATTCCGGCCTTGCAAAGAGTGCCGTGTAACTGCCAAGACGGGACACCGTGGGCAGGGAAAGGCACCGACACATACTCGTGTGTTGCTCTGCGCTTGAGCGCCCTCCACCACACGTGGGGGCCTTTTGCACACGGACTGCGGATGAATTCCTGACGTGGAGGTGAGATTTGAGTGATCACTTTTAGGGGGTGAGTGATCACTAATATCTCTCGGGGGGGGACCCAAAATTGCAGTAATCGGGCGGTTCATGACCTTAGTGAGAGTATGGCATGTTGGCGCAGCGCACAGACCAAATACGAGTGTCCCACCCCATCCAAGCCGTTGAACAGCCCGTCTCCTTGCAGGAAATTCACGACAGCGAGGCAACGAGACTCAACGAGAACTACCCCCGCGTGCCAGGTGGATGGCACGCCCCTAGTGCCACTCTGCAGATCCTCCCTTGAGAGTGCCTCAGGGGAATCGCCAAATCAACGGTGTTGTGCTATAGGGTGGCCTATGTGCAGGCATGCGGGCATGCGGGGGGGGAGTACTCAGCGGGTGCAGTTGTTGTAGTTGGCTATCGCCGGCACCGAGTCAAAGGCGGAATCGATGCCCTCGATCATTATGACGATAAGTTCGTTGACGAACTTGATCTCCGTGGCCAGGTTCATGAGGTCGAGGGCCGACTGCGCCGAAGTCGGCAGCGTCCTCCTGCGCAGCAGGGCCGGGCCGAACGTGTACCCCAGAGCCGCGGCGTCGCTGCCCGTGATCGCCCTGTGCTCCGAGATCTGCTCGAGCAGCAGCAACAGCTTGTAGAGGACGACGGCGTTGCCGATGGGCAGCTTGCGGATGACCTCGCTGATGCACAACAGCGCGCCCTTAGCGCCGCGGGCGGTGCGCTGTATGGCCATCAGCGTGTCGTAGTGCTCGTACGGTATGATCGGGTCGCGCGAGAGCAGCAGGCGCTTGAGGCACATGCCCGCCGTGTTGCACGAGTACTTGTCGACCTTCATGCCCTTTCCGCCGCGCTGTATCTCCTCCCACATGCTGTGCATCTCCTCGGGGAACAGGAAACCGCGGAAGATGTCCGTCTCGTACGTCCCGTTCTCCATGATCTGCACGGCCATCGGGCTGAGCCACGCGTCAGGGGCGTGCGAGGGGTGCTCACGAATTCGATGAGGGTGTCCGCGAGCTCCCACTCCTTGCCGACAGCCGGAAGGGACGTCGACGATGGGCACGCCGCAGGCTTCTCCACGACAGCGGGCTTCCTGGCGGTCCCCGGCGACGGCACCTGGGGCACAGATGGCACCCTCTTTGCCGGGTGCTCGTCCGGGTGAGGGGGGATCGGAGGCTTCGAGCGAGCCGGCGGCCTCTGGGCCGGCAGAGATGGGGGCTTGTGGGCCTCCTCTTGCCTACGCTTCTGCTCTGCCTCGGCCCTCCTGTGTTCTTCCTCGGCCTTGGCAGCGAGGCGCTTCGCTTGCTGGTCTTCGTCGTGCGTGACCCTGGCTGGAGGGGGATGTGCTGCGGGCCTGGGAGGCGCAGGAGCTGCCCTTTGTGCCGGTGCTGCTGCGGGCGCCAGCGGTGGGAGCGCAGACGACCTGGGAGAGGGCACCGTCTGGGCCGGGGGTGTGTGGGATGCTGGCTGCTGCGGCTGCGGCTGCGGCTGAGCCTGTGGCTTGGGCGACGGCGACTTGGCGGCTCTGGGCTCGTCTCCGAACCCCTCGTAGCTCCCCTTCGCCTGGTATATTTGCATCTGCGCAAGCGACGCTCAGCACAAGTGCGCTCGCGGGATGAAGGACTGCAGCATACGTAGTGGGGGCGGCAGTAGATCTGCTTGTTGATCATGCAGAACTCCGTGGGGCGCAGCGTGCACTTGCACTGCTTGCAGGTGAAGCAGCCCTTGTGGAACGCCATCCCCGCGGCGTCGACGCGCTCGGTCGGGTAGACCGTCTTGCCGCAGTTGCCGCACTTGTTGTTGGCCATGTTGATCGTCTCGAACCCCCTCGACTTGCCCCCGCCCGCCGCTGCCTTGGCCGGCTTCATCATCTCCTCCTTAGACGGCACAGGGCTGTCGGGTATCGTGTCTTTGCGGAGCGGAAAGAGTCAGCGGGTCACGACGTGGTAAAAACGAAACCCGCCCGCGAAAACCGTATTGAAAATCAATTGGAAGTGCGGCGTGGAAACGTGAATAAAAACCGCACGCACCCTTGAGAAGCGTGACGACGACGGCGTCGTGCGAGCCGCTGAGCAGCAGGCCGCCGCCCTCGTACTCGACGACGCCGCGCTTGCGGGCAGCGACGATGGTGCCGCTGAGGGCCTCGAAGTCGTCGACGGTCTTGGCGAAGAGCTCGCCAAAGGCGATGGAGCCCTGCGGGGACAGGCGCCGGATGGCCGCGATCAGCTTGCGGATCTCCGAGTCGACCCACTTGACGGCCGCCACGCGCCGCTGGTACTCCTTCTCGCGTGCAGCCTCCTCGGCAGCGGACCCCCCGGTTTCGCCGCCGCCGGGGTTCCAACGAGAAGCTATCGACGACATTGCGGGTCTAGAGTTCTACTGATGGTGCGAAAAGGTCGGTTGCTCAGATCTCGGTTTCAAAAATACCGATATCCCGCCGGCCAGATACCGGGGGCGGATATCTGCGATCTACTCTTCCGTCACTCTCGCAGGCGGGCGCCGGGGGGGCGATCCACGGCATCGAGGGGGGTGCTCTTTCATGATCTCCGAATGACGGTCCATGGCGACACGTGTGCGCGGGACAAAGATTCACAGAGGATATTTTCCTCCCCGAGTTCTGCGGAAAAAGATGACGGCATCTGCCACCTCAGTACGATTCATTCATTCGACTTACACTGAACGATGGAGTCACACGGTTCGCATCATCCCCTGGCTCTGCCCATGCGAGCCCACCATGCGGGATTTTCTCTGAAATCTCTGCCCGTGCCGCCCGCGCGCGCCGCGTGTGTCTCGCGTGTCTCGCGTGTCTCGTTGCGCAGACGTGGTGCTCGTTGTCGGGTCTGGCGCGAGGGAGCACGCGCTGGCCGAGTCGCTGGCCCGCTCGCCGCGCGTCTCGCGCGTTCTCGTCGCCCCGGGCAACGGCGGCACCGCGTCGTCTGCCTCCAAGGTCTCCAACGTCGCCGTCCCCGCCGTGCGCCTGCCCGCCCCCCGCCCCTCTGGCTGGGCTCTTGGCTGTGGCTGGCCTGGTCTCACGCACTGCTCCCGCTCTCTGTGTGCCCCTTGCGTGTGTGGCTTTTTTGCCTGCGCGCGTCGGTCGGTCTGTGCGCGGCTGCGCGTGCACTGCGACCAGGACTACGTCGCGTTCTGCAAGGCCGAGGGGGTCCAGACGGTGGTCATCGGCCCCGAGCAGCCGCTCGCCGAGGGCCTCGCCGACGTGCTCAACGCCGCAGGTGCTCTGCTCTGTTCAAACCCCACCACTCATTCCTCCTTTTTTCTCAACGCGGAAAAATTGTTCCGCCTGGGGGGAGGGAGAGGGGGGCGAAAACAACGCGCGCGCAGCACCGCACCACGCGCGGACACGCGCCTCCAACGGCACACGCCAAACTGACCCCCGTGTGGCGCAGGAATCCCGTGCTTCGGCCCGACCAAGGCGGCGGCCAGGCTCGAGTCCAGCAAGGCGTTCTCGAAGGAGTTTATGGTCCGTGCGGGCATCCCGACGGCCGAGTTCAAGGTCTTCTCGGAGCTGGACGCCGCCCGCTCCTACGTCCGATCTGTTCCGTTCCCCGTCGTGCGTCCAGCCGTTTTTGCCGTCCGATCTGCCCCTTCCGAAGGGGCCGTTTCGGGCAGTGCAAGAAATAATGATCTCACCCCCAGCGGAATTCTCCCCGAGAAATGCCTGCGCCCCGTCATAAGTTATGGGTCCGCCCACTGACGATCGGGGATCCGCGCAGGTCGTCAAGGCTGACGGGCTGTGCGCCGGCAAGGGCGTCGTGGTGCCCGAGACCACCGAGGAGGCCATCGCCGCCGTCGACGACATGCTCGGCGCGCACCACTTTGGCTCCGCCTCCAACACCGTCGTCATCGAGCGCCGCCTCTCCGGCTTCGAGGCCTCGGTCTTCGCCTTCTGGTCCGCCGCCCCGCCACTGCTCCTCCCCCCGAGAGTCTCCTGACGTCTCCCCGCCTCCCCGCAGCGACGGCAAGACGTTCCTGATGGTCCCGATGGCCGCGCAGGACCACAAGCGCGCGTTTGACGGCGACAAGGGGCCCAACACGGGCGGCATGGGCGCGTACGCCGGCACGGGCCTGTGCCTCAGCGAGGAGCAGGTCGCCGTGGTCCGCGACCGCGTCGTGGCGCCCGCCGTCGCGCAGATGGCCAAGGAGGGCGCGCCCTACGTCGGCGTGCTCTACTGCGGCGTCATGGTCGACGGCGACGCGATCGACGTCATCGAGTTCAACGCGCGCTTCGGCGACCCCGAGTGCGAGGTCATCCTGCCGCTGCTCGAGAGCGACCTCTACGACCTCGTCCAGGCGTGCACCGCCGGCCGCCTCGCCGAGCTGCCGGCCTCTGCCGTGCGCTGGGCGCAGTCCAAGGTCGCCGCGACGGTCGTGCTGGCCAGCGGCGGCTACCCGGGCAAGTACGCGACGGGCGCCGTCATCACGGGCGTCGAGGAGGCCGCCAGGGTCGACCCCAGCGTCCGCGTCTACCACGCTGGCACCAAGATCGACGGCAGCAACGCGCTGGTCACCGCCGGCGGCCGCGTGCTGGCCGTCAGCGCCGTCGCCGAGAGCATCGGCCGCGCGCTCGACGTGGCGTACCGCGCGGCGTCGCGCATCAGCTTCGCGGGCATGCAGTACCGCTCGGACATCGGGCACCGCGCGCTGGCCAAGGACGCCGTCACGTACAAGCAGGCGGGCGTCGACATCACCGCGGGCGACGACCTCGTCGCGCGCATCGCGCCGGCGTGCAAGCAGACGGTCCGCGTGGGCTGCGACGCGGAGCTCGGCGGGTTCGGCGCGTTCTTTGACGTGCACGCCGCCGGGTACTCGAAGAACCCCGTGCTCGTCAGCGGCACCGACGGCGTCGGCACGAAGCTGATGATCGCGCACGCCTACGGCAAGCACGACACGATCGGCCAGGACCTCGTCGCCATGTGCGTCAACGACATCCTGACGCACAACGCCGAGCCGCTGTTCTTCCTCGACTACTTCGCGACGGGCAAGCTCTCGGTCGCCGAGGCCGCCGAGGTCGTCACCGGCATTGCGCGCGCCTGCAAGGAGTCCGGCTGCGCGCTCAGCGGCGGCGAGACGGCCGAGATGCCCGGCATGTACAACCCGGGCGAGTACGACCTCGCGGGCTTCGCCGTCGGCGCCGTCGACCGCGCGGACCTCCTGCCGCGCCAGGAGCTCATGCGCGAGGGCGACGTCATCCTGGGCCTGCCCTCGTCGGGCGTGCACAGCAACGGCTTCTCGCTGGTGCGCAGGATCGTCGACAAGAGCGGCGTGGCGCTCAGCGACCCGGCGCCGTTCGCCACCGAGTACAGGACGCTCGCCGAGGCGCTGCTGGCGCCGACGAGGCTCTACGTCAAGACGGTGCTGTCGCTGTGCCGCAGCCAGCCCGGCAGCATCACCGGCCTCGCGCACATCACCGGCGGCGGGCTGCTCGAGAACATCCCGCGCGTGCTGCCGACGAGCCTCGACGCGCAGCTCGACTTCAGCGGGTGGGAGCTGCCGCCCGTGTTCGCCTGGATGGCCTCTGTCGGGCCCATCGCGCCGCGCGAGATGCTGCGCGTGTTCAACAGCGGCATCGGCATGGCCATCGTCGTGCCCGCGGCCAACGTCGAGGCCGTCGAGAAGCACCTGCGCGAGGCCGGCGAGGTCGTCAGGCGCATCGGGCGCCTCGTCCCCGCGGCCAACCCCGCGCAGAAGGAGTCGCTCGTGCTGCACGACGGCGCCGAGCAGTGGCTGCGCCGCGCGGTCGCCGCCCACGAGGAGGAGCAGGCGCGCCGCATCGACGCCCTGGCGCTGCTCGCCCGCAACGGGTCGAGCGTGCTGGCCGCCCGCAAGAAGGTGCGCGTCGGCATCGTGATCTCGGGCAGGGGCTCGAACATGCAGAAGATCGTCGAGTCGGTGCGCGCGGACCCCTCGCACCCCGCCGAGGTCGCCGTCGTCGTGTCGGACAAGCCGCAGGCCGCGGGCATCAAGCGCGCGGAGCAGCTCGGCGTCAAGGCCGTCGTCGTCGACCGCACGCAGTTCGCGACGGCCGAGGAGTTTGAGGCGCGCCTGCAGGCCGTGCTCGTGGAGAACGGCGTCGAGCTCGTGTGCCTCGCGGGATTCCTGAGGATCCTCAGCGCGGCGTTCGTGCGCCAGTGGGACATGAAGATTATCAACGTGCACCCGTCGCTGCTGCCCATGTTCAAGGGCATGTACGGCGACCGCATGTTCGAGGCGCAGCTCAAGGCCGGCGTCAAGGTCACTGGCTGCACCATCCACTACGTCACCCCCGACGTCGACAACGGGCCCATCATCGCCCAGGAGGCCATCCCGATCCTCCCCACTGACGACGCCAAGGTAATCTGCCCTGCGCCACGCCATCGCTTCCTCTCGAAACTCACGGTACCCCCTTCCCTTGCAGTCGCTCGAGGAGCGCATGCACGAGGCCGAGCACAGGATCTACCCCGAGGTCGTGCGCGCCCTCGCCGCGGGTCGCGTCCAGGTGACGGACAACGTCGTGCGCGTGGCCAAGGCCACGGAGCAGACTCGCACGCTGCACCTCTACCTGCCCGTTGTGCGCGGCAGCCCCGCGTACAACCGCTTCCGCCAGCGCGTCGACCGCCGCGGCCACTCGTCTGTCGAGATGGACGTAGAGTTCTGCTTCAACGTGCACCTGCACTCCGACTGCGACATGAAGGCGCACGAGATGCTCTCGCGCCTCGACTGGCTGTTCGCCGGCTGCGCCGGGCAGAGGGTCTCGCTGCGCTCGGCGTTCGAGGGCAAGGTCGGCCAGATTGCCGAGCTCGGCCCGCGCATGTTCTTCACGACGCCGTGGTCGACCAACGCCGTCAGCGTCTGCCGCTCGGCGGGCCTGGGCAGCGTGCTGCGCATCGAGATGAGCCGCAGGTACCTGTTCAACAGGCCCGCGGGGTGCAACACGAGCCTCGAGGCGCTGGTCGAGCCGCTGCACGACCGTATGACCGAGTGCCTCTACGACGAGCCGCTCTTCTTCGAGAACCAGCCGCACGTCGAGCCCGAGATGACGTTCACCGTCGACGTGATGAGCAGGGGCCGCGAGGCCGTCGTCGAGGCCAACGCCAAGTTCGGGCTCGCGTTTGACGAGCGCGACCTCGACTACTACACGGACCTCTTTGTCAACAAGATGAAGCGCAACCCGACCAACGTCGAGCTCTTCGACCTCGCCCAGGGCAACAGCGAGCATTCGCGCCACTGGTTCTTCAAGGGCATCCAGGAGATCGACGGCAAGGTCATGGACAAGTCGCTCATGGAGCTCGTCCAGGACACGCTCACGGCCAACCCCGACGGCTCGATCATCGCCTTCGCGGACAACTCGTCGGCCGTCAAGGGCTTCGACGCCGCCGCCCTGACCCCCGAGGTCGTCGGCGAGCCCTCTGCGCTGCGCCCCGAGCCCACCCCGCAGCTCTACCACGCGCTGTTCACCGCCGAGACGCACAACTTCCCCACCGGCATCGCCCCTCGTCCCGGGGCTGAGACCGGCACCGGCGGCCGCATCCGCGACGTCGAGGCCACTGGCCGTGGCGCGCACGTCGTCGCGGGCACGACTGGCTACGCGACGGGCAACCTGAACCTGCCGTGGTACCCGCAGCCGTGGGAGACTCCCGAGCAGGAGTACCCGTCGACGCTGGCGACGCCCATCGACATCATGATCGAGGCGAGCAACGGCGCGTCGGACTACGGCAACAAGTTCGGCGAGCCCGTCATCAACGGCTACGCGAGGACGTTCGGCATGACGCTGCCCGACGGCCAGCGCCGCGAGTGGCTCAAGCCGATCCTGTTCAGCGGCGGCATCGGCTTCCTGCAGGACCAGCACTGCCAGAAGTTCGAGCCTGAGCTCGGCATGATCGTCGTCAAGATCGGAGGCCCGTGCTACCGCATCGGTCTGGGCGGTGGTGCCGCGTCGTCGATGGTGCAGGGCGAGAACAAGCGCGAGCTCGACTTCAACGCCGTGCAGCGCGGCGACCCCGAGATGGAGCAGAAGGTCAACCGCGTGATCCGCGCCTGCGTCGAGCTGGGCAAGGCCAACCCGATCCTGAGCATCCACGACCAGGGCGCCGGCGGCGCGTCCAACGTGCTCAAGGAGATCGTCAACCCCGCGGGAGGCATCATCAACATCCGCGACTTCCACGTCGGCGACACGACCATGTCGGTCTGCGAGCTCTGGGTCTCGGAGTACCAGGAGCAGAACGCGCTGCTGATCCGCCCCGAGTCGCGCGAGCTCTTCTCGAAGCTCTGCGACCGCGAGAAGGTCCCCGTCGCCTACGTCGGCGTCGTCACCAACGACGGCCGCGCCATCCTGCGCGATCGCAACTTCACTGGCACCGCCGCCGAGTTCCCCGAGAACTTTGACCTCCAGGACGTGCTCGGCTCGATGCCGCGCAAGACGTTCAGGTCCAAGACGGAGCAGCTCGTGCTGTCGCCGCTCGAGCTCCCCGCCGGCGTCACCGTCGACGCGGTCCTGCAGCGCGTGCTGCGCCTCGTCTCGGTCGGCTCGAAGAGGTACCTGACCAACAAGGTCGACCGCTCTGTCACGGGCCTCGTCGCGCAGCAGCCGTGCGTCGGGCCGCTGCACACGCCGCTCGCCGACTTCGCCGCCATCTCGTTCTCGCACTTCAGCAACGTCGGCTCGGCCACCGCCATCGGCGAGCAGCCCATCAAGATGCTCGTCTGCCCCGCCGCCGGCGCGCGCATGTGCGTCGCCGAGGCCGTGACGAACCTGGCGTTCGCCCGCATCACGTCGCTCAAGCAGACCAAGTGCTCGGCCAACTGGATGTGGGCCGCCAAGCTGCCCGGCGAGGGCTCTGCCATGTACACTGCGTGCAAGGCCATGTGCGACATCATGAAGGACGTCGGCGTCGCCGTCGACGGAGGCAAGGACTCGGTCAGCATGGCGACCAAGGTCGGCAAGGACGTCGTCAAGTGCCCCGGCGAGCTCGTCATCTCGCTCTACGCGCCGTGCCCCGACGTGACGGCGACGGCCACCCCGGACCTGAAGCTCGCGGGCGAGCCCAACAGCCTGCTGCTCGTCGACCTGTCGAGCGGGCACTACAGGCTCGGCGGCTCTGCCATCGGCCAGGTCTACAGGCAGCTCGGCGACAAGTCGCCCGACGTGGACGACGCCGCGCTGCTCGTGCGCGCGTTCGAGGTCACCCAGGAGCTGCTCGGCAAGCGCGGCACGATCCTCGCCGGCCACGACCGCAGCGACGGTGGCCTGATCACCACCGTCCTCGAGATGGCCTTCGCCGGCAACTGCGGCATCAACGTCGACGTCCCCGCCGCCGCCAGCGTCGACCCGATCGCCGCCCTCTTCTCCGAGGAGCTCGGCCTGGTCCTCCAGGTCCCCCGCAGCGCCGAGGAGAGCGTCCTCAAGGCGTACGCCGCCAGGAACGTCCCCTGCGTGCGCATCGGCGAGGCGACGCCCGCGATGGGCGCGCGCGTCGCTGTCAATGGCAAGGTCGTGCTCGAGGGCGACGTGCCGACGCTGCGCGACGCGTGGGAGGAGACGAGCTTCCAGCTCGAGAGGCTGCAGTGCAACGTCGACTGCGTCAAGTCCGAGCAGGAGGCGATGCACACGCGCAAGGAGCCGCGCTTCACCCTGACCTACAAGCCGCAGCCGACGGCCGACGCCATCCTGCACGCGGCGGTCAAGCCGCGCGTCGCGGTCATCCGCGAGGAGGGCAGCAACGGCGACCGCGAGATGCACGCGTCGCTGTTCCTGGCGGGCTTCGAGCCGTGGGACGTCACGATGACGGACCTGCTCAACAAGCGCATCACGCTCGACCGCTTCCGCGGCGCGGCGTTCGTCGGCGGGTTCAGCTACGCCGACGTGCTCGGCTCGGCGACGGGCTGGGCGTCGTCGATCCGGTACAACGCGCACATGGCGGCGCAGTTTGAGGCGTTCAGGACGCGCGCGGACACGTTCAGCCTCGGCGTCTGCAACGGCTGCCAGCTGCTGGTGCTGCTCGGCTGGGTCGCCGACAACTCGCCGCTGCGCCCGCGCATGGCGTGGAACAAGAGCGGCCGCTTCGAGTCGCGCTTCAGCAACGTGCGCATCATCAAGAGCCCCGCGATCATGTTCGAGGGCATGAGCGGCACGGAGCTCGGCGTCTGGGTCAGCCACGGCGAGGGCAGGTTCGAGATGCAGCTCAGCGGGCCCGAGGGCCAGGCCGACTACCCCGAGCTCGAGGACATCGCGCCTGTGCGCTACATCGACGACGACGGCAACGTCACGACGCGCTACCCGTTCAGCCCCAACGGCTCGCCCGCTGGCGTCGCTGCGCTGTGCTCGCGCGACGGCCGCCACCTGGCGATCATGCCGCACCCCGAGCGCACGACGCTCAAGTACCAGTGGCCGTACAAGCCCACCGCGTGGCTCAAGGACGAGCCCGAGGTCTCGCCCTGGATGCAGATGTTCCAGAACGCGTACAGGTGGGTTGCCAAGTGCTGAGCGGCGACATAACACGCATCACCGGCATTAACGACATACGGGCCACTCCAATACATTGCGAGGGATGCATATCCTCTTTTTTTCTACAACGTTGGATCTTATCTTCAACTGTATCCGGCCATTGTATCTGGTATTTCTTGGAAACAGTATCTTCATCAGAGCCTACTTACTTTGTGGGGGAATGCAGTACTGTTGGCTGCTTTTCGTGGCACTCTGGATCGGGACACCTGTGGGTGCCACCCAGAACCTGCCCGCAGAGTGGTCGTCTTGCATGGTGACTCCCGCATTGACATGACATGCCACTTTTGTGTGACCAGTAGTGGATGCAGACAATGATGGACTCGGCTCAACAGATGGAGAGCAAGGGGCTGCCATTCCCTCTGATCGATCTGCTTCTGACAGGCACAGCGAGCCGCCCATGCACTCTCACCGCCGCCGCAGAGAGATGCAAGAGGATGCCGAATTCCCAGTTATCTTGCGAATTCATCCGGCAGATTGGGGCGCGGAATTCTCTCTATCTCCACAAGAGCGCCAGCTCGTTCTGCTACACCCTCCAGGTGTCCGACGACAACGAGTGCCAGGCTTGCAAGATGATAGTCTCGGTGGTCCAGGGTCTTGTGTCCCAGAAGGTCTCAGTTCCAGCAATCGGGGAAGCCATAACAAGGGTGAGGTTGCCATATTCTGGAGCATCAGTAACGGAGAGGCTCAGCTGTGCTCGAGCATCTATGTGGACACCAGGGTCTGTCAGGCAATCGCTGGCGTTCAGATCGAGGACCTCCTCAAGTGGCTCCACGTGTACGGCGCAAGCGCTCCTCTTTTCTGATGGCGCACCGAAGGTGGGGATCGCCGGGGGATGTGTGCATTCAGCTGGGGATCTGCTCGCCCGATGAAGCGGGATTTTGAGACCCCTGCTCTTGAGATTGCCTGTACACAGGAATGAAACTCAACGCGGTTGTTTGAATGAGGTCATGCGTGTCACCGATATCGGTGCTCGGATTTTTGGGGAGATTCACTCAAATCTGTCTCCATGGAGCCCGAGGCCAAGCGCTACAGGCGCACCAAGATTGCCCCCGAGCGCCCCGCCGGCGGGCCCAATGACATCTGGTACTCGCGCTCGAGCAATGCCGCGTCAATGGCGCGCCGCGCTCGCCGCCTGCTCGAGAACGGCGAGACGGTCACGGTGCACGGCCTGGGCGCAGCACTCGCCGGCGCAGCCACGCTCGCAGTGCGCGTGCGCGACGCGTTCCCGCCCGGCAGGGTCGCAGTGCACACGACGACGTCGTCGGTGGCGCTGGCGGACGAGGTGACGGTCAAGGGAGAGGAGGAGGAGACGATACCCGAGATGTGCGTGAGGATCAACTCGGCGATACACCTGCGGCTGCAGCTCCTGCCTGCGCAGGCAGCCGCCTCGCGCACGCCCTCTCCCGCTCCGCCTGCTACGCCCAAATAGACCGATCTCCCACCACCCCTTTGGCAACGCTCCTCTGGACCGACAGGCTCGTCTTTGTTGCGCACTGGCAGACCTGGGGGAGCAGTTGTTGGCTGCTCACTCAGAGCTGCCCGCACTCGATGATCTTGCACTCGATCTTGGGCCTGTTGTTGGGGCCCACAGAGACGTTCTCGATGGCGTGGACGACCTTCATGCCGTCGATGACGCGGCCGAACACGACGTGCTTGCCGTCGAGCCAGTCGCAGGGCACCGTCGTGATGAAGAACTGGCACCCGTTGCTGTTGGGCCCCGAGTTGGCCATCGACAGCATCCCGGGCCCCGTGTGCTTGAGCTGGAAGTTCTCGTCGTCAAACTTGTCCCCTACGTCCCCCCGAGTCAATTGCATATCGTCTGGAAAGCCCAAGAGCGCTCCCTGGCTGCGTAGTCGCACCCCGAGGTCGCTCCTGGGAGGCACCACGCCCACCCAGGGGTCCCGAGGGCAGGCGCAGAGAGGGGATAGGGGAGTCTCACCGTAGATTGAGATGCGGCCAGTGCCGTTGCCGTAGACAAAGTCGCCAGCCTGCACCATGAACTCCTTGATCACTCTGCGGGTCACCCGCCACCTCCTGTGAGGCGATAGAGGGGGAGGGGGGTGTCGCAGGGTGTGGGGTGGTGGGCACCGGTGGAAGATGGAGCCCTTGTAGCCCATGGGGACGCCGCCCTTCTTGAACTGCCCGGTGCAGAGCTGGCGGAAGTTCTCGGCCGTCTTGGGCACGACGTCGGCGAAGAGCTCGATCTTGATGCGCCCGATGGGGTGCCCGGAGATGGCCACGTCGAAGAACACAATGGGGTTGGTGCCGTCGTTCAGCGGGTCCATCGTCGCTGTTGCCGCCATCTTTCCGCCTGATTGTTGAATCTCTCTAACCAGAAAATATCTCACGCATATTCATATCTTGGATGCCACGCCCAACAACGCGTCCGCTCGACTTGGCGAGTTATTTGCCATCCATCCACACTCTCTAGTAGAGGGATCATGACCAGATGAAATTCCAAGTCCAGGGCACTCTCCAGCCCATCCCATTGCTGCAGAACATCTCACTGGGGACAGCACAGACTGCAAGAACTGACTGCAAATCAAGTCGAGAACAAGCGAATAAACTGTTCTGGGTACCCAATGTGGAAAACTGTCGGTTGCAGCATGGTTACACAAGAAGATCTGCTGGCTACGAGTGGCATCATGTGAGTAACTGTGCAGGTCCAGTTCTGTGTTCCTCTCTCCATGTCTGCCATTGCCTCTGACCCCCACTACGAGCTCATGTCTGAGTCATCTTATGAGAACATCTCCAACCCTGACCAGGATGTCAATGACAACAGCCCGCAGCTGCACAAGTAGTACAAAAAGTTGATAAGCAGAATTTTCAAAGAAAAAGATATAACAGACATTCCACCACCTTATAACTATCTGCATTTTTCTGTGTTTTTCCCACTCGAATTGTGCCCATTTTAGGTGTTTTTATCATTTTCTTTCGAAAACTCGTTTATTTCGCAAATAATTAAGTATAATTGCTCATAAACGTGGAAAATGAGGAATTCAAAGTGAGAAATGCTACATTGAGTATTTGTTAGTGGTATAATATATATGCTGATACTTTTTTACCAATAGACAATTTCCATGCAACAAATAGAGTTATTTCAAAAATGCCTGTGATATCTTTATGCAAACACACTTGAGAACTAATGTAATTAAGAGCATGAATTTATGGCAATTTCTAACGATTTGTATTGATTTGATTGCAATTTCTGCACACTACTCTCCAAGTGGGCCATCAGCATGTGTCCTGCTGGCTTTCCAGCACATGTTCTGTTCAATCGCACTCCAGGTTTCATTTCTGGGATGTGAGAGGGATGTCAGTACAATACTGGTGTTCAGACATCCACTGGAGTACCTCTACATGTGGTGGCCTCCTGTTTGGAATGCCATAATAGCTGTTATGTCAAATAAGTATGCCACAGAGCTCATCACTATGCACTGCACATTCATTCATGAAAGCCTACCACTGCCCTGGAGATTCATGCATTCCACGGCATTCTCATGTATATGAGCATCAAGAAGAACGTTGGGGTCTCCAGTCATACTACGACCTTTCAGTTTAGCAATTACTTGGTCAAGAACATGTTCTCCAAGACCTGATTCATGCAGCTGTCATTTGCTCCTTATGAAGAAGGCAATTGCACTGCCTCACAGCTATAAGAGCTTACACCTTTATGTTCAGCAATAATTTGTATCTGCACAGGTTCCTCCAACACTATGAGCGTGTGTTCAGGCCTCTTGCAGATCTCAACGATCCAGTTTCGTACCATCTGAGCAAAGTTAAGATGAGACTCTGCTATCTCTCTTCGTGCTGCTACAGCTTCCAGTATGAATCTGGGGACCCGAGAAACCCACCTGCCCTTTCGTTTTGTGTCTTTCTCTCAGCTGAAGAGTTTCTCCCTCAGCACATACCTTTTTCTCTGTGAAGGAAACTGCAAATGACCACATGTAGCACATTATGTGCATTTTGCATATTTTCGCATTATACATATAATGTGCATGATGCACCATAATCGTTTAAAGCGATTTATATAATTAAATTATTATGAATAGAACGATTGAAACGAATTAATCGCAATTTTGTGATATCAATCAAATAGGTTTTTTTTTTCAGTGCTGGTGTGGAGTGTGTTGTGTTTTGTTTCTCACTTATATTCAAGATCATCAGAGCCAGGCATTGTGCCGGCCGAAATGTGAAGAAATCTTTTCTACAACTTGAAAGCCAGGGCCCACAGCGTCTACAACTTGATCACAAAATATCTGAAGTACTAGCACTTGGTCACCCAAGAATCTACTGAAAAACAGCAGGCACTGACTCCTCCGACCTGGACATGGTCTCGAGCACTGCGGGGGGTGTACTGCTCATCTTGCCCTTCGTTATTTAGCCAATTCCAGGCAGAGAGGGTATATGTTTACTCAGAAGATTCCCAAGAATTCTAAAGCACGACAAGCAGTCCCACTGCCACAGAAGCTGTCACGATTGATTGATAAGTGCCTTATCCATCGAGCAGTTGCCTCAGGGTTCTGTTTTGGGTGCCCTGGTGTGCAAATCCCCTGGCTATGCATGAAAGAGTACAGCCTGCTGCTGAATATGAGTCCCGTGCTGTCCAGATGGCACTTCTGGGGTGATTCTGTCATAATTCTGTTTATACAGTGTTTTCAGCAATGTAGTAAATTGTTGACACACTATGTATTCTGAGTTTTTTCATACCTAATGAAGTTGTCCATGCACAGGTATTGTAGCAGCTGATCTCTGAGGCAGACATGTCACCTGTTTATGTGATATTGATGCTTATGCTACTGCTTCTTTGTAGCCAGCAGCATAAAGTCATTATCCTTCACATGTATCCCTGGTTGGAAGTTAGATATCAATGCGGATTCCAAATTCTCGCCAGAATTCATATGTACAATGATATTATTCTTTAACATTATGAAATGAGCTCTCGAGTTTGTGATGCAGTCGATACAATAATTAGAATACCGTTCTTCTGATTATGATCCTATCATACTGTATAGTTATTGGGTCCTCTTTCTGTACTCTAGATTAATAAAGCAATGTACTCTTAATCCCCTGAAGTGATCACCTTCATTGGGTGTGCCTGGAAGAGTGCTCTGAGCGCACTTATCCACCTCCTGCTCTGTCACATGATAGTACTAGGATGAATACATGGTTCTAAAAAGATACACTTAATATGAATCATTCTGTATGTAGGACGTTTTCAGTAACGGGATCAATTGTGAGAAGACCAAGATTTCCTATAGTATTATGCCAAATTTGACTCACTGTGGATGATCAGTATAGTATTGCAGCAGATGGGCCTCTGAGAACACACTATCAGTCAGTGTGACATTGATGTTCATGCTTCTGGTCCTCTGCTGCCATCAGCTCAAATCTGTCCTTCTTAGCTTGTGCCTGATTGTGCCCCTACTCCGACCTGATCAGGCTGATTAACGAAAACATACTTCTGCATAGAAAACGTGCCAACGACGCAAGTGTGCTGCCTCTGCATTGGGAAGGCACTCTAGATTCAAAAACCCAACACTTCAGACAGTTTGGGTGCTTCTGTAGTGATAAGTTTCATTGCCTGTACCTGGAGAAGAGTCTGAGCACACTTGTCAGCCTCCTGCTCTGTCATACGACTCTTGTAAGTCAAATGCATAGTTCTGTAAATAGGTACACTTATTTTTAGTCTTTAAATTAATATGGCATTATCAGCAACGAGATCAATTGTGAGTGGAGAAAGAAATCCTTTCATCTCAAGCCAAATTTGACTCCCTATGATTGAGCATTGCAGCAGCTGAGCCTCTGAGAACGCACCAGCAGCCTGTGCGATATTACTGTTCGTACTCCTGGCCCTCTACAGCCAGCAGCTCAAAGCCGTCCTTCTTGTAGTGTGTCTGAACATGCCCCAGTGCTGACCTGATCAGGCTGTTCAAGAAAAAGTCACTCGTGCTCAAGAAACGTGCCAACAACCACTCAAACGTGCTGCCCACACCAGCTCTCACATGTAGGGGTCCTACCATCCTATGCTGCTCGAAAACGGTGCAGGTGTGCAGTGCAGTTGTCTGCTGTGCAATAATTGTCTGATCAAGTTGTAGATTTTGAAAACACCAAGTTTTGGCTGGCGTGCCAGGCTCTGAAGATCTTATCCTCCAGCTCTGGTAAAAAAAAGAGCTGTCAGATATCTGTTGGCTGGTGGGAGATTTTTCGACCAGCCGGTAGGAGATATATTATGTTTTTTCCTGTAGGTAACAACAAAAAAAAGTTAGTTTTATAACGTAGCCTCCTCTGTGTGGAGCGTGTCTGTGAGTGCCTTGGTGTAAGTGGTAATGTACTGAGCCTTCTTCTTCTCGGTCTTCTCACCTTGGAAGTTGAACACGTGGTCGGAATGAGCCGCAAAAGAGCCAACAACTGTGAGACAGATGAAGTAGAGAAGGAAGGCCAACGGGAAGCTCTTCACGTCCCACGGGAATGGAATGTATGAGAGAAGTGCATTGACATGATTGACAAGGTTGAAGATAGACCTGTAGAGATCCATTGGAGGTGGGCAGTCTGTTGTCTTTGACGCAAGGAAGGCAGACAGACGACCGCACACAGCCCTTGAACTTGGCCCCTCGTGGAAGATGATATGCTGCACGAGCTCTTCCTTCTTCCCACTCACTCTCGTCCCCAGACCACGGAGTACTACCTGCAGGTCGGCGTTCTTTATCTGCTTGAGCTTCTCAACTCTAGCAGCCAACTTCTCTTTGGCAACCTTGGCAACCTCCTCTGTGTGGGAAGGCTGAGACAGGGAAGAGAAAGGAAGAGAATACGAACCAAGAGAGAGAGAGAGAGCATGCGTGCTTCTTGCTTACTCCCTCCTTCGCAGCTTGTGTTTGCTTCTCTGACTCAGATTCTGCCTCGTCAGCTGACTCTGGCAATAGAATTACATCGCCCCATTAGCATTATAACCGCTACTAGCCCAAATATTTGCACTAGTAGTGCAACTGATGGGCAGGAATTCCCCCGAAAAAGGTGTTATATGCCGGTGGTTTTTGTCTCTTGGAAAAAACGCACCGTGCGTTGTGAGGTAAGCTCGGTATTGGCTGTCCCTCACAACACGAGCAGGAAGCCCATAAGCGAGTGTGTGTACAAAATCGCGCACGATTCTGAATGGGCAGGACTGAGAACTGGGGCTGGGAACAAGGGAATTATAAGTCAGTGGTTATGTCGGCGGTTATTGTCGCCGGCACATACTGTGCCGCTGGCATATAGTATATGCCGCCGGCATATAGCATATGCCGCTGGCATAAAATTCTGTGCCGCCGGCATATAAAGTGAGGAAAGGCAGAGAGAGTGA
>CACRSC010000076.1:130516-195016 GCA_902651635.1 Mastigamoeba balamuthi
TAGTTTTATAACGTAGCCTCCTCTGTGTGGAGCGTGTCTGTGAGTGCCTTGGTGTAAGTGGTAATGTACTGAGCCTTCTTCTTCTCGGTCTTCTCACCTTGGAAGTTGAACACGTGGTCGGAATGAGCCGCAAAAGAGCCAACGACTGTGAGACAGATGAAGTAGAGAAGGAAGGCCAACGGGAAGCTCTTCACGTCCCACGGGAATGGAATGTATGAGAGAAGTGCATTGACATGATTGACAAGGTTGAAGATAGACCTGTAGAGATCCATTGGAGGTGGGCAGTCTGTTGTCTTTGACGCAAGGAAGGCAGACAGACGACCGCACACAGCCCTTGAACTTGGCCCCTCGTGGAAGATGATACACTGCACGAGCTCTTCCTTCTTCCCACTCACTCTCGCCCCCAGACCACGGAGTACTACCTGCAGGTCGGCGTTCTTTATCTGCTTGAGCTTCTCAACTCTAGCAGCCAACTTCTCTTTGGCAACCTTGGCAACCTCCTCTGTGTGGGAAGGCTGAGACAGGGAAGAGAAAGGAAGAGAATACGAACTGAGAGAGAGAGAGAGAGCATGCGTGCTTCTTGCTTACTCCCTCCTTCGCAGCTTGTGTTTGCTTCTCTGACTAAGATTCTGCCTCGTCAGCTGACTCTGGCAATAGAATTACATCGCCCCATTAGCATTATAACCGCTACTAGCCCAAATATGTGCACTAGTAGTGTAACAAGTGATGCATAGCACTGGGTTTAAAAATCTATAATGCTGAATATAGGTCACATGTAGCGCTGAAAGCACTATTAGTAATATGTAGTGCTATTTGGCACTAAATTTTGTGCAAAATTAGCGATTGAATCACTAAGTGCAGCAGCATAATTAGATATGCATTAGGACGAGGCTGATCAGAGTAGCAAGCCCATCATTCTCATGACCATTAGTTCTTCCCTTTCTGAGGGCTCTTCTTCTGAAAATTTGATACTGCCTTTCCCTCTCTTCCTCTGCTCTCATTCCCTTAGTCTTCATGCTCCTCTGAGACTCTCTTCTGTATCTGTTCTCTGATAACAATGCCGTGTTAAGCATATTTATTGTGTTTCACTTGGTTACATGTGCAGTACCAACATAGTGCCCAAACCGATGGCCTCTGGTACCCATAACACGTGGATACTGGAAAAAAGACCACCGAAAATTATAAACTGTATTTTCGCACAGGAAAAGACATACCTGCAGGTACCCGCATGGGCCTACCTGCAGTTTTTATTGTGGTACTGTGGACCGGAAACGTTTTATGGGTTATGTACAGTCCTGGCCAACAGTTAATCGCAGAAACCATAGGTCTTTCGTTGGTATTGCCAACTTTATCAAAGGGAAAGTCCTGATGTCAGTAGGAGATGAAGTCTTCTTCTGCTTCTTTGATCAGATCGAGGGCAGCACTCTATGGAATTGGTTAGTGCATCTGCATTACTCTCATACAACTTCTTCTACTCTTTGATACAGGTAGGCATGTAGCTGTGGAACAGTTCTGAACTGTCTCTATGCCACCGTGGCCTTAAGGATACATACCTCAGACGCTTTCAATGGGGTTCAGGTCCAGGCTACTCTACTACCCCTGATTTTCTTGAAGGATTTTCCTAGTCAAAATCCGTCAACATGAGGGTTTCCTTTTTACCTTCTGCCCGGGGCTGAGTCTGGGCTCTTACATGAATCTCAACATCGTTTTATACGCTGACAGTGGTGACAGAGAGTGTTGCCACACGGAGTTTGTGTTTAGCAAAGTAGTTGTCGCGGTACTGACGTCCTCGCTCAGCGGCAGCGTGGCTGCAGTACACCATCACCACCACCACTACCTGACCTGTGCCATTCCGTGCACCGAAGTCAGAAAGAGAGCATGTTTGTGTGATTGTTCGTGAGTGTGAGCACATATCGTGCGTGGAGTAACATAATAATTGAGAAGCAATTAACAGTGAAATGGGGGTCTTAGAAGGTGCGTACTGGGGAGGAGACGGAAGTTGCTTCTAATCCTGCCGGGTTCCTTGGTCTGGCTGGCTGTCGTCAGGTGGGAAATGGTCTCCTCCACGGGGTGCAGTGACAAGGAGACGTGCACCTCGACGATCAGCGGCAGCCTCAGGGGTGACGGAACGCTCCGGAACATCAGCGAGTCGAGCGACGGGACATCCCGCGAGATGCGCACGAACTCGAGGAAAGACTGCGGCCTCGCCACAGCGCTCTTCAGAGAGCTGGCTGGCGCAGAGGACACCGGCCTGTCGTAGGGGAGGGCGCACACTGCCCTGTTGTGGCACCTCCTGTTGCGCGACGACACGCTGAACGGGGGGCTCATGAGCACAGTGCCCCCGACGTTTGCCATCAGCACCAGCCTGCTCTCGTCCGTGTGGCTGCATGTCCCAAAAAAGGCTTATGAGACTGCCGTAAACAACAGGCAGAAGGAAAATCGAACGCACTTGCAGACGAGTCTCACTGCGAACTGCAAGCGGTCTGAGAGCGCTTCGTGTGCTGAAGCGAAAGCCTCCTTGAGTGCCTCGATTTCGATGATTTTCGGGCAGTGTCTGCACACCGCTTCTACACACACGGCGGAAGAAAAAACCGGTACGTGAGCGCCCGATTCGGTGGGTGCTGCACGCGCACTCTCGAGAGAATTTTGGTGGTAGAGCAGAGCCCCGGCGCCAGCTGTGTACATGTCTGCGATGGTCAGCGACCGTTTCTGCCTCCACTTGGCCGACACGGTGATGCACATCTGGCGGGGATACGCGGAAAAACGGTCAGAGCAAGCAGGCACGAGAAAGACACGCACGAGCTTCTCGCGGTCGCTGCAGGCGATGTCCTCAAAAGAGAGAACAATTGCCGGGGGGCCGTCCACGTGCTCCTGAGTGGTCCAGAACCGCATCGATGCCCGGGATAGTTAGTTATTAGGTGTGTGCAGGAATCGTCTGGCTGCGTACAGTTTCACGGGGCAGAACCGACTCGCAGTATTCTTCTGAGACAAGGGCAGGCATCATTTCCGCCATGCTGCTGTTGAGCAGTGGCGCGCTGGTACCTGGGGGGGTGCCACAACGTGCACAGCGTGTTAAATTGTGCACCTGGAAAAATCAAGTGGGTCTGTTGATCCCCGGACCGAAATATGCACTTCCACAGAGTAACCATGAAACGTCGGCAGAAAGGGATAAATCCATTTTGTTGATAAATACTTGATATCTGCCCACTTGTGTATGTTTGCCAAAGAAGCAGAGGGTGGTTTCTACGAGGGGCTTCAATACTCCAAGAATGGGAAAGAAAAATCAAACAAACAAGGGCAGAAATCGTGCTGAACCTTCACGCTGTGGGAGGGTTGTCCTTTTCTCTCAAATTTAATACAACGTTCCGCCTAAGGTTTGCGGTTTTTCACAGGTTTTCGCGGATATCGTGCTCTAAACAAGTTTGTTAGAGTTGTCGCGGTACCAGAGACTTGCCTGTCCCAACAAACATCCATTGGACAGCAATCACAGGGGTGAAGGACCTTCGCCGTAGCGGCCAGTGCCGTTTCATGGCACCATGAGAGCACCATGAATCTAGTCGGACAAGGCTGACGAAACGTTGGCAAATTGTAAGGGCACATTGCTCACATCTTGCATCACTCCGAAGCGCATTATGCTCACCATCAACGCCCTCACCAATAACTTCCGCATGCCCTGCGGCCTCACCAGTTTTGCCGAGCTCATGCCCTTCGCCCGCGACCTCGCGAACTGCCTCTCCCTGACGATGCTCATCGTCTGCGCGGCGTCGGCCCTGGTGGTACCGGTCAGAACTGACTCGGTCCTCGCGCGCATCGTGGCCGAGTTCGTCTTGCTTAAGCTCTTCGTCCACTTCGCGGCGGTCGACGACCAGTTCCACGGCTTCCTCGAGACGTGCGTGGAGCCCACGATTCTCGCCGCAGTGCCCTGCCTGCTCAGATTCGTGGCGCCCGCGTTTCTCGGCCCCGCCGCTTTCTGGACCCTCACAGGTGTGAGCTTCCTACTCACCCCCTGCTCGCCTGTGACTCCATTGGTTCTCTTCGATTCGAATTTACACTCGTACCACATTCAACGACTCGGTAATTTGAACATCCAGTGATTGCGCTGTTCCTCGAGGTCGAGATCAGTGGGACTGTGCACGTACTATACGCGCGGGCGCAGAGGACGGTGCGCGTGGAGGATGCGCCCGGAAGCTACTTTCTGATCGCCCTGGGCATCACCATGCTTGTCCTCTGCGCGTACGTGGCCGAAGTAGACCGCAGCGCGAGGATCACCGAGCTGGAGTTGCACGCGGTCCGCATCGAGCTTGCGAGGCGCGAGAGGGCCGCGGCGATGGAGCAGAGAGAGGTGCTGCAGCGCCAGATTGAGGAACTCGGGTACATCGCGCGGAACAGCCCCTCGTGGACCGCTGGACGTGGGCTCGTATCCGGGAGCTGTGCAGCCAGATGGGTCGGGTGTCCAGATCGATCTACGAGCTCGAAGCGGACGCGGCCCTGGAGGACCAGAGAGCCCGTGCGGCCGAGAACAGCATCGAGGAGGTCCAGCAGGACGCCAGGCACCTCGACCACCTGATCGGCAAGCGTAGCTGGAGCTGCAGGCAGCGGAGTACGAGGAGCGCCTGTGGCAGGAGCGTCTGGACGTGCTGGAGGAGAGCCAGGTGGCCCGCACAGCATCCGCCCAGCAGGAGCCGTCTACGCACGCCAGCGGCAACACAAAGCCCGCGAAGACCGAAGGCGACAACAAGGAGACGCCGGGTCTCCTCCCCAGATGACTGTGTTGCACCACAAACCCGTCGCTGACGGAAGAGAATGTACCATCCACTTCATTTGAGTGTTACAATTTCACCTACGGGTATGGGTGGGTCCTCCAGGCAAGAGCCTCATAACGGATTTATACACTCAGAGTTGTAATGGAGAGCATTTGCATGCGGAGTTTGTGTGTTGCAAAGTAGTTGTCGCGGTATTGAAACCCTCGCTGGGCCGCAGTGTGGTCGCAGAACACCATCACCACCACGACAACGTGACCTGTGTCATGACCCCATCAAGAGTTTGTTAGAGGGTGTGGGTATGGAGAAGAGCATACTGGGGAGGAGACGGAAGTTGCTTCTAATCCTGCCGGGGACCTTGTCCTGGTTGGTTGTCATCAGGTGCCACATGGTCTCCTCCACGGAGTGCAGTGACAAGGAGACGTGCACCTCGACGACAAGCGGCAGCCGCAGGGGCGACGGCACGCTCCGGAACATCAGCGACTCGAGTGACGGGACATCCTGCGGGATGCGCGCGAACTCGAGAAACGACTGCGGCCTCGCCACAGCGCTCTTCAGAGAGCTGGCTGGCGCAGAGGACACCGGCCTGTCGTAGGGAAGGGCGCGTGCTGCCTTTTTGTGGCATCTCCTATTGCGCGACGACACGCTGAACGGGGTGCTCATGAACACAGTGCCCCCGACGTTTGCCATCAGCACCAGCCTGCTCTCTTCGGTGTGGCTGCATGTCCAGATGTGGGTGGTTTAAGTAACACCAGCAAGAAATTGGGAGGGAAAGAAATGCACTTGCAGACGAGTCTCACTGCGAACTGAAAGCGCTCTGAAAGCGCGTCGTGCGATGCGGAGTAAGCCTCCGCGAGTGCCTCGATTTCGATGATTTTCGGGCAGTGTCTGCACACCGCTTCTACACAAATGGCGGATGGAAATAACCGGTACGTGAGTGCCCGATTCGGTGGGGCGGTGCTGCACGCGCACCCTCGAGAGAATTTTGGTGGTAGAGCTTAGCCCCGGCGCCAGCCGCGCACACATCGGCGACAGAGAGCGAGCGATTCTGCCTCCACTTGGCCGACGCGGTGATGCACATCTGGCGTAGGCACGGCCCGAAACCCAGTTAGAGATCAAGATGCGAGGAAGGCACGCACAAGCTTCTCGCGGTCGCTGCAGGCGATGCCCTCAAAAGAGAGAACGATCGTTGGCGGACCGTCTACACGCTCCTGAGTGGCGTGGCCCGGAACCGCACAGTTGTCCGAGAAAGCTCGTTATGTGTGACACACAGGTAATTGTCGGGGCCTCTAACCGATTTCTGGAGCAGAACCGACTCGAAGTACTCCCTCGAGACAAGGGCAGGCAACATGTCGGCCATGCTGCTGGACGGCGAGCGCGCTACGAGTGCGGGCGGACCTCAACGTACGCAGCGTGATTTACTGTGCACCTGGAAAAATCAAGAGTGGGTCTGTTTTTTCCCCGCACGGAATATGCACTTTCAGCAAACAAACGTCGCCAGAAAAGGACCAATCCATTTCATTGATATAAACTTGATATTTACCTTGTGCGTTGGGGTCATCCGAAACAGGAAACCGTGTTCTTACTCTGCGTGGGATGCTCTTCATGACAACCTTGATGGTACTATTTGAAAGCCCTGCCATTATCGGGTATGTGAGGGGTGCTGGGTGTGCTGTGCGCTGTTGTTGAAATGAGAATTCAAAATACGCGGACATTCGTTACAGAGAGGAGTGCCATGTGAATGTTGTGTGCAGAGAAATAGCTCTCGCGGAACACGGAGCCTCTGGCAGCAGCCCCGCTGTCGCAGTACACCATCACCACGACAACGACATTACCTGAGCCACGCACACGGAACCTTGTTAGTTGCAGGCCACCAATATGGACTCGCACGTGGGAGTATCCGGAAGCTGCTTCTTATCCTCCCAGGAACCGTGGCCTGGCACCCCTGCTCCAGGAAGCACTCCGTGGTCTGCGTGGGCATCAGCGACACGGACATGTGCACCTCTACGGTCATCGGGAGACTCAGAGGTGACGGCACGCTCTTGAACAGCAGCGACTCGAGTGACGGAACCTTCGGAGGTATCTGGACGAACTCGAGGAACGACTGTGGTCGCCCGGCTCTTACCAGAGAGCCCGCAGGCGCCGAGGTCACCGGCCTGTCGTACGGTACTCCCCCGGTAGCCCTTCTGTGGCGCCTGATGCGCGACGACACGCTGAACGGGGTACTCATGATCACAGCTCCTCCCACGTCTGTCATCAGCACCAGCTTGGCCTCGTCTGTGTGGCTGCACGAGATTACTGTGTGAACCGCGGAAATGCCCCCCCGGAAGACTCTTGCACGGAGAGCGGAAATGGGGCTCACATGCAGGCGAGTCTCACGGAGAATTGAAAGATCTCGGGGGCCCAGCCGCTACGGGGAACGTTGCCTGTCGCAGTGTACGTCTCCTCGAGTGCCTCGACCTCGAGGATTTTCGGGCACAGTGGACACACTGCCTCTGTGGAATGGTGAATCGGCGTCCGAGGCATCGCCACCACGCACTATGGAGCGATGCTTGGCGGCGCAAAGAGGCCCCAGTTCCAGCTGCGCGCACGTCCTCGATCGAGAGGCAGCGGCTCTGCCTCCAATCCGGCGAAACGGTGATGCACATCTGAACGCGAAGAAAGCCCCGTCAGACAGCTCAAGGGGACAGAAGGACTACGAACGAGCATCTCCCTATCACTGCAGGCAATTGCCGCGAACGATAACACCATCGCTGGGCCGTCAGAGCGCACCTATTTGGCCAGAATCGCAACGGTAGGTGGGGGCCGTTAGATGCCTGGTGAGGGAAGGACAGCTCACTGCGGCACAGGGCAACACTGACTGAAGGTACTTCTCCGACACAACTGCGGGCAGTAGACCGTCCATCCGGCAGGTGATCCAACACAGTGCCCGTAATTCTCAAGCCCCAAGGGGACCACAGGAAAAATGACCGAGGTGGTCTCCGCACAGGCGCTAACGATACTGTGAGGCTGTGGGGGGAAAACTGATACACCTCCCCAACACTGGTAGATATCTCGGAAAAAACGACGGAAATGGAGCAATCCAATTCAATGATAAGGAGTGAATAACCCCCTTGTCCGTCTGCCGTGTGAGGGAATTGAGGAAAACTCAGGAGTTGCACATTTTCTGCGGTGACACAGGCGCACCCAATCCTCGCAGCTCATCGGGGGGAAAAAAGAGACACACGAGTGACAACTATACACGAACGCTCGTTAACGACACGGAGAGCAGAACCACTTGAATCCCGTGGGAGGCGATGTAGCTCTCACGATACTCGGAGCCCTGGAGTGCAGCCGACTTGTCGCAGTACACCATCACCACCACAACTACGTTGCCTGTCACCCCACCCACAAGGCCTCAGCGTCTCTGAAGACATGACAGGGAGTGATCCCCCGCACCGGGTAGTATGCGGAAGCTGCTCCTGATCCTTCCGAGCACCTTGGCCTCGCTGAGGCTCGCCAGGTGGCGCGCCGTCGATTCCACGGGGGTCAACCACATGGAAACCGTTACCTCGACGACCAGGGGCAGCCGCAGGGCCGGCGGCACGCTCTTGAACAGCAGAGACTCGAGTGACGGGACGTCCCGCGGGATGCGCACGAAGTCGAGGAACGACTGCGGACGTTCCCTGCTCGCCAGAGAGCTGGCGGGCGCGGTGGACACCGGCCTGTCGTAGGGGACCGCGGCCTCGGCCTTTCTGTGATGCCTCCTGATGCGCGACGACACGCCGAACGGAGCGCTCATGAGCATGGTTCCCCCGACCCCTGCCATCAGCACCAACTTGTTCTCGTCCGTGTGCCTACAGAGGGCCAGCCGCAGGCGGTCAGCCCTTTTCTGGGATGCGGGAAACCCATCGCGCAAGGGGTGAGAGGGAGTGCCCACCTGCAGACGAGTCTCACAGTGAACTGAAAGCACTCGAGAACCAGTTCGGGAGCGCTCTCGCCCGGCGGATTGGCGTATACCTCCTCGAGTGCCTCAATTTCGATTATCTTCGGGCATTGTCTGCACACCGCTTCTACACAAACCGTGGAAGAAAGCCGGTAGGTTGAGTACCGCATCGGTGAGGACAGGGCTTAGCGCACTCTGAAGCGAGGTTTGCCGGTAGAGTGTAGCTCCTGTGCCTGCAACGCGCATGTCTGCGAGCGCCATCGAGTGGCTGTGCCTCCACTGCGCCGACGTGGCGATGCACATCTGCGAACAATCGGCGACGGTTTGCCAGAGCCGGAAAAACGGACGAGGCGAGGGCACGGGCTGCTGCTCACGAGCTTTGTCCCGTCGCTGTAGGAGATGTCTGTGAACGAGAGCACCATCGCGGGCCCCTCCAGATGCCTGCACCCCTGCGAAGGGATAAGCGGTTGGCCAGAATGGGTTCCCGAGTCCTCACCGAGCCACGGGGCAGAACGGTCTTGATGTACTCGGCTGACACGAGGGCGGGTGACATGCCTGCCATTCTGCCCCGGTTTATGGGCGCTGACTCTGCCGGCCACACGTACCACTTCAGCGCACTTCACACACTCAGCTTCACGATTGCAATTACGAAAAAATGCTACAAACAAGAAATTAGGGGCTGTGGTTCTTTTATCCGCACTTGGTAGTTCCTTGAGCATTGCAGAGGGCGGTCTCTGTTCGACCGGCAGTAGCTTCAGATGTGTGGCACACAGCGTCCGGGGTGCGGTGCCTGCCAGCAAGAGGCCAGCAAGAATCGACACAGGCAGGAAAAGGCACCAATCCATTTCGTTGATCATTCCTTGATAACGCGCCCTCACAGCATTTGTTGCCTATACGGTAAAAGCCAAGGGTGTGCGGGCATAGAAAGAGAGAAAGTGCACTTAAACTTGCAAATTTCCGTTTTTGCACGGAGCATTCTCCTCGTGGTTGTGCTTTGTCTGCCGTTTTTCTGCACCTCTAGAGCCTGGTGATCCCATGGTGAACTCACAATCAATTTGTGTCTCGACTGTCCCTCACAACAAGGACTTATTTGCCCTTCGGCAGGCACGACCCACGGCCAAACAGCAAGATCCCAGATGGGAAGTCCTCCACATGAGCATTGACAGTGTTGTGTGCATTCTGGTGAGAAAAAAACCTCACCTCAGGTAACAATGGAGATCACCACAAGGAGAGTGCACAGCATTGAACGCAGCAAAAAACCCCCCGTTGCTGACGCTCGCGAGTCCAGGGGTTGAGACCTCGATAGGGTCATTCCCCGTGAAGTTGGCAGAGCTGGCAGCGCCAGAGCCCGCCTGCCCAGGAGCAACACAGGGGCGAGGACACTCGTTGGCAGTGGCAGCGACTAGGGCATGGCTGCACTGGTACGACAGCTTCTTGCCACTCTGAACTACACCGTTCATGTAGATGCCACAGGGACTCTTGGCGTCGCAGAGGAAGCTGCCAGCAGTCTGGGGGTTTGTGCTCCTGATGTTCACGAAGTTGACGTTGCTGACCTTGAATGTGCCACCCGATGGCTTGGCGCTACTCTGCGTGTAGAACATGTTCACCTCCAGTGTCTCCTGGACACTGTTGAGCACGAGGTCCTGGAAGTGCACGTTGGACAGCGAGCCTCCGCAGCCCTGGACTGTCTTGATGCGTGGTCCGCAGGTGGTCCCCGAGAAGTTGACCCGCTGGACAACAATGTCCGAGATCTGCTCAGTGCAGAGCGAGCCGATGGAGGCACCGTGGCCGTTTCCGAACAGGCAGTCCTCGACAAGGACCTTGCTCGAGTGGATTGCAACGTTGTCGTCTCCCACACTGATGTCGCTGTCATGCACTGAAAAGCCACAAGAGTGGCAGTGAGTTATGGGAGGTGAGAGTGGTGATAAGAGAATTGGATTGTTCAGAAACTCAGGCCTACAGAAGAAGTTGTCGCCATGGACGTCGATTCCATCGGTGTTGTGCGACGGGTTGGCGATGCCCGTCGAGGGCGGAGCGCGCAGCGTGATGCCGAAGATCTCGGTGTTGCTCGAGTACATCTCCAGGCAGTGGTACGGGCAGTCCTTGACCGTGATGCCCGTGACGATCAACGTGTCGGTGTTGTGCGGGTACAGCGTCGTCGGGCGGAAGCTGTTCCTGAGGTTTGCCCACCAGACAGCGCCCTGGCCGTCTATGGTGCCCCTGCCCGTGATGGCCACGTTGGAATTGGCGGGGATGGTGATGGCAGCCTTGAGGTTGGAGGGCCAGCTCTTGTAGTCGTTGGAGATGAGGAGGGTGCCCTCGATGTTGAGCTCCGTGTGGTCCCCGTTGATCGAGATGCCCTTGATCAGGAACGTCCTTCCCGCGGGAATCACAACGACTCCGCCGCCAGCGCCCTGGGCAGCGTCGAGGGCCTTCTGGATCGCTGCGCTGTCGTCTGTGGTGCCGTCTCCGCGAGCCCCGTACTGGGTGACGTTGAAAAAGGCGTCGCCGACTGTGACAGCGACGTACTTGCCCTTGATCACTTTGCTCTCCGCGCACGAAGCACAGAGGACCAACAGCACAACGCACGCACTCCACTCCATTCAGCAGAACCGGGACAACTCTCGGCCAAACAGTTGGGATTGTGGTCCAGAGATGCTATCTCCAATCATCAGATGCGAAACGGCCATGACCGGTTTGGTCAGTTTATCATCTTCAATCAACCCCAAATAGGGCAGGTGCGGGCGAGAGTGGTGCACCGTGGTGTGATGATGCATCGACGCACCTCGTGTACTCAAGGAACAAGTGTGCCCTGCAACTTGTGGCCGGGGAGTACAAACTGGAGTGATGAGCCGACTGCCTGAGCAACCAGAGAAAGACGCCCCGTAGACATCCCAGGCAGTGGCAGCTCTCGCTCGCACTTGTGACTCCGGGGGGAGAGAGAGCGAACAGGGGCTGCATGGCAACAACAGAGAGCCACGTCAGAGAATAACCAGCGGTAGAGATGGCCTGGGACTGAGCAAGGCCAAATGAGAGGCGTCATTATCTCCGTGACGCTCGGTGGCAAACCTGGTGAAGCCGTAAGGCGTGCATTGGGAGGGATCAGAGTTCCGAGATTCTCGCGCCATCAAGATACTGTGGCGGATATCCCGAGATTCCGGAGAAGGAAAAGAAAAGCGCCGACCCGCCGCCGTCGAAATGGCTGGTGCGGAGGCCACCTGCGAGTACTGCGGGCTGCCGCACTGCGGCGTCGACCACAGCCACTGCGGCGCGCCCACCTCCGAGCTCGAGACGCGCCTCGCGCGGGCCTGCAGGCACCCCCAGACGCCCTCTCCCCTCTCCCCTCTTCCTCTCCTCTGCTGCGTCCCCCCCCCGCTGCCCTCGGATGCCGTCCAGCGGGCCCACGCACTCAGCGCCGCGCGACAGGGAGCGCGCAGGGGTACTGGACGACGGCCAGGAGCCCCCGGGAGACGACTTCCTCGACAGGGTGGGCAGAGTGCGCCGGGAGCAGGCGCAGCGGCTGCGGGAGCTGTCGACGCTGTACCACAGGGGCCGCGAGGGCGCGGAGGCCCCTGACAGCGCACGCAGCGGCTGCGGCAGCGCTCCGCCGGGCGACGCGACAGCGCGCAGCCTGCTCGAGTCGCCCAGGGCGCGCGAGCGCAGGTGCGAGACCCGCGAGAGGGCGATCGGGCAGGCCAGGAGATACGCCGAGGAGGTCATGCGCTACCACCACCAGGTCCGCAAAAAACCCCCCAGCGCGCGAAAAATGGTCGAATTCAGTTGATTTTGGGAACACTGGGGAAAAGGTGGGGATGCCCATCGATCGGGATAACCCTGTCAAATCCGTTCATTTCAATTGATTTGGTAACTGAAATCTGCCAGATTAATAGGGGATCACTCTTGGAAACCCTCGAAACTCGACGAATTCAATTGATATGGGGACACGGGGTAACCGCAGAGGCAAGAGGAGGGACACCCCGTCTTGAGCCCGCGATCGCTGCGCCGCGTGCTCGCACTGCGCGTCGGGGAGGCAATGGACGACGAGCTCGAGCGGGCGACGGGCGACACGGGCCACGTCTGCGCCGACGACGACGACATCGACGACCAGCTCGCAGCCGCGGAGGTCGGGTACGGCGCCGGCGACCACCGCGCGGGCTCTGGCGGCGAGAGCGACGAGGAGGAGGTCGACGAGCACTCGGCGGAGGTCTCGCGGGCCGTGCGGGCCGTTGCGGGGCCCGCGAAGACCTTCGGGGTCGGCAGCGACGGCGAGGACGACTTCTACGACTCGCCCAGGCGGAGGAGCACGCAGGACGCGGCCGTGGGGCAGACGCCGAGGTCTCCGCAGAGCGCCCGCGACTCTGCGAGGACCGCGGGCTCGGCGGCCGCAGCAGCGAGCGAAGCCACCGACGTCGCCGAGGACGAGGACGGCCTGTGGATGTACGTCTACGACGACGGCAAGCCCAAGCCCAGGGGCCCCGCGCAGCCAAAGGGCCGCGTCGGGCTGGGCACCGGGCAGATCGTGTCCGCGGCCACGGGGACGACAGTTCCCAAGCCGTTCGCGCTGAGCCCCGGGGGCGGGGGCCAGCGGCTGCTGAGCAGGCGCGTCAAGCAGGACCTCGAGGCCGAGGCCGCGGAGCGCGAGAGGGCCAGCAGGGGGTTCAAGGCGCGCCCGGTGCCGCAGTTCATCCGCCAGAGGTCCGCGCAGCAGGCGGCCGCCGTCTCGTCGAGGTCGTCGCCGAGCTCTCCGGCGCAGTCGCCGCGCAGGGCCTCGCCCGGCGCCACTCCGACACCGGCGGCCGGCGTGGGCACCGCGACGGGGTCTCCGGGCGGGACGAAGCCGCAGAGGTCCGCGTCGACGACGGGGTGGGACGCGTACAGCAAAGCGAAGCTGGGCATCTGGCGGGACCCTGTCAAGATGCAGGCGGAGAAGGTGACGCCGTTCAAGGCCAAGCCCCTGCCCAAGATGTACAGGGAGAGCCCTCCGCCGAGCGCCTGCGCCGCCATCCCCTCGAAGCCCGCGAGCGATGCCGAGAGCCCGTCGCTCTCCACGTCCAAGAGCCGATCGCACCTCGAGTGCAGTGAGTGCACTGCACTGCTTGAGACCCTGAGCTGATATGTGCGCGCTCTCGTGTGGTTGCGCAGCCAAGAGGGACGAGCCGACGTTCCAGCCGCAGATACACAGGGACGTGCCCGACTTCGAGAAGCTGCAGTCCAACTTCCAGGAGTGGGCAGAGAAGACCAAGCCTCTCTTTGTCCCCACAATGTCCGCTCCTCCGAGTTCTCTCCCCTTCCCTCCCTGCTGGCATCCCGGCATTTACTCAACGACGAGCGCGCTCAGCCCTCGGGAGTTCACCCTGAACGCGGCAGCACGGAGCAACTACGACAAGATACTGCAGGACATAGAGAAGGACAAGGAGACGCTGCGGGAGACGCGCTGGCCGTTCATGATGACACGGGGCAAGGTCGAGAGCTCGCCAGTCGTCACGTCCTACGCACAGCCGGTACGCGAGTTTCTGCGCGCACTCTCCCCTGTGCTGAGAGCAGACGGCCTTCTCGTGCAGAGATCAAAGGCCAAGACGACGTTCACGGCCGAGCTGAGGGCCGCGACGGTGCGAAAGCAGAAGAACGAGGCCAGAAAAGCGGAGCTCAGGCAGCGCCACAAAGCCGTCGAGCTCATGGAGGCACAGGATGTGCGGCGGCTCACCCGCACTTCCTGTGGCCGAGCTGACGCCCTGCTCTCCCCGCCAGGAAATATCGTACATGCTCTCCGTGCGAGCGCCGAGCTCTGTCAAGGCCAAGCGCCTCGAGTACCAGGAGCAGGTCCGCAAGGGCATCGGTGCGTTGCGCGTCGGTGGCCACCTGAGGGAAGGCGGCGAGTCGCTGACACAGAGGGCTGCCCAGAGGACCTCAAGGTGCGGGAGGAGCAGTACAAGGGGAACATCAAGAGCAAGGAGGAGCAGCTGCGCGCCAACAGAATACTGCTGGTCGAGCGAGAGGGCGTGTTCCAGGCTCAGACGTCGAAGCAGGCCCTGAACAGCGTCGGGGGAACGGGCCTCAGCCCTCAGCAGTTCCATGTCCGTAGAACTGACCCCCTTGACTCGTTGTGTTGTGCTGACGCTGGAAGGGGGCTGCAGCATCTGACGAAGGAGAGCGTGCGTCTGTTCATGGAAAACACGTCGCCTGTGGCTGTGCACGTGAAGAGTAGCAGCAAGAGAAAACAGCAAGTCCTGGCAGACCCCCCAAAGCCCGCGAGGAGGCCACCTGTGCCGCGGTTCAGGCCCAAGATTCAGGCAGATGGCAGCACCGCGGGCGCTGAGGATGCGGGTGCATCCGGGGACGAGGAGTTTGACGACGACTTTGACGAGGAGTCGAGCTCGGATGCGGAGGAAGAGAGCGCTGGAAGCGAGGACGAGGAAGATGGGGACGAGGAGCAAGGTGACGAGGAAGAGGAGGAGGAAGAAGAAACGGGGGAGGAGGAAGATGAAGCCGGAGAGGAAGATGAAGAAGAAGAAGAGGAGGGCGAAGACGGCGATGTGGAGGCGAAAGCCGAGGCCCAGTGACCTGCGGCACTCGTAAGCGAGCTGATGAGAGCCTTTTGTGTCAGTAACACTCGGGTTGATTGAAGCGACAAAGAAATAGGTTGAACAACCGACGATGCTATCAAAATGTGGGACGAGGACCAGGGGCAGTGCCGATGTCACCTCTTCTACGACTACCACTCCACCTGAACCGGCATCACGAGTGCCAGAGAGATTCCTCCCCGAGTGGTACCCAGTTTGTCTCAATGTTGCTATTCGACACCAGCAACACAAGAAATGTCCGGGTCAAGCGATAACGGAGATTGCCGCACAAAGGCGAAAAGATACGAGACGGGGTGTGTGGTCTTTGGCAGAAATGGAAACAGCTGCCGCGACAGGCGACCTGCGCTGGATATGCCTCAAGGCAATATGTGGCGCTGTGAGCTCAGGTCAGTACTCTTGTGCTCATCAGCCAAACTTTGTCCCTAATGTCCGATGAACCACCGAATAATCGTTGCAACGACGTCTGGGCAACCCGAGTTGCTCATCACGACGTGGCGTTTCGTGCATGCGCGCTGAAGATGTCACTGCTCCCTCCACGCCCACATCCGTTATTGACTATCGGCTCATGAGGAACACCGCCTGGCAGGAAAAAAGGCCAGAAATCAATACACCTGTCCGGAAGTGGTATTGGGTCTGGCAGTGACGACTTACAACCCGAAGAAGGGCCGCATATCGAGGAATACAATGCGTGTTGCGTCAAATTTTCCTAACCGCTCCAACGGAAAATGCCTGTGTTGCGTCATTGATTTCTTTCCGCAGCGGTCACCAAAAAGCGGATCTCTGATCTACTCAGTAAAACTAAAGGAAGCCACACTAAGTCGAGCAGGACATGTCAAGACCTTTTCTTCTTCTGCTGCTGTGCTGTTTTGCGTTAGCCCCTGCACCTCCCCCCTTTCATCCTCCACCAACCAACGCGGTTTACTCCACAGACCCGCTGCCCTGGGCGATACGTGGGTATCGCCGAGGACTCTGTCGTTCGGCACCGCCGGGACCTCCTTCGCCACGCTCGAGGTGCCCACGTCGGCGGCCACGCTGACGCAGGTGACGCTGACGTACGTCTCCGGGGCGATCGGGTGCTCGTACAGAGCCAACTGCTACTGGGGCTGCTGGGAGTCCATGGGCAAGGTGATCGGAGTGATGATCGCCGACTCGGACCGCTCTTTCCTGGGCCCACCGCTGGACGGCAGCCTCGGGGTGACCTGGCTGGTGAGGGACCCCCTGAGGCCTAGCTCCTGGGCTGGGTTCTGGACTAGCCCTGGTGAGGACAGCAACTCCAACGTCCTGCGCATTCCGCTCAAGAACGTCACCTTCAAGGGCCCCACCGTGCAGCTGTGGTACTGCGAGGACTGGATGGACTACACAGAGTCGGACAATGTGGGCACAGTGCAGTTCACCTACTCGATAACCTACGGTGCGCGCACGCGATTACGATGCACTCTCTGGTCTTACTGTCTGAACGCAGTTCCACGCGAGCCGATCGTCATCATGGCCAACAGTATCGCTGTGACACAGGGCGTTGATCTGGCAATTACCGGCAGCATGATCAGGGCCCAGGGCGGCAGCCGCCTTACTTTCAACATTGTGAGTGTCTCGCACTGTTACTTCGCCCTGTCGTCGGCGCGCACGACCGCCGTTGCGCAGTTCACGCAGGACGACATTTCCGCTGGGAGGGTCCTCTTTGTCCACGACAACAGCCTCTCGGCACCGAGCTACGCGCTCACTGCCACTGACGGCTACAGCACGAGCCCCGAGTCTGCGGGCACCGTGTCATTCACCCTCGCCAACCACCCGCCCGTCGTCGTGGCCAACACGATCGCTGCGACAGAGGGCGTGGACCTCGTGCTGGACAACACCATGATCAGGAGCACTGACCAGGAGGGCGACGCCGTGGCCTACACGGTCACCGCCGTGTCACACGGCCACTTCGCGATGGCGGACAGCAGGAACACTCCCATCACGCACTTCGACCAGAGCAACGTCGACGGTGGGCTGGTTGTGTTCGTCAACGACGGGCTCAAGGAGATCCCGAGCTACACTCTGGTGGCATCTGACGGGAAGGAGTCGGTGACGTCTGTGGGAACTGTGCGCTACACAACTGTCAACATGGCCCCGAGGATCGCCATCAACCAGGCGGCCATCACGGAGGGAGTTGACCTCGTCCTCACCAGCGCGATGGTCACGGCGACGGACATTGACAACAGTCCAGAGCAGCTCTCGTTCTCTGCATCCGTCCAGCACGGTTTCTTCGCGTTGGTCTCCGACCCGACGGTGCACGTCGCGACGTTCACGCAAGCGGACGTCAACGGAGGCAGGGTACTGTTCGTGGGCGACGGCCTCAAGGTGGCCCCTTCATGGACGCTGGTGGTGTCCGACGGGCAGCTCAACAGCGCACCCAGTGTCGCTGCCGTGTCTTACACTACGCGCAACATGCCGCCAGTGATCGTGGCCAACAGGCTGGCTGCCACCGAGGGCGTGGCCACCATCGTCCATAGGGATGGAATCCAGGTGACAGACCAAGAGAGCTCTGATAACCAGATCACGTTCACTGTTACCTCGACAACGCATGGGTTCTTCAGCAGGACGACCACCGTGCCCTCGGTCTCGATCACGTCGTTCTCTCAGGCCGACATTAACAACGGGGATATCGCGTTCGTCAACGACGGGCTCAAGGAGACCCCGACATACACCCTGTCGGTCACCGATGGCGAGAACACAGTAAACGCCGCGGGCATCGTCGACTACATTACTGTCAACATGGCCCCGAGTATCGCGGTCAACCAGGCGGCCCTCACCGAGGGCGTGGACCTCCTCTTCACCAACGCGATGATCTCGGCAACAGACATCGACAACAGCCCCGAGCAACTCGTGTTCACTGCATCCGGAATTCAGCACGGGTTCTTCGCTCTGGTCTCGAATCCTGCGGCCCACATCACGACGTTCACGCAGGCGGACATCAACAGCGACAGGGTTCTCTTCGTGGGCGACGGCCTCAAGGTCGCCCCATCCTGGACGCTGGTTGTCTCAGACGGGCAGTTCAGCAGCGCGCCCAGTGTCGCTGCCGTGTCGTACACCACTCGCAACATGCCGCCCGTGGTCGTGACAAACAGGCTGGCTGCCACCGAGGGCGTGGACACCCTTGTCACGAGGGAGAGCATTCTGGCGACCGACCAAGAGAGCTCTGATGACCAGATCACGTTCACTGTGGCTGCAGCGGCACACGGCTTCTTCAGCAGGATCTCTGCTCCTTCGACCGCGGTCACGTCGTTCACTCAGGCCGACATCAACAACGGAATGGTGGTGTTTGTCAACGACGGGCTCAAGGAGACCCCGACCTACGCCCTGTCGGTCACCGATGGCGAGAATACCGTGACCTCCGCAGGCGTCGTCGACTTCACGACAGTCAACATGGCCCCCAAGATCATTGTTAACTCATTCGCTATCACCGAGGGAACGACTCTGCGCATCACCAAGTCAATGATTGCCGCCACGGACATCGACAACACAGCTGAGCAGCTCACGTACTCGGCCTCTGGCATCGCAAACGGCTTCTTCGCGCGCTGCGATGCCATCTCGACTCCAGTGGCGTCGTTCACGCAGTCCGACATTGACAACTCCGCCATCTGCTTCGCCCACGACGGTAGTGCTGGCGCTCCGTCGTTCACTCTGGTTGTCAGCGACGGTGCGCTGTCGAGTGCCCCCTCGGTCCCTACTGTTCACTTCAACCACGTCCCGCTGGTGTCGCTGCCGATCGCACTCCAGCCGTCCTGCTGCTACGCTGTCCAGGGTCAGCTCTACGCCTTCGCCTTCGCCAACAGCACGTTCGTCGATATCGACGGCGACGCGCTATCATACGCTGCGATGCTCATGGACGGGTCGGCTCTTCCTTCGTGGCTCACGTTCGACCCGCTGGCGCGCACGTTCTCCGGTGTGCCCGCGACCAGTGGGCCGCTTTCCGTGAGAGTCGTTGCCACGGACCCGATGGGTGCATCCAGAGAGGACTCGTTCGCCATCTACTTCGAGTGCGCTGGCCTACTCCATGTCGACCCCCAGCAGTTTCTCGAGCCCCCGGTGGTGAACGTCGCCCTCGAGGGGGCCACCCTGAGCATCGACCTTCACCTCCCGCAGATGATCCCCCACCGCACTGGTGTCTCCGCTGTCTTCGGTGTGTCGTCCCTTCACCTCGGCACCGCGTTGCCTCTTCTTCTCACGCCTGAAACAAACGCAGTGAACCCGACGACGCAGAAGCCCACGGGCCTGACTCTGCCCATGCCCGAGAGCCCCTGCCGCTTCGGGACCGTGTCGTCGCACAACATGTGGGACCTCCTCAAGAACGCCAACCCCGACGTCCGCACAGACGAGCAGAACTACGCGGTCGAGTTCTCGGTCGCCGTCCTCTGGAACGAGACAACTGTGTTGGCCGGCCGCAGCGTCGTCCGCCCGACCAGCGAGACCGTGTCGTTCGTCGTCCGGATCCACAGGGCCGTGTCCGCGAGCTCGTTCATCCAGACGCTCGACCCCACTCTGGTCTGGGCCTACGTGTCCAAGGCCTCGGCCTTTCCTGTCCGTGATGCGTCGGGCGCCGTCCAGTACGTCCTGATGACCGTCCAGATGGCCACCGTGGCTGCCCAGGCGGGCTACCGCATCGACCCGATGTCGTTCGTCGTTGCCGGCCTGCGGGGCGCGGTGCTCCGCATGACGCAGCCCGCGCTGCAGTCGAGCGACGCGGAGGTCCAGCGCTGGTCGTTCACCGCCAACATCACGGGCGTGTGCTCGCTCACGGCTGCCGACGGCTTCACGCTCAACTACACCCTCGTCACCGACGTCCCGCGGTCGGCGACCCACAGCAGCACCATCACGACGGCGTTCGGCCACGTGGAGAGCTGGTGCTCTGTGGGCAACTCCACGATGGGCATCAGCGCGGCCCAGACAACCTACGCCTCCAACAGCGCGTCCGCGGGAGTCGTCGAGCGCTTCTTCGTCGGCGACACCGTCTTCGTGCGCGAGGCCGTCGCCGCCGACGCCGCCCAGTCAGCCGCGGCAGTCGTGTCGGTGGTCCTCACGGGCAGCGCTGTCAGGGCCGGCACAGAGGTCATCTTGTTCGCCGAAGGCAGCCAGGACGCGGCGATGCAGTACGCGCTGGTCGCCTGCCCCAGCGGGGTCGACGCTGCGGTGTGCTACAGCTTCGTGGTCGACGGGGGAGTGCTGCAAGCGCAGGGAGTGCTCAACGTCAACACGACGATGCGCCTGTCGCTCAGCGGCCACAAGAGGGCGCAGCAGGCCGGCGTGGTAAGGTCTGTCCTGTCGTCTGCCTTCGTCAGCGAACGTGCTGAGGTGTCGGGATCCTGCAGCCTGTCCCTGTCCCTCTTCGCCTTGGGGGTGATCACCCTTGTGTTCTAAGGGCACAGTACCAGATGCGCTCTCGCTCGGGAGAAGGGGGCCAGGGCGGTTACTTGTTCATACCACCTCTTCGACCTTGAATCCTCCCTTGCCCTCAGCCAATCACTCGATCTCTCTCATGTTGAACAGCCAAATCTATCGAGCAAGAACCACGACCCAGCGAAGAGACTGTAGCGCATGTCGACATTATTGCGGCGCAGCATGTTTTAACGTTACACTTTATTCCCCCTTAAGGTGAAAAAGTGGATTGAAAAACAAAAAAGACGATAAGGGCAGTGTTCTCTGATGGCAGAAACAGCGAATGGCCCTATGACGCTGCTGTGGACTGCGCGGGGATTGCAGACCTTAGGCCGGACAGAACCCCCCGAGTGAGGGGCGACCAGATGAGAGGTATACAACCGAAATATCCAATTTGGGTGTGAGACAAGCTTCTGCTTGAGGAAGATGTCATCCGCCGAGTCTACTTTGGCGAGGCCCCCCTCGCCCTCTGCCGTGTGCCAACGCTCGGGACATGATGAACATTGAGGACAGGCGGGCGAAACAACTGTTGATAATTCTCGGGTAGAGCTCTTGAGAATATTGTGGTCGGGAGCTCTTCCTCGGGTCCGCACTCGGCCAAGGACTCTCTACACTCAATTTCTCGGTGGCAGACTGAAAACTGAGCACCGAGCACTGCTCTGCTCTCTGCTCTCCCTGTGGTGCCTGTATCTGATCTGCACAAAACACCACGGTGCGCCGCTTTTCTGTGCTCTTCCTAATCAGTCGAATAAAGCTGGCACTAACATTTGACCGAGGGGGCAATGGTCGTTGGTAACTGGGCAATTAAAACGTCGATGCTGGCTGCTCATTCCCTGTACTTCTTTCAGCCTCTTGCAAGATGAGGTTTGTGTGCGTTGTGGTGTTGGCGCTGTGCGCGTCGCTTGCCCAGAGCAAGGTGATCAGGGGCAAGTACGTCTCGGTCACTGTAGGAGACACAGTGTTCGACATCACCCAGTACGGAGCTCGCGGAGATGGCAAGACAGACGACAGCGCAGCGATCCAGAAGGCCCTCGATGCTGCACAGAGCTCCGGCGGCGGCATCGTGGCGATTCCTGCGGGCAAGACGTTCCTGTTCAAGGGCATCTCGATCAACGGGGACCACACGGAGCTCAACATCGAGGGCACCCTCCTCATTTCCAACGACTACAAGAGCTGGCCCACCAGCGTCAAGGCCACCATCAGTGTCAACGCCAAGAGCAACGTGGCCATCACGGGCAGCGGCACCATCGACGGCCAGGGCGCTGTCTGGTGGGCGAACCTCAGGAACAGCTTCCGCCCCAAGACCCTGTACCCGCACAACACCGACACGTTGATCGTCACGGGCATCACCGTCAAGGATTGCCCCGACCACTGCCTGGAGATGTACTCGAGCAACACCGAGATGTTCGAAATCACGCTGCGCGCTCCCCCGTCCACCGGAATCGCCAACCCCTCGCACAACACCGACGGAATCGACATCCACGGCGACAACTTCTGGGGTAAGCATATATTTCAGTCTTGCAATTGTCTCCCTTCTGCATGGCTTAGAGTTGTGCAAATTCAGTGCACGACAGCGACATCAGTGTGGGAGACGACAACGTTGCGATCCACTCGAACAAGGTCCTCGTCGAGGACTGCCTGTTCGGCAACGGCCACGGCGCCTCCATCGGCTCGCTCTGCAGTGAGCAGATCTCGGACATCACTGTCAGGAACGTCACTTTCACGGGGACCACCTGCGGACCGCGCATCAAGACGGTGCCTGGCTGCGGAGGCTCGCTGTCCAACGTGCACTTCCAGGACCTCATGCTCAACAACGTCCAGAAGACCATCGAGGTGAGCATGTTCTACACGCAGAGCAGTGCCAAGAAGACGGGAGGCAACTTCAAGATTAGCAACATCAACTTCGTGAACATCAAGAGCACAAACCCCAAGGCTGCCGGCGACTTCCTCTGCAACGCCAAGAGCCCCTGCGGCATCTCCATGGACAGTGTCGTGCAGAGCGGCAAGAGCCTCGCGTACAAGTGCAGCCACGCCCTGGTCAAGGCTGTCGGGAACGAGAGCCCTCGCCCCTGCACGGCCCCGGGAGAGGCCGAGTCTGGCGAGGCCAGCAACGCAAACTTCACCGGCAACAGCGCTGTCGAGGTGTCGAACCCCGAGGTCACCGCCGAGGATGACGAGGGCGCTCAGGGAAATGCGCGCATTGTCTTCGCAGCTCTCGGAACTCTCCTCGTGGCTATCTCGATTGCTTTCTGAGGAATTGAATGCACCACATGTTGTACATAAAAACAATTGGTGCACTTCGGCAAATCATGTGGTGCTTGTGTTGTCGCCTTAACTCAGGAAGGCCCAATATACTCGGGCTTTTCGCGGGACTGAATTGAAGAAAGATGGAGAAATGCGCCTGCTGCTTGTAACAGCTCGCACTGAGCCATCTGAGCGTCCTATTTGGGAAAAAACCACACTGAAGTTCGCAAACAACACTCTCCGTATTGTTAAGTCCGTGAGGACGCTGAACTGATTTCTGCAGCACTGGAGGATATCATCCTCATCAAGTGCGTATCCAACAAGACAATAGAATTTAATGTCCTCATCAATTTCAAATCTGGGCAAGTTCAATGTAAAAATGAAGTTACCTGCGCCGCGATGAACACTCCATTCTTCTATTGACGAGAGAATCGGCGGGTCCTGATCCAGAGCTGTGTCTCGAAGACAGCTCACGGCCTTAACCTACTTTTTTTTCTCGCGTATGCCCACACCAATAGGCAAACCCGATAGTGGCAACTGGAGGCTTCGCCGAACACTGCGTCCTCGTTCAGCGTGCTCACAAAGACCCCAGTGGCCGAACCCAGGTCTGTGAGCCCTCCTCCTCTATGTGTCCCGCAGTTTAATTCGGTACCGATTGTATTGGTGCACAACACCGTGGTGTGCAGCTTTTCAGCTCTTTCCTTACGAGGTGACAAAGCTGGCGTTATCTCTTGACAAATTGGGCTATGGGCGTGGTAATTTGGGCTACTCAAATAGCGGCAGTTGGTTGTTCGTTCTCTGCACTTTTTGTGTTCCATCTTTCAAAGATGAAGTTTGGTTCTCTGGCGCTTTTTGTCCTCTGCGCATCTCTTGCGCACAGCAAGGTGATGAGGGGCAAGTATGTCACTGTCACTGTCGGCGACACCGAATTCGACGTCACCCACTATGGTGCCAGTGGAGGCGGCATCACAGACGTCAGCGCAGCTATCCAGAAGGCCATCGACGCTGCGACGGGCGCTGGCGGCGGCATCGTGGTGATTCCCGCGGGGAGGACGTTCCTGTTCAAGGGCATCTCGATCAACGAGGACCACACGGAGCTCAACATCGAGGGCACCCTCCTCATCTCCAACGACTACAAGAGCTGGCCCTCCAGCGTCAAGGCCGCCATCAGCGTCAACGCGAAGTCAAACGTGGTCATCACGGACAGGGGCACCATCGACGGCCAGGGCGCTGTCTGGTGGGCGAACCTCAGGAACAGCTTCCGCTCGACGATGCTATACCCACACAACACCGACACGGTGATCGTCACGGTCATCATCGTCAAGGATTGCCCACATCATTGTCTGGAGATGTACTCGAGCAACACCGAGATCTTCGAGCACTCCCGTCGACAGGCATCGCCAACCCGTCGCACAACACCGACGGCATCCACGTCCACGGCGACAACTTCTGGGGTTCAGACATTCGGACCACGCACTTCTGATGGTGGCTTCATCGTTCTGACATTTATTGCAGTTCACGACAGTGACATCAGCGTGGGAGACGACAACGTTGCGATCCACTCGAGCAAGGTCCTTGTCGAGGACTGCCAGTTCTGCACGGGCCACGGCGCTTCCATCGGGTCGCTCTGCAGTGAGAGGATCTCGGACATCACTGTCAGGAACGTCACCTTCACGGGGACCACCTGCGGACCGCGCATCAAGACGGTCCAGGCTGCGGAGGCTCGCTGTCCAACGTACACTTCCAGGACCTCGTGCTCAACGACGTCCAGAAGACCATCGAGGTGACCATGTTCTACACGCAGAGTAGCGCCAAGAAAACGGGCGGCGTTTTCAAGATCAGCAACATCAACTTCGTGAACATCAAGAGCACAAACCCAATGACGCTGGCGACTTTCTCTGCGACCCCAAGAGCCCCTGTGGTATCTTCATGAACGACGTGTTGCAGAGAGGCGAGAACCTCTCGTACCACTGCAGCCACGCTCTTATTAGGGCTTTCGGGAGCGAGAGCCCTCGCCCATGCGCGGCCCCGGGAGAGGTGGCGTCGAGTGGGGCCAGCAACGTCATTTTCCTCCGCAGCCTCCAGGTGTAGGACCAAGCCAGTCGAACTCTTCCAATGCACCTCTACTGCATTTGAGGATCGAGAGTGCACCACATGTTGACCACCAGAAACACTTATGGTGCACTTAACCGTGGGGATTTTGGTTATTTGGGAGGTCGGAAGGTTCTTGAGGTGGTTCACGCCTGCCGGGGATCCCCCCCCCTCGCCGTCCCAAGATGGCTAGGGGGAGGTTTTGAACTCACTATGTGAATCTCTTCCTCCAAGTCTTTACAACTGATGTCCAGAGAACTCCAGCCGCCCCTTCAAGCAGCCTGTCCTCTACGTGTGTTTTGCTTGTGTTTAGGGTGAATGTACCTTTCTTCATTCGGATATCACATGCAGATGAGTTGAATGCCGTAAACAAGGGGTCCGTCAGAGAGGAGTGTCCATTTATTCCCTTCGGCTGGAATTATCAGTGATTCACGCTCTCTTGCTCATGTATCAGATTGAGCTAGGGTCCCCCTCTTAATCCTTTGCACACAGTATACGTGGGCATTGTGTTTCAGCCGCCAACCTTCAGTATTGAAAAATGGACCGAGCTGAATCCAACAGTGAATGCAGTTGGATTGGTTATGCAGAAAAGGACAATACCGGCCGAACTAGTCTGCACATCTATATTCTCCCAGAGGATGAAGTGGGCTGGTGTTCTTCTGTTGACTCTGTTCATGTCGATTGCCCAGGGCAAAGTAATCAGGGGCAAGTACGTCTCCGTCACAGTCGGCGACACCACGTTCGACATTTCGAGGTATGGGGCCCGCGGAGACGGCAGGACCGACGACAGCGCAGCGATCCAGAAGGCCCTCGACGCTGCGACGGGCGCTGGCGGCGGCATCGTGGTGATTCCCGCGGGGAGGACGTTCCTGTTCAAGGGCATCTCGATCAACGGGGACCACACGGAGCTCAACATCGAGGGCACCCTCCTCATCTCCAACGACTACAAGAGCTGGCCCTCCAACCTCAAGGCTGCCATCACCATCCCCGCTAAGTCCAATGTGGCCATCACGGGCAGGGGCACCATCGACGGCCAGGGCGCTGTCTGGTGGGCAAACCTCAGGAACACGTCCCGCCCCAGGACCATCTACCCCCGCAACACAGACACTGTGATCGTCACGGGAATCACGGTCAAGGACTGCCCCGACCACTGCCTGCAGATGTACTCGAGCAACACCGAGATCTTCGGCATCACGCTGCGCGCTCCGCCCTCGACAGGCATCGCCAACCCGTCGCACAACACCGACGGCATCGACGTCCACGGCGAAAATTTCTGGGGTCCGCAATAGTTGTTCGGTTTCTCTCTCTCTCTTCTTCTTCTTCTTCTTTTCTCATTCTCTCTCTCTCTCTCTCTCTCTCTCTCTGTGACTTGTGCCGGCAACTGAGGAAATCGCACCTGTGAGAGCAGTGCACGACAGTGACATCAGTGTGGGGTACGACAACGTTGCGATCCACTCGAGCAAGGTCCTCGTCGAGGACTGCCTGTTCGGCAACGGCCACGGCGCCTCCATCGGCTCGCTGTGCAGTGAGAGGATCTCGGACATCACCGTCAGGAACGTCCACTTCACGGGGACCACCTGCGGACCGCGCATCAAGACGGTCCCTGGCTGTGCTGGCTCGCTGTCCAACGTGCACTTCCGGGACCTCATGCTCAAGGACGTCAAGAAGACCATCGAGGTGAACATGTTCTACACGCAGAGTAGTGCCAAGCCGTCGTCCCGCGGCACGTTCAAGATCAGCAACATCAACTTCGTGAACATCAGGAGCACAAACCCCAAGGCTGCCGGCGAGTTTCTCTGCGACCCCAAGAGCCCCTGCGGCGTCCGCATGAACGGCGTCGTCCAGAACGGCCTGAGCCTGTCGTACAAGTGCAGCCACGCCCTCGTCAGCGCTGTCGGGAGCGCGTGCCCCCGCCCCTGCATCGCCCCGGGAGAGGCGCCTTCTGGAGATGCCAGCAACACCAACATCACCGGCAGCGACCCCGTCGAGGTGTCGGACCCTGCGCTCACCCCCGACGACGAGGACGACAACGAAGAGGCCAAGGACTTGGCGAGCAGTGTGTCGTGCGCCCTCGGTTCTCTGCTTGCAGTGCTCTCGGCTGCACTCTGAGCAAACTGTGAACGCTGCCCTCTGCACAAACTGTGAATGCAATTGGTGTGCTCTCTCGGACCACAGCTGCCACAGAGAAATACAGCTATGCGATTGAATGGATGTCGTTCGGGACCTGCCTGGTGGGCTTTGGTGGCGGACGGCGATCAAAGCCACCCTGCCCTATCCACCGTACAGACGGCCCAGAGGGGACTACTTGAACGTGAAATGGAGCTGGACAATGTACTTGACGCTGATCTGGTCCACGCGGTACACAACGTACTCTGCGTGTGCGATGCGCGTCCAAGGGTGAGTATACGTGGCACAGGCCGCTCCTCACCGTTGTAGAGAAGCTCGCTGTCCACGATGCCCGCCGGCACGGGCTTGCCGAGCTGGACCTGTACGCCGTCCGCCCTGCGTCACGCTCGGCTGAGTGACGTGGAGCTGTGCGGCGAGGCAGGGCGCACAGTGTGACAGTGCCCGCGGGGTCCAGATGCGTCTTGCCCTCGCCCATCGTGCTGTTGCAGTTGAGGGCCACGAGGCGCTCGAGGTCCATGTCCTCCTCCGCCTCGCGCGTGCGGTAGCACTTGCCGAGGGCCACTTCGCACAGCAGCACGAGCCCCATCGTGTCCTTGTCCGTGCAGTGGCTACGGACGTTGCGTGCATGCGTGGGCAGCGTCAGCGCAGGTCGCGCGAGGCAGAGAGGAGGCGCACCAGTAGTTGGCTGCCTTGGAGCACATGTCCGCAAAGTACACGCCCTTGCCGAACATGTAGCCAGTCTTGGGGGCCTCCGGGGGCGCTATGCGAAGGCCCTGCAGAGAGCAGCAGCGCGCACGATGGGGCAGTTGAGCTGCTGGTGGCAAGGGCAGCGTGCCCAGTGCTGCGAAGATGGAAGCGCACGTTGGACAGGATGCCGACAAAGTTGGTGCGCCTGGACCCGTGCCACAGCAGCACTCTGTTGTCCTTGATCTCGCAGCTGTCGTACGCTGCGCGCTCGCCGTGCCTGAGCCCCCCAGGGCGCGTTGTCAGGCCTGCATTAATGGACAGTGCGATTGTCTCTGGGGGGAGACTTGCTGGGTCTGCGGCACCTGTTCACGCGGAAGAGCTGCGCCAGCTCGACCGCGTACTCGTTGTGCGTGGGGGCGTGGCTGTTGCGCACGTAGTCGGCCACCATCGCGGCCTCGGGCGAGCCGCGCGGCACGGGCTCGATGTCCGAGTGCAGTTCCCTGTAGCGCACGTCCGCGGGGTTCTCCTTGATGTCGTCCTGCATCGCGATGACCCGCCCCGCGACGTCCATCTCCTCCAGGGTCTCCAGCAGCGCGCGCTTCTCGCGCAGCGTCGCGAAGTTGTCGATGATGGGCGGGCGTCTCCTGCCTGCGTTGACGTCAATTGAATTCTCGAAACGGGGGGGGGCCTCCCCTCGAGCCCCTCGCCCCCCGCCAGTCGCGCGCGCACCGAAGGCGTGGGGGATGAGGGTGAAGAAGCGGTTGGTGCAGTCCATGATGGAGGCGCTGCGCTTGGCCGAGGCGGGCTCGTTGAGGAGGACCTCTGCCTCCTTGAGGATCTCGAAGCCCTTGCGGACCTGCTTCTTGGAGAGCCTCCCCAGCGGCATCCGCGCCAGGTCGATGTCGAGCTCCGCGAGCACCGCCCGCATCATGCGCTCATCGTACAGCAGCTTCAGCAGCTCCACGACCGCGCCCGCGAGCTTCGCCTCGGGCACCCTGGCCTCTGCGGCCCGCACCTGCGCGGCCACGTCGGGCCCCGCGACGCGCAGGCACCTGCGCACGTCGCGCGCCCTGCCGCTGTCGTAGCGCCGCTGCTCCATGGCGCGCACGTCGACGAACCGCTCGGCGTCGACGCCGACCTTGCGCTCGCCCTCCCCGCGCGCCCGCTCGAGCCGCGCGCAGAGCTCCTGCGCGTAGTTGTGCCACTGGCCCCCGTCGCCCTTCCACTGCCACAGGACGGCGCCGGCGCCCGGGGCCGCGTCCTGCTTGGCCTTCTTGGCCTGCGGCGCGCGGGCGGGGCGGTCGCCGTCGCTGTCGGCGTCGCTGTCGACGCCCCCGGGGGCTGCGCGCTTGCGGGCCGAGGGGCCGGCGTGGTAGGGGCCCGCGGGGACCAGCGCGGCGCTGGCGACGCAGTCGTCGACAAACGCCGGGCGCACGAACACGCAGCGCGCGTCGGCGACGGCCTGCGACGTCAGCGGCGACGCCTCCCAGTCGAACCCGCCGGGCGCCTCTGCCGTCGCCCGCGACACCACGACGTGCGTGACCCTCGCGTTGTACGCGCGCGCCACCAGCGCCCCCAGCGCCTCGAGCCTCGCGACGGCCTCCCCGCCCGGCGCCTCCATGAACAGCAGCACCACCCCCGCCAGCGGCTGCGCCTGCTGCCCCTCCCCTGCCCCCGCCCCTGCCCCTCCCTGCTGCCCCTGAGGCGCCGCCTGTTGTGCAGGAGCCTGCGGTTTCTGCTGTTCCTGGGGCGCTGCAGGTGCTTGCGGGTTCTGCAGTGCTGGCGGTGATGCCACTGCTGCTGCTGCTGCTGCTGGCGGGTCTTGCGGGTCTCGGGGTGCAGGAGGAGCTGCGGGGCTGCGGCGGACGGGGCGTGTCTTGGAGGGGTCGTCGCGGCGGCGCTGGAGGAGGGCGCGGAGGTCGACGACCCAGAGGTTCTCGATGGCGCACTCGGGGGCGCCGGCCTCGTGCGCCGCCTCGAGCAGCGCGCTGTGGCGGCCGCTGTAGGGCTGCCAGCCCTCGTCGCTGTACCACTCCCACTGGTGCCCTCCTGCTGCTGCTGCTACGGCTGCCTGGTGGTGGTGGGGGTGGGGGTGGGGTGCGCAAGACGTCGGGGGGGTTGGCTGAGTGGAGGGGATGGCGGGGTGTTGGCAGGGAGGCAAGGGCGCGAGTACCATCCTGTTCCCGGATGCGGTTTACAGAAAGGGCGGGAGAGACGATTGATAGACGGAAATCCTCTTTTTGAATCCGATTTTCTCTCTTCTTCGAAAAAGTGAGAATAATATCCAGGAGAATCAAGGCCTCTCGTTGAGCGCACCGGGATTCGAACCCCGGACCTCGCCGCCCCCGGGTTTGTCCGGGGAGTCACACCTCGGCGAACTGAGCGACTCTCGGTCACGATCTGTGTACGAGCCTCTTGTTAGCGTGTGGGAGGAGCGAAGAAACGGGTTTGTCGGACGTGCTTGACTGCTAGTGTTGATTGATATTGTTGCTTTTCTGCCTGAGAGAGTGTTCCAGAAGGCACCCACAAGAGCACGCCGCCGCTCAGTTGTGAGTACTGGCGCGCGGCTTCTCGCTGGAGGCGTGAGACGACGGTGCTCCCTCACAGCCGACTTCATTCTTCCTTTTGAGTCAGTTTTTCTTCTTCCCGCAAAACAGCGTTCTCTGTGCGGCTATGTCGGCTCCTCTCCCGCTCTCCTCTGCTGGACCGCTGCGCCCGCTCAGAGCGTTGCGAAAACCACCCACGCGGAGCACCTGCGCGCCCCTCGCGTGCGCGACTGCACTGTTGCCGATCCATTTCGGGGCCTGTGTGCAGGGCAGGGAGGTTTTCGGAGCGCAAACGTTACCCTGTGTCCTTTCCCTTGAACACGGCACGGATCAGGCAGTGTTCGTTGCGTGACTGTGGGGTCCTGCATCCCCGTGTGCATAAAAGGGGTGCACAAACACCGCACTTTCGCTTCTTTCTGCGACTTGCACTAGCGATGATCGGGAGAGCCGTTGTTATCGGGCTGGTGGTGCTCTGCGCCGTGCTGCAGGCCCAGAGCAAGACGATCAGGGGCAAGTACGTCTCCGTCACGGTCGGCGACAGGGTCTTCGACGTCACCCGCTTCGGCGCGCGTGGCGACGGCAGGACCGACGACAGCAAGGCGATCCAGAAGGCCCTCGACGAGGCGAAGCGCGTCGGCGGCGGCGTCGTTGTGATTCCCGCGGGGAGGACGTTCCTGTTCAAGGGCATCTCGGTCAACGGGGACCACACGGAGCTCAACATCGAGGGCACCCTCCTCATCTCCAACGACTACAAGCACTGGCCCTCCAGCCTCAAGGCTGCCATCACCATCCCCGCCAAGTCCAACGTGGCCATCACGGGCAGGGGCACCATCGACGGCCAGGGCGCTGTCTGGTGGGCGAACCTCAGGAGCAAGTCTCGTCCGAGGACCATCTACCCCCGCAACACCCACACGGTGATTGTCACGGGCATCACGGTCAAGGACTGCCCCGACCACTGCCTGCAGATGTACTCGAGCAACACCGAGATCTTCGGCATCACGCTGCGCGCTCCCCCGTCGACAGGCATCGCCAAGCCTTCGCACAACACCGACGGCATCGACGTCCACGGCGACAACTTCTGGGGTCCGTACTTAAGCACCATACACTATCGATGACATCACCAACGTTCTCACGCTCGATTTCATATTTCAGTGCACGACAGCGACATCAGTGTGGGAGACGACAACGTTGCGATCCACTCAAGCAAGGTCCTCGTCGAGGACTGCCAGTTCGGCAACGGCCACGGCGCCTCCATCGGCTCGCTCTGCAGTGAGAGGATCTCGGACATCACTGTCAGGAACGTCCACTTCACGGGGACCACCTGCGGTGCCCGCATCAAGACGGTCCCTGGCTGTGCTGGCTCGCTGTCCAACGTGCACTTCCAGGACCTCGTGCTCAAGGACGTCAAGAAGACCATCGAGGTCGGCATGTTCTACAAGCTGAGCAGCGCCAAGCCCGCGGCCCGCGGCAACTTCAAGCTGAGCAACATCAACTTCGTGAACATCAGGAGCACAAACCCCAAGGCTGCCGGTGACTTCATGTGCGACCCCAAGAGCCCCTGCGGCATCATCATGCGCGACGTCAGGCAGACGGGCAAGAAGCTCTCGTACAAGTGCAGCCACGTCATCGGCAAGGCCACTGGAGCCGAGAGCCCTCGCCCGTGCGTGGCGCCGAGGGCGGGCCCCGGGGCCGTGGAGGACGGCAACTACACGGGCGACGACGCCATCGAGGTGATGTATCCCGAGAACGGGACCGACTACTCGTACGACGAGGGCGAGGGCCTTGAGGAGAGCTCCACCGACGCCGAGGCGCGCAGCGGCAGCTCCGCTCCCGCGGTCGCCGTTGCGGCGGTCTTCGGGCTCCTCTCTGTGATTCTCGGGTCGAATTGAACGGTCCCGCAGTCACTGAGCCAAGGCATTGAAACAAAGTGTCACAATGGCAGTTAGATTGTGTGTGTTGAAGGCGACTATGAGTGTTCTGCTGGCTGCCTATACGAGCGTTGTTGGAGCATGTGCTCTGCCGAGGGTGAAAGTAGACAACAAGGTGGGCCCAAAGAGCCGTTGAGGCTGTGAGGGCTCTGGCGACAGTCAGCACACCCTCATGAGAGTTAGGACACGACGTACACTGCGAGAAGTGCAATGCCGAATTTCGTACGCAGCCGACGTTAGCTTCTACTGGGTGTGCGGGCATGTGTAGGAACTGGGGATTTTCGGCTATTCCAAAACCTCCTCTCACCTGTGCTCTGTATGCAATCCGGCTGGGCAGCAGTGCTATGGGCGCTGCTTATGAGCGCTCGCGACAAAGCCAGGAGGGTGCGACACTCGGTTCAGGCTGCCATATTTTTGTTGTGCGAGCCCGCAACTCGCCGAGTGGTACATAGAACCAAAGGGGCAGTGTTGGTTATTAAGTCGTGAACATTCTCCGCAACACTGCACATAAAGGCCCACAAAAGGGCCGGCGGGTTGGTATTGACCGCACTATCACAACTCAGTACGAATAGCACAGGAAGAGCCCATAGCAATGGTCGGGAGAGCTGTTGTACTGCTCTTAGTACTCTACGTTGCACTGAGGACAGGGTGCAAGACGATTAGTGGCAAGTATGTCACTGTCACAGTCGGTGACAGTGTCTACGACGTCACGAGCTATGGCGCGCATGGCGATGGCAGGACCGACGACAGCAAGGCGATCCAGAACGCCCTCGACGAGGCAGCGAGCGCTGGCGGCGGCGTCGTTGTGATTCCAGAGGGGAGGAAGTTCCTGTTCAAGGGCATCTCGATCAACGGGGACCACACGGAGCTCAACATCGAGGGCACCCTCCTCATCTCCAACGACTACAAGCACTGGCCCTCCAACCTCAAGGCCGCCATCACCATCCCCGCCAAGTCCAACGTGACCATCACGGGCAGGGGCACCATCGACGGCCAGGGCGCTGTCTGGTGGGCCAACCTCAGGAACAAGGCCCGCCCGAGGACCATCTACCCCCGCAACACAGACACTGTGATCATCAAGGGCATCACCGTCAAGAACTGCCCGTACCACTGCCTGCAGATGTACTCGAGCAACACCGAGATCTTCGGCATCACGCTGCGCACTCCTCCCTCGACTGGCATCTCGAGGCCCTCGCACAACACCGACGGAATCGACGTCCACGGCGACAACTTCTGGGGTCCGCACACTTGGTTGAACTTGCCCTCACACAACGTGGAAGTTAAAGGTTGCTCTATTCCTTTTCAGTGCACGACAGCGACATCAGTGTGGGAGACGACAACGTTGCGATCCACTCGAGCAAAGTCCTCGTCGAGGACTGCCAGTTCGGCAACGGCCACGGCGCCTCCATCGGCTCGCTCTGCAGTGAGAGGATCTCGGACATCACTGTCAAAAACGTCAGGTTCACGGGGACCACCTGCGGTGCCCGCATCAAGACGGTCCCTGGCTGCCCTGGATCGCTGTCCAACGTTCACTTCCAGGACCTCGTGCTCAGGGACGTCAAGAAGACCATCGAGGTCGGCATGTTCTACAAGCTGAGCGAGGCCGCCAAGCCGTCGTCCCGCGGCAAATTCAAGATCAGCAACATCAACTTCGTGAACATCAGGAGCACAAACCCCAAGGCTGCCGGTGACTTCATGTGCGACCCCAAGAGCCCCTGTGGTGTCTTCATGAGCGACGTCGGGCAGACGGGCAAGAAGCTCTCGTACAAGTGCAGCCACGTCATCGGCAAGGCCACTGGAGCCGAGAGCCCTCGCCCGTGCGTGGCGCCGAGGGCGGGCAGCGGGGCCGTGGAGGACGGCAACTACACGGGCGACGACGCCGTCGAGGTGATGTATCCAGAGAACGGGACCGATTATGCGTATGACGAGGGCGAGGGCCTCGAGGGCACTGCTGACACCGACGCCAACAGTGGCAGCCCTGCTCTCGCTGCAGCCCTGGGGGTCGTCTTCGCTGCCATCGCTGGTCTTTTCGGCTCGCGTTGAATGCAACGCAGGCTTCCGCGAGCTGGCATCCATCTTCCCTGCTCAGGTTTCCTGTAAACAACGATTGTTGAATGGTTGCCAATTGAGTCGGATGCTATGGGGCTGAAGAGTGGCACAGGATGAAGACGCCAAGGACTCTTCTTGTGCCGCCCGAACGAGTCAAGCAACGGCATATTGGTGCCATTAAATAATGTGTTTGGGTGGACAGTGCACGGCGCAAGCAGTGCACTGCTGACTTGTGAGAGCCTCCTCGGGGATTGCCTGTGGCTGTCTTCATTTGTGTTTGCCAGCAGCCGAGTCCAGCGGGACGCACGGGAATCGCGTGATGTTCTGAACAAGGTTCACAACACAGACGTTGCTGCCCTCGGTCCTCGCTTGCGCGACGACGAACTCGGACATGGGCTCCAGCAGGATCTCCTCTCTGTCCGTGGGGAACAGTGTCATCCCACCCAGCGCCTTTGCTTCTGTGACCTCGACCACAAACTCGACCCCAAAGCTCGCGCCAACGACCACGCTCTGCCCTCGCATCGCGGGCCTGACGCAGCTGCCGACCGTAGTCCACAGCAGCCTCGCCCCCGCCGCGTACTCCTTCGCGTGCGAGTGCGAGGCGCAGGTTTTTCGCAGGGCGACGCCCGTGTAGTCGGGAAGAGCTCGGATGCCGCGCACGAGGTGCCAGAGGTAGTGGCGCCAGCGCTCAAGGTCCCCGGGGCTCCTCCGGGCCAGTGCCTCGTTGAGGAGCTTGTGGACGCTGCTCTCGGGGAACTGGAATGTGTAGAGCAACACGGCGACGGCGCTGTCGTACGTCATTCCCTTGGGGACGACGCATCGGTTTCTCTGAAGGAACTCTTTGCACTTGGCAATAGCGCCCACGATTCCGCTGATGTCGCATTCTCCCAAGCAGTCGTCAATCGGCTTGGCCTTCGGGAAAACTCAGCAGGCGCGAAAAAGGGGGTGTAAATCGTGGATACCTGGAAGTCTGTAGAATAGAACGTGCGCTGCTGGTCCTCCGTCACCGAGTGCACCGCATGAGCAAAGTCCATGCGGGCCAGTAGTCCTCTGGCCCCGTCGTTGATCTTGCTCGCGTGACGGAGCGAGAGCCTTCTGGAGATCCTCCACGACGACCTGAGGGCGCTGGGGACGCTGTCGAACTCGAGTGACGGCGGGGCGCCGACAAGGGGCCCGATGAACCACAACATGTTCACAAAGGCGGCCCGGCAGTCGCTGTCTGAGGCGCGGGATGTGTCCGCTACGGCAGCGCGCAGGGCCGCGAGAATGGCGCTCTTGCTCTGGCGGCTGCACGAGGCGAACGAGGCCAGGGCAGCGCCCGCAGGCATCAGGACCTCAAAGGCGTTGGCGGCCCTGACGACCTCCACGATGGCCTGGGCGACCCTCGGCGCGAGCTTGGCGTCCCCCTGCAGCGCCGGCACCTTCGACACCTCGTCGAGGAAGCGGCAGCCGTCGACGGCCAGCGCCTTGTCGCCCGGGCGCGAGGCCATCGCGTCCGAGACGGCCTCGACGGCGCCCGTCTGCACCACCTGCGCCATCACCGCCTCGAGCCCGCCGGCTGCCACGCGGGCGAGCACGCTGGCGCAGAGCCCCCAGAGGGAGGTGGCCGGCTGGCGCAGCAGCGACACGGCGACCTCGCAGACGCCGGCGCGGGCAGCGAGCTCCCTGCTCTCCTCGGGCTGCGAGAGCACCACGAGGGCCCTGAGGGCGAACGCCGCCGCCTCCTGCGGCGGGCCCCGCAGCAGCCGCACCGCGCGGACGACGAGGTCGACGGCGCCGACCTTGGCGGCGCAGACCGCGAGCTCCTCGTCCCGCGCGCAGACGCGGCAGAGGGCCAGGCAACCGCCGGCGACCAGGCGCGCGTCGGAGCGCTCGGCGGCCTTGTCGAGGAACCGCAGCACTGCGCTCATGGCAGCGTCGCAGACGCCGCGGGCGACGCGGGCGTTGCGCTCGGCCTCGACGAGCGTGCCGAGCAGGTGGCACGCGTGCAGCTGCTGGCCGAGGCTCAGCGAGGCGGACCAGAGCACGTCGAGCGCCAGGTCGACGCCGCCGCAGTCCCAGACCAGCGGGTGCCCCGCGGCGCTGCCGGCGACGGCCGTGAGCGCGTACCACAGGAACCAGCTCTGCAGCCGCTCCTTCAGCGCCACCACGAGCGTCACGACGTCCTCGCGCGCCCACGCCACGTCGCCGCGCCTGCCCTGCGACTGCAGGATGTACGCGACGACGGCGCCCGCGGCGTCCGAGACGGCGGCGCTGCCCGGGGACGCGCGCAGGGCGCTGACGGCGGCGCCGAGGACGCCCGCGCGGGCAGCGCTGAGGCGGTGGGACTCGGAGTCGCGGACGAAGGGCGACAGGGCGCGGAGCAGGCGGACGACGAAGAACTCGTCGTCGAGGTGGGCGGCCAGCGACTCGGCGAGGACCGCGTAGGCGCCCGAGGCCGTGACGAGGTCGCTGATCTCGGAGGAGAGCAGGACGACGAGCAGGTTGGTCGCGGACTCGAGCACGAGCGTCGAGGCCATCTGCGAGCGCATCGAGCGCAGGACCACGTCGATGGCGCCCGCACAGACGAGGGCGTTGCGGCCGCAGGGCTCGTAGGCCACGCGGACCAGCACGCGGAAGACGCCGCAGTGCAGGTCCTGGTCGATGGGGTGCGCGCGCAGGCTGGCGACCAGCGCGTCGACGGCGCCCGCGCCCAGCAGACGCGGCAGAGAGACGCTGGGGCACAGCGACTGCAGCGTCCACACGCCCTCGCGGGCCACGCGCACGTCCGCTGGGAACATCGTCATCAGCCGCACGGCCTCCGCCACCGGCGTCTCTGCGCGGCAGGAGGAGGAGGAGGAGAGGGTGCGCCAGCGTCGTCGGCGTCAGGAGCGGCTGCAGCAGTGCAGGGCCGCAGTATTCTTTTCTGCTGCTTTTCTCGAGTGTATGTATGGAGATGGCCCCCTCCTATGGTCCCTCCCCCTTGCCCTTGTTCCCTCGGTTGTTGTTCTTACCGCACTCCATAGTTTAATTATTTCTCCCACCGCTTGAGAACTTCATTCACGGGTGGGCTCCACACCCGCGCACAGCGAGACGAGTGAAAGGGGCAGCGTTTGGTACCTGGGAGTGCCTGCTGCTGCTCCCGGGGCTCCTGCTGCAGCCAGCAGGGCGCAAGGGCGGTGTCGGGGCAGAGGGAGAGGTCGGGCGACTGGCAGCAGTCGTGAGATGCCCGCTTCGCCGCTCCGGGGCTGGCCTCGCGTGGAGGGCCAACCGCGGGCCTCCAGAGCACCTCGGACGGATCCATTTGCGCGGTTGCTTTGCGGAAGAAACTGAGAAAAGCGGCGGGTCCGAGCGTCTGAGGGCCGGATATTTCTAGATCGAACGATCTCCAACGTATCTTCTCAACGGGCCCTTCCGGAAGCGGCCCGCAAGTGCTGTAATTCAGCGGGAAAACGGGAAATGACCGTCTCTGGTGCTGGTCAACCCGCGAAAACCGCGCCAGAGTCGGAGCATGCCGCTTGGACCCCAAGTCCAATTCACACCAGCAAACAATGATTCACCTGTGCACATAAGAGGGCAGGCACCGAGTATCCCTGGGGTTCTTGCCATGTGCCCCTGGGGACACCCTGGGGTACTCTATGATACGAAAGTACTGTTAGGGCACCCCGGGGGGAACTTCAACATTTGCACGGGCTGAGGGGGGGGGGTCTTTTGGTCTCGTGATTTCCCTTTACCCACCACTTGTTTCTCGTCGGCTGGCTCACAACAAAACAAAACAGCGGTACAAGAGAGATTGATTGTTCTTGGTATCGAATCGAGGCGCCTAATTTACAGCTGTGTTTTTAACTGAGGGGACACGGGGGGGAAGGAGTAGAGGACTCCAGGGGGATATACACTGTGCAAGGGTCGCACCACAACAAAAAGGAGGGGACGTCGCAGGCGCCTCACTCTCGGCTCTCTCGGAGGGGCTGGGTTGAGTAGGAGGGGCGGCATTGGGGGGTGCCGCCCACCCTCTCCCCCTCCCGAGAGAGCCCCTCTGCCCAGGAGGAGCGCGCGCAGAGCCACAGGGCCCGCGGCGGGTTCTGCTCTCCGGGCCAGCAAGCACTTGCTCACGAGGCGGTCGGCGTGGCCACCCCGATCACGGGCACGGACCCCATGCGCCTGTGCCGCAGGGCCGACGGCGACAGGGGCGGCGGCACCGCGCACGCCGGCTGCTTGGCTCTTCGCCCGAACCCCCCGCAGCTGCAGCTGCTGCTCCTGCCGAGCGGCTGCTGCNCGAAGTCGCCCACGTGGACCGTGTAGCCGCACGCGGGGTTGCAGCGCTCGGCGCGCTTCGAGAGGAAGATGTTGGCGGGCTTGAGGTCGCGGTGGATTATGCCCTGCGCGTGTATGTACTCGAGCGCCACCGCGATCTGGCGGAAGATCTCGAGGCTCTCGCGGCGCGACAGCACGCGCTCGGGCCGCTGCAGCCAGTGCGCCAGCGTGTCCTCGTAGAGCTGCATCTGGATGTACAGCGTCGACTGCGTGATCTGCTCAAAGGGCGTGTCGGGCCGCGGGCGGCTCCTGCGCGACCTGCGCGTGCGCGCGCGCCGCCGCTGCTCCGACGCCGAGTCGCTGCTCTGCCCGCCGCCCGTCGGGGGATCCCACTGGAACGGCATCTCGATCGACGAGACGTCGCCCTTGGACCGCAGGCTGCCGCCGCTGCCGCTGCCGCTCGCCCCCTGGCTCGCAGGCATTTCTTCGCTGTCGTCATCCTCGCCTGCGTTGACGTCATCCACGTCGTCCCCGTCCTCGTCCTCCTCGTCCTCGACCCCATCCTCCTCCTCGTCCTCATCGTCGTCGTCGTCGTCGTCGTCGTCATCCGAGTCGTCCGAGTCGACCTCCGGGGCGCTGTCCGAGTCGTCGTCGTCGTCGTCGGGGCCAGCGCCGGCGACGCCCAGAGGGCCCGCCAGCGGGCTGCGCTCGTGGTGCCACGGCGCCGGCGACGACGGGGGCGACGAGTGCTCGATCCATGCCACGTGGTAGCGCACGACGTTGGGGTGGTTCAGCGACGCGAGTGTCTTGACCTCCCTCGCCAACTGCAAAGGGGGGGAGAGCAATTCGGCCAATTCAGATTGAGACTCGGGCGCGGGGGGCCAATGGGCGGTGACAAACGGTCAATTCGGACACGTTGGCAGGCCGGCGGCCGTTTTTCCTGGCAAAAATAGACCCCTGGCACCGGAGGAGGGCGAGGAGACCACCCGTCGGTGCGCTCTCACCTTGGACTTGAGCGTCCCGTGGAAGCGGAAGCGAATGCGCTTGATCGCGTACTCGTTGCCGTCGAGCTTGTTGCGGACCTTGACGACCTGCGGGGGGTGGGGTGGGGTGAACAGAGAGACAGACAGACAGGCACCGGAGACAAGATGAGATGGGGGACCCGAGGGGCAGAGGGGCCAAACAGGAAATGCCCCAGCCGCCTTGAATGAGAATTCTCTGAGAAATGTGCGTATGAGTGGTGAATGACGTGTGTGCGCTTCTCACACGCGTGCCCGTGGCCGGTTACTGGGTGGGCGGGAGCGTACGGTGCCGAAACCGCCTCGCCCGAGCTTCTCTAGCTCTACAAATTCGCTCTCGTATCTGGATAGCGGTGTCCTGCGGCGGCGGCAGCAGCAGCGTTTAAACGGCGGCCGCTCAGAAAAAATGCGCGCACACCGGTAGGAAATAAAACAATTAACAAAACGTGCACAGTGACAGGGCGCAGAAAAAGCCGAAAAAACAAGAGCTCACTCTGCCCTCTCCGAGTCGCTTAGGAACGACAGGCTCCGTGTTGCATCAGTCTGTGGTTTGCGCTGCGGCCGGGCCTGCAGGCGATCTGCGTGAGCGGAGCGCGGGAACCAGAGTTTTTTGAGGAACGCGTACCTTGTGCATAAAGATTCCTCGCTAAATATCTGCCGAGAGGGTATAAATTAGCGCTGGCGTCGGCGCAGGTCCGGAGGCTCGGTCTGGTCGGGTCCTGAGAGGACAGAGACTGCTCTAGGGGCTGGGCGCTACAGGGGCCGGGGGGACGTGTGTGGGGAAAAGGGTCGAGTACTCCTCTGGAGGTGCAACCACGTGGGCAGCGAACCTCTTTGTGAAAATATCGTGATGTCAGGATATGCGTTTTGACCAGAGACTCACCAAGAATTTCCTCGTCACCATTCTCTCCTTACCTTCTCTCCACGTTTCTTGCACTCCTGATCCACCGTTCCCAATACTCATTCGGGCAAGATTTGATTCTAAAACGGTAACAATTCGGTGAGAACGTTCCTTCTCGTCTCCCGGGTGCACACAGCCCCCCGCCCCACAGATCGCCGCGTTGCATCGGAGAAAGGAACTGAGAAATAAAGCCTGGCGTAGACGTTCCATGGGTACTTTGCCACCGTGCCTATGCAAGGTACTCATAGATTTTTCTGTCCGACTTGTTCCTCTCGAGCTGCACGGGAAAGGGCGGGGGCTGGTAGTCAGACACACGCAAGGCCTGTGGGCACCAGGGTGACATACGTATTCGCGCTCGATGAGCGTCTCGATTCGCTTCTTGATGACGATCGGGTTCGGCAAGAAGCGCGCCTGCAGCTGCTTGGTGACCTCGATGACGAGCTGCTGGTGCTCCATCGTGCGCCTCGCCTTCATCGTGCGCACAATCGCCGCATCGATCCTGAGAAAGCACGCAAAAAAGCCTAAGTGCCCGCAGCGCAGGAAAAGGCCAGTAGGAATCCTCACTGGAAGTTTCTGTCCTCGTCGATCTTCTGGCGGGTCTCCGAGGCCTCCGAGGGCGTCTCCTTCTGCACGAGCGCCATGACCTTGATGCGCACGAGCTTGCTCTTGAACTTGGAGTTGTACAGAAACACGTCCGTCTCGTCCACCGCGGTGCTGACGGGGGCGCCCGGGGCACCGGCGCCGCCGTTGGCAGCCGCGGCCGAAGCCTTCTGCAGTATGTGCACCTTGCCGCACGCGAGGGCGGACAGGACGCGCTTGAGGTCGGGTATGGGGATCGACGTGAGCTCCTGAATCTCCTTGAACGAGAGCTTCGCGTTGTCGTTGAACTGCAGCAGCACGACCATCTGGTACGTCGACATGTTCAGCTCGTGCTTCCTCTCCCCGAATATCGCCTTCACGTCCGCGGTTCCCTGCAAGCCCCCAGCGCTGGCCGTGAGGACGGTGTGCAACCGCCTGTTTCTTACCATGTTCGTCTGCCACGTCAGCTTGCGACCGCTGTGGTTCGACATGTAGAACTTGCGGAACACTTCGCAGCACTCGAGAATCTCTGGCGGCAGCGTGCAGGTGGTGACGGCCTGCGTGGGCCAGTACCCCGTCGTGAGGACGTTCACGCTGAGCTCGATCTTCTGCGGGGGGCGCTGAACCACGCAACACAGGCGTCAGTCGACAGTGAACATGTGCTCGCGCCACTGCGAGCAGTTAAGGCAACGAGTTGCCTACGTTGGAGAGCCAGTCCCTGAACGCGGCCATGGCCTCTGCGGACACCTTCATGTCGTTGAACATCCCCTCGAGCTTCGACGTCAGTTGGAACCCGCACTCCATCTGTACAGGGAGCCGTCAAGGTCAGGGCAGAGAGCAGACGCCAGGAGAGGCCCGCTTGCCTTGAGCTTCGCTATCATGCTCTGCTCCGCGTCGTCAGAGACGCTGCGGCCGAGAAGCAGGCGGCGGGCAAGGTGCTGCTTATAGTAGCGCTCAAACACGTCCTTGTCCTGCACAAACCGGAACAGCATCATGACCTTGTTCAGTATGACGTCCGTCTCGTCGTCGCTGACGCCCTTGAGCCCCTTCTTGAGCTTGTCGTCGACGAACAGCGACAGGTTCTCTGGCGACTTGGGGTTCGCGTTGATGAACGACTCGAACGACTAGAAAGCCCGTCAGAGGGGGGAAAGGAAACGGCCCGCGTGGAGGGTGCACACCTGGTTGATAGTCTGCGCAAAGGTCTTGTCCGAGCTGAAGGCGTTCTGGAGGATGAGGTCGTACTTGTCCTTGAGGTCGATGAGCGACTGCACGTAGTCGATCGGGCTCTTGACTTTCTCCTCGTCCATCACGATCGACTTGCCGACCTCCTGCAGGTGCGAGCTCATCATCTCTCGCATCGACTGGTGCCCGCTCTGCACCCTGCCGAAGAGCGTGTACATCCTCTGCAGGTCTGCGCGGGGGGCCCCCCCGGCGTGTGAGACAGGGGCGGCGCTGCGGCTCGTGAGGGACCCTCGGTCTTGTTGTCCTTGAGCATGGAGATGAACCCGTGGTCCATCTCGAGCAGCCTCTTCATGTGCGTCGCGATGAGCTCGCGGTCGAGCACCTCCTTGATCTTGGGCTCCGTGGCCGCGTCCATGTACTGCGTGACGCGCTGCAGCTCCTCCTTGATTCTCGTCTCGACCTGCAACGCGGGAGGGGCGAGCCCCCACAGTGAGCGAGGCAGGCGACAACAGCCACCGTGCGGCTCGGCTCCCACCTTCTTCATGTAGTCCGAGCAGCTGTTGACCTCGATGAAGTCCTGCGACTCCTTCCGGAAGAAGTGCGCAGATGACTCCAGAAAGGCCTTCTCGAAGTCCTCCTCGTAGACTGCGAGGCGGCGCGAGATCACACTGAGACCCGGCCGAAGAAGGGCGGGGCCCGGGGGAGGTGTCCACCTGTGCGGCTGTTGACGCCGACGTCCATGAGCATCTGGGTGAGGTTCTTGAGCAGCGAGCGGTCGACGACCTCGCCGTTGCGGTCCCTGTGCACGAGGTCGAGCGCCAGGCGCAGCAGCCTGGGCTTGGCCTGCGGCGACCGCGCCACGTGCTCGCAGAACAGCATCAGGCCGAGGTCGTACACCGGCGGCACGTGGTGGTGCATGACGTACACGCGGTCCATGTACATCAGGATGTCCCTGATCATCAGCATCGAGATCTGTGAGGGCTCCAACGTCAGTGCAGGGCGAAGCACGCGCAGAGATATTTCTCCCCTAGCATTGCAAATATCCTCTGTTTTTCACTGCTGCTGTGACTCCCCCCGCCCTTGTGTCGTTCGTTGTCTGTCGACTGGCAGTCGAGTTCGAGGAAAGGGGGTGGGTGGCGGGGGTCGCACCTTGTGGTCGGACCACGCCTTGTTGAGCTTCGTGAGGAACGTGTCGTCGCCCTCGCGGAGCACGCCCTCGGCGACCTCACGGAGGTGCTCCTCCACGAGCTCCTTGAGCCCCCTGTACAGCATCTCGCCGTACTTGTGCAGCACCATATTATACGCGTTCCTGGCGTCCAGCCGCCCCTCTGGTTAGCAACTCCAAAGGGCCCCGGGGGGGCGGGCACTCGAAAAGGCGAATTGTATCCGCGCGGCCCTGAGGAGAAAAGAGGCACGGAGGGCAGACCTGTAGAGCTCCTCGAAGCTGAGGCCGCTGGCGTTCTGGCGGTGGATCTCGATGATGGCGCTGCGCAGGAGCTTCCACGTCTTGTCGGCAAACTGCGCGTCCATCTGGACCTGCGACCTGAACGGCTTGATCATCACCTTCTTCTTCGACGTCGACATCCTCGCGCCCTTTGGTGGTGGTTCCTCCCTGCGGAAGGGAGGGGTGCGCCGGCAGCAAGTGAGTCAGCGCCCCTGGGCCCCCCCTCTGGGCCTGCTTGGGCTCGTCTCCTCTCGATAGGGCCCCCAATTGAAATATCGCAATGCGCGAAACACGTGCGACGAAGAGGGTTTCGGGCGCGGAATGTACAGTATTCGGCGCCCCGAGGGCGGTGGGGTGACGGCACACGGGGGGTGAGTTCCCTGAGCTCTCCGCTTTTTCGGGGGAGCAGACAAACAGACGAGGGCTCTCCGCTAATCTGTGGAGAAAAAAACTCTGATATCTTCCCCCGCAGAGCAGATTCGCGCGCTCCGAGAATCTCGCTAGATTGCTTACCCCACCCCCCTCCGCGCGCGCGATGGACAGCCGCGCGTCAACCAGCGCAGTGCATCTGCGCTGGCTGCAGCAGCAGGCGGCCGAGGCCGAGCGCGATGCCGCGCGCCACGCCTTGCACCCCGCGCCCGCGCCCGCAGCGCCCGCGCCAGCCGCGGCCGCGGCGCCCGCCCCGGGCGCGCCGCGCGTGTCGAGCGCGGTACTCGGGCAGGCGACGTTCCACGCGATACAGTACCTCAAGACCAACAAGAGGCCGGTGCTCGAGTCCGAGCTCGACGCGGTGGTGCCCGAGGGCATCAGGGAGGACGTGCTCAGGAAGCTGCGCGGGCTGCCCAACGTGCACCACGACGCCGAGCGCCACACGCTGCGGTTCCTGGCCAACGTCAAAGGCACGGCCGCGCGCCCAGTTGATTTGAATATCACGATCGAGGAAATCCAGATATTGATATCGCACGAACCGGAAATGGGCAAATGAACTGACCACGTCACGTACGCCTGGTCACCGCAGTGCAAAACTCCAAGCAGCTGCGGTCGCTGCTGGACGAGTCACCCGACGGCGTGCCCGTCGACACGGTGTCCGAGGCGTACCCCGGGGTGCTGGCGGACATCGAGGCCATCGTCTCGGCCCGCGAGGCCGTGCGCGTGGGCTTCCGCGCCAAGGGCGGCGCCAAGGAGGTCGTCTACCCCATCAAGCGGCGCCGCGTGGCCAGCCTCGTCGCCGAGCTCGTGCGGGACGAGGCCCTGATCGAGCGCTGGAAGCGGGTGGACCTGAGGAACGACCCCATCTTCGTCCAGAAGCAGCTCGTCGCCGCGGGCATGACGCCGTGCGGCAAGGGCAGGGCCAGCAACCAGGACGTGCAGAAGCCCCGCGGGTCGCAGGCCAAGGCGCCGCGCAAGAGGAGGGCTGGCGCAAACATCACGAACAAGCACCTGGAGCAGCCCGCTCCCGGCGTGCCCTCCATACACTGAGGTGGGCGTGTCTCCTCCCTTCCGTCTCGGTCGTCTTGCGGGGGTTCTCTGGTGGCGATCGTCACGTAATAGACCCAAGCTGGCTTCGTACTTTGGCGAACAACACGCATTCCCCGGAAAAATTGCGACAGAACACCATCCGAACTCCATTGTCTCCGAGATGCGACGGAGCTGACGTCATTCTAGAATGAGGAAGCCCCGAAGGGGGGGGCTTCCGCGCCAACGCCACACGCTCTCGCAACAATGGGAGAATCGAGCGATGACGTGTCCAGCTCCCATCGACCTCGGGCGCTGCGTCACTCACATTTACTTTTTCATTCAGCAACCGCCATCATTCACTCACTCGCAATGCGCTTTGCATTCGGCCTGCTGGCTGTGGTTCTGTGTGCCGCGGCCGAGAGCGACAACTACTGGGTCGAGCTCCCGGGCCTCAAGGCTCAGTGCGTCGACTCGGACACCGCGGGGAACATATGGGCTGTCGACCTCGAGTCCAACGTGTGGTTCCTGCCCGCGCACCAGGCGAACTGGACACAGGTCGTCGACAATGACGGCCTCAGCATGAGCCAGGTCAGCGTCAATGGCGAGGGCGTTGTCTGGGGGGTACGTTCCTGCCGCTCCACCCACGCGGCCTCTAATACGAGCCAACAGATCTCTGAAGCGGCCGAAGTCGTCTTCAGGGTCGGGATTACTCTCGACACTCCAATGGGAACGCGTTGGGAGTCGATTACGGGGCTGATTGCCGCCCAACTCAGCGTGGGCCCCAAGGGATACGTGGTTGCAGTCGATGGCCAGGACCAGATCTTCTGGCGCAGGGGAATCTCGTACACGAACCCCCTTGGCACCTCGTGGCAGCAACTCGATGGCGCCGCGATGAAGGTCAGCTTCTACTCGAGCGGCTGGGGGTTTGCTGTCATCAACAGAGAAAACCAGCTCTTCTACCGCCACGCAAGCGCCGTCCAGCCTTGGGGATACGAGTGGGCGCTCGTGCGTGACTCTACCTGGGGCGTGTCCAGCTGCAGCGACTGGGAGTACGCCCTGGGAGTAACAGGTACCGTTCGCAGGAGCTCATCTGAAGGAGAGGAGATAGTGTCAGTGCCAGCCATGTCCTTCATTTCTGTTAGCCCTGCGTGTGACGTCCTGGCCCTGGACGCCTCCCACACGATCTGGAGTAAGCACACATTTTAATGCAGACAGGCTAACAAGCGGGCACCAACAGGGTTCAACCAAATGTGGCGCAGTTTGTACGCCGAGCAAATGAGGTACATCGAGGCTGATGCGGACGGAAACGTGTGGTTCCTGTGGGACACGACCGTTAATTCGATTTCCTTCAACGGGGCACGCTCTTCGTTTGCTGGTACAGTATCCAGTTTCAGTGTGAGCAACGATGGCACTGCTCTGTGGGCTGTACGCCAACTCCCCGCCACCATCTGCCAACTGACCACACAATTAGATTGGCACGGACACTCTTCTGTACAAGATGTCACCCTCCGGCTGGGCGCTGCAGGAAGCCAGTCCATCTCTCTCACAGATCAGCATAGGACCGAACGGGAACATCATCGGGGTGACCACCGCTGGAAAGACGTGGTACAGGGTCATGGTTCCCCTGGGCCCCTGGCTCGAAATCGACGGACTGCTCTCCGTGGTCAGCTGGGGCCCGGGCTGGCAGATATGGGGCATCACCACCGATGGGCGCGTGGTCGTGCGCGCTGGTGCGAGCGCTGTGAAGCCCAAGGGCCTGTCCTGGCAGACAGTCTCTGGGCCCTCCCTCGTGTGGCTCTCCGTCGGCAGGAACATCACTGCCGGGCTGACGGCAACGGGTGAGGTCTGGATCCGCAAGGGCATCACTTCGAGGGTCGGTGGAACCGAGTGGGAGAGGATTCCAGGCTCGATGAGGTCCATCGACGTCAACGGCGCCGACCAGATCCGCGGCGTGAGTGACGACAACAAGAACTGGATCATGCCCTGACAGGACACGCCGCTGGCGGGACCACCGGGCGAACCATGACCGGGGTGTGAGTCTGCCACGCACAAACCACCTGCACATACAAAGCAAAGAAATCCTACCGCCTGTGGTTACAAAAATCCGGTCCTCAGATTGCAAAAAAACCAACACTGCCAATGGTCGTTCTCGTGGTTCTCGCCCTGCTGGCCTTAAGCTCTGCCAGTCGCATCACATACAAAGACTCGGACTACACGTTCCAGTTCACGCAGAGCATTTCTGGGCTCACCCTCTGGACTGCTCCCGCGACCCGCCGTGTCCGCTCCACGGACGGCGTCCCCACTGCCACGGGATCCGCCCTGGACATCAGCTGCGCCAAGGGCGAGCTCGAGTCGTTCCAGATCGTCATCGCGCCCACGTCGGCGTTCTCGAGCATCGGGGTCTCCGTGGGGGCGTTCGGGTCGCTGGGACCGACGGCCTGGACGGACGTGGGCGTCGCCTCGTGGGTGGCCCCCAGCCCCTGGGCGACCTCCGGCGGGTACAAGGTCGGCGAGTCGACCACCAAGGTCACCAACGTTAGCACTGTGCCGCTGTCGGCGTCCTCGCCGACGCTGCTTTGGATCACTCAGGTTCGCATTTCCCGCGGATCGCGTCGGCGCATTCAAAATTGGACGGCGAATTCGATCCGCAAATAACCGCTCTTTCACGTAACGACGCCCCTTAACGGCACTCATTGGGTGATCGCGCCCCGCAGTACGTGCCTGTGCAGGGCACAAAGGCCGGAGCGACCTCGGCGAATGTTGTCATAACGCCAAACGGAGCTGCCCCGGTGACAATCGGGGTGAACCTCTACGTCTTCAACTTCGAGCTGGACGCCACGCCCCACTACGACACGTTCCTCATGTCGCAGCCGGGGATCAAGATCAGCACACTGGAGCAGCTCGACGCTCAGAAGGAGGTGTACCTGCGCCACAGGATGTCGTCCCCCGGCCCCGGGTGGCCCAACGGGCTCAACTACCAGGTTGCATGGGACTGCAAGACCGAGTCGCTTATCGACACAGACCCCTCCACAAGCAAGCAGCAGTGCGTGTGGGCGAACGGGTGTACCGTCCAGAGGTATGTTATGGGGAAGGGGTCCACGTGGCGTGGTGTCAACTACGACGACTGGATCGGGCAGGGTTTCTCTAGTGCAGCGGCAGTCAGCACGGACAACAACAGGCCCGATCCGTTCTGCGGGGTCTCCTGCTCTGCGAGCTCGGCGTACAAGGGGTGGGTCTGCCAGAAGTCGTACGAGGAGAAGTGGGGCAAGTACCTGGCCGCCCTACAGAGCTACACCGCGCGCACAGGGATGGTCAACAAAAGCAAAGTCAAAGGGTTTTGGTACACCCAAAACGAGCCCCAGAACTGGTACGATCCACAACACCAAATTGACATCAGACTGACACAATACACTTCAATAGGCACGACTACACAATCTCGGTTCGCTGTCACTTTAACACAGCAGAATTCAACGGTGTTTCAATAGGCCTATCTGTGCTCTGTCCGCAACAAGTACGCTCCAAACCTGCGGATCATGGTGAGCCGCGAGGCACAGCCTTGGATTGCGGAGAGGCCTGACTTCGGGTATTGCAGGTACAACTAACGTTATTGATTCGCGGCCTAACCTTGCTGTAGCTACGACATCTGGCTTCCGTGGGTGTGGAGGTACACCACCACCTACACGTGGATGCGCCAGGAGTGCTTTGACGAAGTGAGCTGGTTCTACTCACTGGACACAGACAACAGCTGTGGGAAGCCTGGCCAGTGCAACACGGCCCTGGCCCCCGTTGTCAGCAAGTCCGGGAGCAACTCGAAGGAAGACCCCGTCGCCGCGAGCGACGGCCCTCACTACCGCCTGATCCCCTGGGTCTCGTGGGCCAATCGCATCACAGGATGGGGCTACTACCACTCGGACATCTTCTGGGACACGCCCACAGGCCAGTTGGTGCCTCGCCCGCACATCTCTGCGTCTCTGCTGCGGGAGGGGTTCGAGGACTACGAGTACCTCTGGCTCGCCAATTCGAAGAAGAGGCCGTCGCCCCACAGCAACGTGCCTGTCGACCAGGCTGTCCTCGGCCTCGGGTTCGCAGTCGGCGTCTGGCGCAATGACCCGACCGCCATCCACGCGCTGAGGCACCAGCTCGGCAGAATGATCGAGGGGTCGCGGGCGGACATGCCGTGGATTGCCACGTCCCCTGCCAGGCCGTTCGGCAACTACTACATCGACTTTGCCAACACGACGGCGAACCCGACGCATGCAACGTTCACGTACCAGGGCCGCACGTGGATTCCCATCGGCTGGGACGCCTACGACGTCGAGCTGGGGTTCGGGTGGAACTCTCCGATGCTGGGCGTTCCCAACACGATACAGACGGGGAACCCTGTCCTGCGGTGCTACAACGTCAGCGACGGCAACTTGGTGGAGAAGTCCATCTGCTACAACGACTACAACCACCCCGACTTCTTCCACTTCCAGGTCGCCCCTGGGGTGTACAACATGACTGTGGGCGTTGGGTGGCCCGGAAGATGGTCAGCTCTCCTCTCGCTCACGTGCCCTGGCTAACTCGGATACGCGTCTGCAGCCGGTCGGACACCGAGTTCGTGAGTATAAACAACGTGGTACTGCGCAACTCGAGCGAGAAGGCGTGTAACGTGCGTGCGTACTCGCAGCTGGTGACCGTAAGGCAGTCAGCCAACGGCGGCCAGCTCGTGATGACCCTCGGGAACGACCGCGGGTACACGATCCTGTCCTACCTGACGATAGAGGGCGTGTCGCAGACCGTCCCCTCGCTCGCGTGCCCCAAGGTCAACCTGCCCATCTCCAAGCTGCCAGACCGTGCGTCGCCAACGCAGCCACGCTGAAGGCAAGCAACTGACTGACCGGTCGTGTTCTCCAGTGGGTGGCAGCGTCGGCTTGCTCCCAGCGGATACCGTGATGCTCGCGGCTGCTGTGGCACTGCTTGCGAAATGGGTGTTCACGTGGTGATCAGTCTGAGGTCCCACTTAGGAAGACCCAAGCCGTGGGTAAAAAACCGACCACAACCGGTAGATTTGGGGAAGATATTCCCTGTGTGTAAAGGTATCTTGCAGTATTCGAAAAAAAACCACACCCTGTGCGGCGCGGAGATGTTCGGGAAGGCGGCACTGCGGGCGAAGTACGAGGACCTCCTCGCGAGCGGGAATGCGCATCCGGAGGCATACCAGGAGAACTTGCGTGCCCTCCGCCAGCTGATTCTCCAGGAGGGCCTTCCTCCGCAGACACCCGTCCGTGACCTCAACTCCCGGGGAGATTTTCATCTCCGCAAAGCGGCCCCCTTTCCCACCCGATATGCATTGTGTGCTTTGTGCACCTTACAACCGTTGCCGGAGTCCGGGTTTCGCTTCCGTTGTGTGACAGAGATATTCATCCGCAGATCTCCCGCTCTCGTCCGCGCGCCTGTGAATTTTCCGTGCACAATGCACCAAATGTGCACGCACACGCAAACACCTAACGAGAACCCGCGGGGCGGACAACAAACGCCATAGGAGGAGCTGGCCGGCGTGGACACGTCGTGCTCGCTGCGCGGCCGCGTGTGGAAGGTGCTGCTGGGCGTGCAGCGCGTCGAGGCGGTGCGCTACTGCCGCCTGCTGCGCCGGGGGCCCTCGTCGCAGCTGGGAAAGATCAAGGACGACCTGCACCGCACGTTCCAGCACGACGAGTCCTTCCACGACACCGTCTCCAGCGCCAAGCTCAACCGCGTCCTCAACGCCCTCTCCCACCTCTGGCGCGCCGCCCCCGACAAGGACAAGGTTCCACTCTTGTTTTTTTCCCCCCACGGTTTCCACGGGTTTCCACGGTTCTGAAGGGCACTTGCAGCAGCACCAGAAGGGAGGGTACGTGCAGGGCATGAACCTGATCGCGGGAGTGCTGCTGTACGTCATGCCCGAGGCGGACGCGTTTGAGGCGCTGCAGACGATCGTCAGCCAGCACGCGCCTGCGTACTTCCGCCCGGACCTGCTGGGCGTGCACCACGGCATCGAGCTGCTGCGCGTCTGCCTGAGGATCCTCGACCCGGAGCTCTACGCCCACCTCGCCAGGTCCAACTTCCACGTGCAGACCCTCATGCACCGTACGTGTCCCCTGCGCGTTGGATTCCGGAATCTTGCCGTGAATCAGGCTAGAGGCCGGTCGATCGCGTTAAATCGGCCGAGCTCACTGTGTGCATTCTCACCCACGCTTGCATTTCTACCTGCAGCCGTGCTGAGCTTGGGGACTGCGACGCCGCCGCTGGACGAGGTGCTGCACCTGTGGGACTACCTGCTGGCGTTTGGACTGCACATCTCGGTCATCGTGGCCGCCGTGCAGATCATCATGATGCGCCAGGAGCTGTTCTGCGTGACCAAGTGCGCCAGCCCACTCTCCCACGCCGCCGCCTCTCCCTTCTCTGGCTCGCGTGTACTCAGTGCCCCGAACCCCGTGCAGCCCGAGCAACAAGTTCAGGATCCTGCCCAAGCTCGAGGCCGCCAAGGTCATCTCGCTGACCAACGCGTTCATCACCCAGATACCCGACGACGTCTGGGCGCTCCTCGTGCAGCACACGGTGGACCCCGGCGTGGACATCCCCGCCCAGCTGCACTCGGAGGACAAGCCAAGGTACTCTACTCTCTACCTCTCAGCTCCACAGTTCCCCCTCCTCGTCATTACTGAAATATCTACGCGGCACACTCAGGATCCTGACCGTACGCAAGACCGAGAAGAAGCAAGCATGTTAATTGAGCACCACTGCACCTCCCCACCACACGCACGCCATTCTCCGCGAGACACACATCATGCCTGAAGAGAGTGTCCGATTTTTTTGCGGGCAAGATCACGCGTGACCCCCCCGATATCTCTCTCTGCCGGCAATATCGCGGGCCGCATCTGAATTGAAACCACCCACCAGTCCCATGGCCACGCGTCTGCGTATGGAGTACCTCTGCCTCCTCAAGGAGGGCAACGACCACCCCGAGGCCTTCTCCGAGAACATCGCCAGGCTGCGCCACCTCATCCTGTCCCGCGGCCTCCCTCCCCAGACGCCCGTCAGTGAAGACCCGCGTAAACCGCATTCCGACCGAGTAAAACCGTCGCCCCCCCGACCTGCGCAGGAGGAGCTGCGGTGCGTGGACTACAGGTGCTCGCTGCGGGGGCTCGTGTGGAAGATCTTCCTCGGCGTGAAAACCGTCGACGCGGAGAGGTACACGAAGCTGGTGGCCAGGGGCCCCTCGGCGCAGGCCGAGAAGATCGACTTCGACGTCAGCAGGACCTTCCAGCACGATGACGTGTACCACGACACGGTCCACGACGCCAAGCTCACGCGCGTCCTCAACGCGTTTGTCCACACGTGCAACGTCGATTCCGCCGCCCGGGAGGTAATCGGGCCACGGATCACAAATCAATTGACATGGGCAAAGAGGGATTTCAAAATTCTGGGGGGTGAATCGAATCGAAAATCGCTTGATGTATTGTATTCTGAAGGAAATACTGGAGAGTTCGGGCCATTTAGTTCAATTGATTGCGCGAACTCACACAGCGTTCAGGACCCAGGGGCTCCTGGCGGATACCTGCAGGGGGTAAACGTCGTTGCGGGAGCGCTGCTGCTAGTCCTGCCCGAGGTGGACGCCTTTGAGGCGCTGCTGGCGATCACCAAGGTGCTGGCGCCCACGTACTTCCGCTCGGACCTCAAGGGCGTCCACACGGGCGTCGACCTCCTGCGCGTGGTCATCCAGACCGTCGACCCCGAGCTCTTTGCGCACCTGAAGAAGCACAGGTTCATGCCGCAGACCCTCATGCACCGTGCGCCCCCTGCACCTGCCCGAAGGAGCACAGCGCGGCTCTGACTTGGCCCTTTCGCGCAGCCGTGCTGAGCCTCTGCACCGCCACGCCGCCGCTCGCCGAGGTCCTGCGGCTGTGGGACTTCCTCCTGGCGTTCGGCCTGCACTCCTCGGTGGTCTGCGCTGCGGCGCAGGTCGTCATCATTCGGGACAAGCTCTTCGGCAGCCCCTGCCCCGGGAACCTGTTCCGCCAGCTGCCGGACCTCGACTCTGCCAGGGTGATCAAGCTCGCGTGCTACTTTGTCCAGCGGCTGCCAGACGATGTCTGGGGGCTGGTCGTGAGGCACACATGGGACCCGGCGGTGGAGATACCACCGCACCTCGCCTACGACCCCACGGGGTGCGACCCGAGCGATTCTCTCAGAGCTCGCTGACTGATTGTGCGCGTGCGCCAGCAAAGGAAAGGTCGGACTGCTGGTGAACCTGTCGCCGGTTCTCAAGAAGCCCGCGTCTCCCACCACCAAGTAGTCGTTTCCCGAGACCACTCTGGAGGACCACCTGACGGATGGCACATGCTTGCCTTTGTTACTAATCAACGACAACTTAGTGTCTGTCGTGTGTTCGCATTGCATTGAAGCTTAGAAGCCAAGATGGGCAGCCACCGCAGCGCCGAGGCTGACGGCAATCGAGGCGATGAGCCCCGCGCTGCCGCTGGTGGGCTCTGCCGAGGCGTACTCGCGACCCTCGCCCTCGTCGTACGTGTAATCAGTCGCGTTCTCGGGGTCGACCACCACAATGGCGTCGCTGCCGGTGAAGTTGCCATCGTCGACAATGCCAGGGCCAGCGGCAGGGGCGACGCACGGGCGAGGGCTCTCGGGTCCGGTGGCCTTGCCGACGACACGGCTGCACTTGTACGCGAGGTTCTTGCCGCTCTGCACGACACCGTTCATGTTGATCCCGCAGGGGCTCTTGGGGTCGCAGAGGAAGTCGCCGGCAGCCTTGGGGTTTGTGCTCCTGATGTTCACGAAGTTGATGTTGCTGATCTTGAACGAGCCGCGGGACGACGGCTTGGCGGCCTCACTCAGCTTGTAGAACATGCCGACCTCGATGGTCTTCTGGACACCGTTGAGCACGAGGTCCTGGAAGTGCACGTTGGACAGCGATCCAGCACAGCCGGGAACCGTCTTGATGCGCGGCCCGCAGGTGGTCCCCGTGAAGTGGACGTTCCTGACGGTGATGTCCGAGATCTTCTCAGTGCAGAGCGAGCCGATGGAGGCGCCGTGGCCGTTGCCGAACTGGCAGTCCTCGACGAGGACCTTGCTCGAGTGGATTGCAACGTTGTCGTCTCCCACACTGATGTCGCTGTCGTGCACTGCAGTTCATACAATAGCGTCAGTAAGTCAAGCCTTCCCGTGCATTCAAAGACTTAGTGCGGACCCCAGAAGTTGTCGCCGTGGACGTCGATGCCGTCGGTGTTGTGCGAGGGGTTGGCAATGCCCGTGGACGGGGGAGCGCGCAGCGTGATGCCGAAGATCTCGGTGTTGCTCGAGTACATCTGCATGCAGTGGTCGGGGCAGTCCTTGACGGTGATGCCCGTGACGATAACCGTGTCGGTGTTGCGGGGGTAGATGGTCCTCGGGCGGGCCTTGTTCCTGAGGTTTGCCCACCAGACAGCGCCCTGGCCGTCGATGGTGCCCCTGCCCGTGATGGCCACGTTGGACTTGGCGGGGATGGTGATGGCGGCCTTGAGGTTGGAGGGCCAGTGCTTGTAGTCGTTGGAGATGAGGAGGGTGCCCTCGATGTTGAGCTCCGTGTGGTCCCCGTTGATCGAGATGCCCTTGAACAGGAACGTCCTCCCCGCGGGAATCACAACGACGCCGCCGCCAGCGCCCGTCGCAGCGTCGATGGCCTTCTGGATCGCTGCGCTGTCGTCGGTTCTGCCGTCTCCGCGAGCTCCGTACCTGGTGATGTCGTGTACGGTGTCGCCGACTGTGACGGAGACGTACTTGCCCCTGATTACCTTCGCCTGGGCTGCTACTGCCAGCAGCACAAGGAGTGTGAGGACTTGTCCACCAAGCATAGGCATTTGTGTTGTGAGAGGTAGCACTGATACCCCACTGATTTCGAGCGGAGAAGGTTCATAACGGGCATTGCCGTTTAGCATAAGAGATCCACAACAGATCAATAGAAAATGCACGGCTACTGAGATCTGATGAGAATAAGCCAATCAGCGGTTTACGTATCCTCCCTCCCGCTCTCCTCTTGAGAATTTTCAAAAAGTTGCGCTGCGCTGGGATCGAACCAGCGACCCTAAGATTATGAGACTTATACTCTAACCAACTGAGCCAGCAGCGCATTACACACAAAATGAACTCCCCCGGATAAATACCGAGTGTACCTGCGCCCCAGGACATGCGCCTGACAAATATGTGACCCCGCCTGGCAGTCCCTGTGACCTGGGCGTCCTCTGCCATCTTCCCCGGGAGGCACTGTGGCCTCTCCGCACCATGCCGCGTATAAAACAAACGACAATTCAGGTATCTGATGTTGTTGTGCCTGCAGAATGGACAGAGGAGGGAGAGCATACCACACCCAGCCCCCACCCAGCCCCCACAGCCCCTCATGTGCCATCAGCGTCTACAGCTGCCTTACTTTAGCAGCAGCAGTGGTGGCATCTTCACAGGCACCCCAGGCCTCACTGGCAGGTGCACAGGCAGCACCTGCAGGGGCCTGTGCACAGGAGGCACCATCACCGCCAGGTCCAGAAGATTGTGCATCGTTTCTCTCTGGGCCATTCTGCATGTAATAGTGACTTGTTCAGTATCAGAACACACTGTAGTTGGGCATGGCATGACTTTGTTGTCCCTCCATTAGTTCCTTCACAGTACTAGCTTGCACTCATCTCTGTGGCTCCTCTGAGTGCAGGAACAGTCACAAGAAAGAAGTCCATCCCATTAATAACAGCCTTATGTTCTATCCCTCTGAGCCCCTGCAGCTGCAGCCACCTAAGCAGAATCCTCTAATCTCCTTGCTCTTATGTGTGTGTGATGCCCAAATCCCATATTCATTTCATGCACACTGAGAGCAGGAGCAAGGAAGATACATACAACAAAGTCCTCACAACACAGAGCCAAAGTGAACAATGGCTTTTACCAAAAACGGAAATATGCACTTTGGTCATGGCACCAGTGGTCTATATGGTGTTCCAACAGAACAGCCACCATTTGAGAGTCTGGCCTCCTCTAACTGAATGGCCGATTCAAATTAGACGAAGCAGGTTGTGCATAGTAGCTTGACTAGGGACTTTAATATGCCTCTTTTCTGAAATTCCTTCTGCACAGGCACCAGGGCAATTTGGGGGCTCTCTATGAGCAAGACAGAGAAGTACAGAGCAGAATCGAGCTGCTGCAAGCAGAGCACGTACAAGAAATGCGAAACTAAGATGGAAGGGGGTGTATTTCCCCAATAATTGAGAACGCACCCCCATCAGAGGTTATTACCAGTTGGCCTGATAATCCCTCACGGTACAGTACTAATCCTCCACTGTATTTTTAAGTTATTGTTGTCAGTTGTTTTATTTTCTGTATGCAATATGCTGTGCATTTCTATACTGGAGTTGAAATGTTCGTTAAGAACATGTTTTGATCTGTTATTCTGTATTATCTCATTCAAAATGTATAACACAGACTAACAATTACACTAGAAAGAGTCCATCAAAGAAGTCTCGTATAGATTCCATGTCTGTACCTATATCTATGGAAAAGACCCAGGACTGCATACCAATCTCAATTGCTGCATCTGTGGTCCCAATCTCTTTTTACTGAAACAGAGCTTGAAGAACAACAACTAACCAAGCAACTTCCTGTTCCATTGGGAGTTCTGGTAAGTTTTATCAAAATACGGAACTAATATGATATTCAGATATCTGTGTTTGAGCAAGCCAAGCTTCTATTACTGTCTAAAGAGAATGGTGAAGTATTACCAAAAACAGTCCTTTTCATCACTCACTTATGTATTTACTTTGTAATGCTCTATCATGCAAAGATGCAAAAGAGTATATGGGTATTACAGACTCTGCTTTTACCCAGGCTTTGCATGATGGTGAAAATCACTACTGAATGTCTTATACCCACAAGAGTGACTCGAGAGCAACTTCACCCTGAATGACTTCAGCTTACTAAAAACGTACTAGATGAACTATTGCCTATAGCTCAAGGACGGAATTGGGCCGAATTCAAGGGCACAAAGGACTTATTGTATCGTCAGTATTGTGAGAAGTTCAATGAGACAGTGCTAATAATGGGTATCCAAGATAAGATCATTCCTTTACCTTATGCTACCTGGTATGGAATTGTTAAGGACTCATACTGTATTCACTTTAAGAGAGTCCCAGACCACTGTCCATGGTGCAAACGGCAAGTTGAACTAGAGAACAAGTTTTACTCATACCTTCGAAGTTTACTCAAAATGTAAGTGCTTTCTTTTGATATTATACTAACAGGAAGATCGATTTATCAGGAATTGAAAGAATTCTCTAAGATGAAGCTTCATAAGCAGGCACTTCTTGCTCAGAGATACTGGTGTTATCACCTGCGATGTCTAATTCAGCATGGAGATACTGAAACAGCCTTGGTTATTTGTGACTTCACCAAACTCACTTCAGGCTGCTATAAGAGTCAAGTTGAAGTGGAAGTTGTATATTGGTCTGAGCTATCTGTTGATACAGAGGATGTAACACGATCACATACACATGCATATGTTCTTGGTAAGGGCATTGCTAATGATTCTGTTGCTGTTATTGCAATGGAGCGTGCTCTATTTCAGCTAAAACCGTTTCATGACCAGAGTGAAGTGAAAATATATTGCTCGTTTCAGTGATGGATGTAGTGGCCAGTTTAAAAATACAGGAATGGTTCTTCACTACTATTTAGTATGGCTCGAGTTCCAAAAGAAGATAAAGGAATTTGAGCCTTACTGGTTTGCTAGTAATCACGGTCAGGAAGCCTGTGATGGTATGGGAGTTGCATTTGATCATCGAGTACTAAACAGTCAGTTCAACATTGATGGTTCTACAACTCCAATCAAAACTCCTGAGCAGCTTATAGAGTCTATATAAGCAGTTGATACAACAGCTTTTCTTCTTCAGATTCCGAAAGAGTTGGATACCTTAGAAACAACTCAATTTCCTGAGTGCCCTGTAATTCAGAGAGCATGGCATAAGTTGTGTTTTACAAACGAGATACCTGTATGATCAAGAAAGACCAGGCCATTTGCATAGTCGTGGAGATTATCAACTCCTGGTGAGGAATGCAAAGACAAGTGAGAATTGAAGATTCCAGACAATATCACACTTATATAGAGTATTATTGAAACATAGCTTTTTTCAAATTATACAGTTATTGGTAAAAACAAAATAAGATAGTGTTTCATAATTACATAACCATTTGAGAAAATTCATGCCTTTTGGCTTTGAAATATGTATTTGTAAGAAAGGAATTTATAATTTTTAGCCTGAAATGCTTGAATCAGGAAGTTCTGTGAGTTTGTGTGTGAATTTTCTATATCTGAGTTACTATGCTCTTTAATTTTGTTACAATATCTAAGTTTGTCAGTTTTCAGTCTGTGAATTCTAGGTTCAGAAATCACTCAAATGAGATCTGTAACAGTAAGGAATTTTAGGAGAAATACTAGATGCTTATTACTAGAAAATAATATGTAGTTATCCTATTTATGTAGATTTTATCTGTTAGTCATATCATTCAATTCCAAAATTTCTAACTGAATAGCAGAGATCAGGACACATCCAAGTGGGATATGCACTCATATCAGAAACGGACTCTTTCATAGGACTTCTAGATGCATACAATTATGATTACTTAAAAGCACATCTAAAAATAATTCACTATGTGTAGGGCTCCCCGAGCCTGGTTCAGACATCCAATCATTTTAGCCAGCTCTTGTTGCTGATCATTTGCACTTTGGTTCTTATGCATGTGTCATGTGTTATTGGAATATGATTCATTGACTTGTGTGAATCTTATGGTTTTTGCCTTTGTAACTGATACTAATAAAACAGCTTTCTATTGTAATTAATCAGCATACACTACTACTGTAATTTATTATTTCCTTTCATAGTATGAAAATCTAACACCTATCTATTTAGGAATTGATGTATTTTCTTATGTTTATTTTTTTGAATTACATCTTATCTCAGTGTTCATCTGCATCAAAGCCCATCCTATCAGCTATGTTACTGCCAATACAACTTTCATGTTGCAATTCCTAAATTCATCATTTCCTTGATGCTCGAGTTGGACCATTTGATCTGATAGCTGAAAGAGGAACAAATTACTCTTCTACACTTCGATTGAAAAATGTTGAAGCAAAATGTAACTATATGATATCATATCTCTACCAAAATATGTTCAGCCTTACTCAATCTTCTATATCTGAAATTACCAAATCAATTGAAGATATGTTCAGCTTCTAATGAGGCATAGCGGGATGCCCCCTGTCAGTTCCTCCTATAGAGAGCTGCAACAGGCACCTATTCACACTCATCAACTGCCAGATGTGAACTGGTGGCAGCACAGAGTCTGCACAGACTGCCTCTTTTATGGACATAATCCGTTTCATAAAGAAGACTTGCATGGGAGTTGCCACAGGAGGCAGTGGTGCCCAGCTGCCCCTGATGCCAGTGTTTGAGAGCAACCAGGTGTTCTCTAATCTATGGCAAATGCGTGATCAGGAAGACTGGCTGGCTGGCACCAGATGAAAACAATGGCCTTTGCAACCAGGGAGATGTGAAACTGCCTTATTACCCCAACTCTGGCTTTCCTGGGTCACAAGGGAAGGACATGCTCAACTGGATGACACGATCGTGCTTCTGGTCTCTGCCCTGCTGCCATGGTGATGGGCAGGAATTCCCCCGAAAAAGGTGTTTTATGCCGGCGGTTTTTGTCTGTTGGAAAAAATGTGCCATGCGNATGTGACTCAGCCTTCTGCTACACACCACTATGCATGGATTTACTATACATATCTACATATTACCTCTGCTACACACTGCTACACATCAGTCTGCTACATACAGCTACACAGATCCTCTGCTCATACCACTACATGTGGGTCTGCTATGCACTGCTATACAGTTCCTTCACTATGTGCTACTACACGTGGGTCTGCTACACACCACTTCACACATCCTCCACTACACACTACTGCTATGCACCTTCTGCTATATGACACTATGCTATTCATTCAATTCAAATCACATTATTTACAATTATAAGAGCTGCAAAGAGAGAGTGGAGCCATATCAGCCAGTTCAGGTAGTTTGCTTCCATAGTAGCTGGCAGCAATGAAGGGCATGCTGGATAAGAAACAACAGCTGAGGACTGTCCATGAAGAGAAAGGGTCATTTTGGGAAAATAGCAGAAGACAGGCAGAGAACAGCTGCTGTGCCTAGGCAGCCAGGTCGAACAGGAGGGAGAATCGAGCTAATCAGAGAACAGCGAGGTGGCAGAGAGAGAGGATGAATTGTTACTACAGAAGGAGAAGCCTCATCAAGCATGTGTGCTTAATGGAGCTGAAGTACAACTGTGTGACAGCACTCCAGACCAGTATGCAGACACTGAGAGAGTATCAGAAGAGAAGGGCAGAGCTGCAGGAGGCAGAGAGCAGCATAAAGAAGAGGTACAATCAGGCCCTAGAACATCCAGGGTCTGAAGACTACCTGGGGCCAGTGCTGAAAACGGAATGGCAGCCCCTGGAATCCCTGCCTCTGATCACACTCCCAGGGTCTATAGCTGTTGGAGAGTGGGATTATTTTTGGACAGAGAGTGGTAGTTTCCTAGTATCTTTTTTGCCCATACTGCCATGGTGCACGCACAATGTCTTGCACTGAGATGCTGGCACTCATTGCAAACCACGGGGCCAAGCTTGAAGACAAGAAGGCCTGCCTCCTTGAGAAAGCTGCTGCTGTGGCCGAGGCTGCTGAGCTGCCACTGCCATCCTTGGCTGGCATTTTTCGGTCCTTTGAGGAGATCGGCTGGTGCAACATGTCGTCCTGCGAGATCAAGCCTGTCGTGCCACCGAACAACATCGTTGTGCCCCTCTTCACCAGCTCTGCCAAGTGTAAGCCTCGTTTTCGACTCAGTGGGTCCTTCTCGTCACCCCAGCGGTCTTCGTTTCAAAGGTGGGGAGGAGCCAAATCTCGCATACATCTTCTGGAAGCTGCTTCCAGACGAGCACAGGAGGGCTACCAAGGAGAAGGCACACAAGAGGGCAGCAGCGAAGAAGAAGTCACGCCAGAAGGCCGCCACAGCCACCACAGCCGCAGCTGAGGCCGAGGCAGCGCGCAAGGCCCAGGAGGCAGCAGCTGCAGTGGCCTCTGCAGTGAATGACATGTCACGTCAGCAGGCAGAGGCAGTGGCTGCAGAGGCCAAGGCAGCCTGCAGGCGAGTGGCTAAGGAGAGAGTGGCAGCAGAGAGGGTGGCTGCGGAGAAGGCGGCAGTGGACAGGCATCACGCTGAGGAGGAGGCAGCGACCAAGCACAGGGCCAAGGAGAAGGCCTGCAGAAAGCATGAGAAGGAGGAGCGCAAGGCCCGTGTGGCCTCTGTGACCACGTTATCACCCTTCAGCTGCCCTGCCACGGCGTCAGCAGTACCTGCTGCTGCTGCCAGGGGCGACAGCACGGCACTGCATGTGGCCAACGACCACATTGCCTCGCTTGAGAGAGAGCTCGCACAGGCACACACACACATCATGAAGCTCGAGGGTGAGCTGGCCAGCCACCTGGCTGGTGGCCCTGCGATGGACTCGAGCGCCAGCGAGGCTGACAGCGGCACCTGCAAAGGAGTGCCACCACCACTGCCGCCTCCCCCGCCACTGCCAATGGGCATGGGCAGCCATGTGAGGGCCCCATCGTCACTCAGCGGTGAGGAGGGAGGCTCTGGCGGCCCCCCACTGCTGCCCCTGTCGCTCTTCGCCTTTAGGAAATTACCACTCTCTGTCCAAAAAAAATCCCACTCTCCAACAGATAGCACCTCAGCTGCACATCCCATGGGAAGTCCTTGCACTGTGGAAGTTGAAGGGCAAGATGACTGATACCCAGATAGACCTGGTTGTGGCCTCCATCAATGGAAAGAAGAGGCCAGCTGTGGGAAAGAAGCTACACAGCAAGCATCCCCTATACAGTGTCATTGGCTGGCTCCACATCATGCTGAACATAGCATGCATAGCGGAGACCATTGTGATCAGGGCTTCAGAGGAGGTAGAGAAGACCAAGGCAGACATAGTGAATGAGTACTTCTTCAGTGTGGGATTTCAGGCAGTGTGTGCAAAGGCAGGTGCACTGCACAAATCCCTGGGACTTGAAGGAGAGCCTATAGTCATTGCTCTACCAGGACAAGGCCCAAGTAGGGTCTGTAAGGGCCATACTTTGGATGTCTTCTCCTCTTTGTACCACCATCCTCTACTTTCTCTGAACAGATTTTCTGCAGTTGCTCCAGCTGTTTCTTCCTGTGATGTCCAGCAGCACCTTCCACCACTTGACTGATGGTCCCACTTGTCAGCAGTGAGTGCACTGTCCCTGTGAGGCACCTATATTCCAGCCACTCATCTGGGACCAGTCCCTGCAGCAGTATCTGGGCCACAGCAGCAAACTTAAGTACTCATAGCACCTTCACAACTCAAACACCGTGACTGGTCTGCATGGTGCTTCAGAGCTCCTTCCTGAGGCACACAATCCTGTTGCCCAGAATTCTCCTTCCTGTCTCGTCCATGATGCTGCTGCTCTGCATTACATTAAAGCCACAAGGACTGGCTTCATGTCTCATAGCAGTTTATGCATTGGCTCTCTTGACTGGCACAGGAAGGGATTCTCTATATAGAAGAATGTGAGATTACAAATAGCCGTCAGTGCCACTTCATCCAGGGCAGCTTGTGCTGCTACCACACTATGGGCCTTTGCTGTCTTCTCTATCAACCTTCTGGATTGTGCAATGTCATCACTCTACAGGAGTACCAGAACAGGGACCAAGTTCACAAGGGAAGCATCGAGGAACATGTGCAATTCAGAGCTTTATGAAACCTGGATGCATGTGGCCAGTACTCTGTGCTCCTGCCCTGCTGGACATCTGCTAGACTGTGCAAAGGGCATACAGCACTTGATGACAGCTAACTTCATTGTCTCTGAGCCCAAGAAGGCAGCATGGTACAAGTGCCTGTACTACAGTCTGCCCCTTGTGGAAAGGAGCAATTGCTGAAAGGCTCTTCCCATATGAAGACAGGAAATGGTCAGAGAATCATGAGCCACTGATGAAGAATGTCTTTGAATTCAGATGGAGATGCTCTCCAAGAACAGAGGAAATTCCAGGAGGAAGGCACCACCTGCCGACTCTTCCAGGGGGGGGGGAATGCTGGACTTGTTGTGCACGATTTCACAGAAATTTTTCAAATCAAGTGATTAGTGACAAAGACGATATGTGCCAGTATATGTGCCGGGCTATGTGCCGGTGGCACAGCTCGGCCATTGACTATGCCGGCAGCACAGTGTATGTGCTGGCATATATGCCGGTCTATGAGTCAGCATGAAGAGTTTCCATCGTTTTGTGATCAATGGTAATCAATAAGACATTCAAAGCAGACGCAGTGGCTTTCAATTGTAATAACCAACTGGTTTCATTGCTTTAGTCACACTCAGGGTCAGATTCATCAGAGGAGAGGGCATCATTGTCATCACTGCACTCAGCACAATCCATGATGCAGTCCTTTGGATCAGTCATAACGTCGTTCAGGCCATCAAAGGACGCATCTGGGTTGATGAATCCCTCTTCAAACATCTCGAGGTCCATCTGCAGAGGACTGGTCGAGAGTAGTTCGTTGGAGTTGGAGAGCCAGGAGTCCAGGTTCGCATTGCTCCAAACAGAAGACTCTCTTTCTGCATGACGAGTCACCTGCATGATGTGCTCTCCAAGGCGTTTGACCTCCTCAGTAGTTCCCTTGATGGTGCTGAGCCTGTAGTGCAGCTCCTGAGCATCAGCATCACAATTGAAGGGCGAATCTGGATGAACACAGTGCTCCAACCAGTTGTCGTTGTCCTTGGCAACTGAGATGAGCCTGGATTGCTGCTGGATTGATGGCAGGGATGCCTTGCAGTGCGCCTTGATGCTTCTTACCATCTGTGAGAGCACAGTGTGTTGCAATGAGTGAATTAGATGAAGTTATGTTGTTTTTCTGGCACTTATGCCGGCGGCATATAACATAGCATGTGCCAGCGGCATATAATTATGTGCCGGCAGCATATACAATGTCATAAGAGGAAAACGGACCTTTTCACAGCAGTCATCACTGCAGTGAGCATAAGGACTGGCCCTATTCGTCTGAAGAGTGATGGTCTCGAGTAATGCAGCCTGGTGAGTCAGATGCAAGCCACTAGCAATCCATAAACTGAGGAACTGGGCAGTCATAACCTTATACTGGTGGTGACGAGTGGCATAGAACAGCTGTGGACAGAGCTGCAGGAGCCCTATGAACTCCAGAG
>CACRSC010000076.1:206092-250949 GCA_902651635.1 Mastigamoeba balamuthi
AATGTCTTCTTGATTACCATTGACCACAAAACGACAGAAACTCTTCATGCCGACTCATAGGCCAGCATATATGCCGGCATATACACTGTGCCGCCGGCATAGTCGATGGCCGAGCTGTGCCGCCGGCACATAGCCCGGCACATATGCTGGCACATATCGCCTTTGTTACTAATCACTTGATTTGAAAAATTTCTGTGAAATCGTACTTCAAATGCGTACAAGAGCTTCTGATATTAAGAGCATGTGCTATTTATCAATTGTTACGATTTTGACCCTTTTGATGGGAATTCCTGCCCATCAGCTGCCATGGATGCTGCAGACTGTCACGTCCCACCCAAGCTATGACCCCACAGTTCTGATGTTGATCAACTGTCTTGCTCAGTGTCAGGACATCCCCTCTCATCCCCAGAGTCTTCTGTGCTTCTGCCTGCACTATGGGCTGCCCTCTGCTACATGAGGGCCACAGTATGTGCTGGGAGGTCTCTGGAGTTCATAGGGCTCCTGCAGCTCTATATACAGCTGTTCTATGCCACTTGACACCACCAGTACAAGGTTATGACTGCCCAGATCCTCAGTTTATGGATTGCTGGTGGCTTGCATCCGACTCACAGGGCTGCTATTCTCAAGACCATCACTCTTCACGAATAACAAATGAATTGTACCTACGGGGGGGGGGGGGGGTCTGATGGTCTGGCTGCTACTGTATTATCTGGTTTGGGGCCAGTAGGAGTGCTGGTTTTCTTTTTTTTTGTATCCTTTTGTATTATGCCTCCTGGATTCTGAGTTGTTTAAGAGATGGTGGACAGTGTGCCATTTTGTCCTGGGTTGGTTCAATTTTGTGATGCCCTTATTGTGCTGGGTCAGGGTTCGTTTGGTGCCTGGCATTCTGCAATCCAGACAGCTGAATGACATTTTGGGGTGTTCCCCCAGTTTGGGGCTTCATATGCCTTGGTATTGTCTTCGTGTGGCAGAATGGGCATCGTGGGTTAGTTAATGCTGGTGGAACCGGTTTGGTGTTATGTTGATGGCCGGTTGGTGCTGAGGTGGGTGTCTTCCTTCCATGTTAAGACCTCGGATGCTGGCTAGCTCAATCCCCCAGAGTGGGAGAAGGCGATCTCATCTGATGGGTCACAAGTGCTGCAATCCAGTCTGGCTGATTCTGATACGCCCCTGCCCGATATGCTATCCTGCACAGATCTAGATTCAGAAAAATTCCCAACCTTATGTGTGCTGCGCCATGTCAAAAAAGCTGACCAACGCGTTCGCAGGTGCGCCGGTGTGGTCACCGCTCAGACCGCTCACGGCAGTCCCCTCCCCCCGCCCACCCCACCCCACCCCGCAGGGTTCCTCTCGGACGACTTCAAGCAGCAGAAGCTCAAGGCGCAGCAGCCGCTCTTCCGCCCGCTCCCCGTCATCGCCTCGCTCCTCTCCATCGGCGTCGTCTTCGTCCCCATCGGCGTCGTCCTCCTCGTCTACTCGCTCCGCGTGCGCCCGCCCACTCCCTCGGCGCGCCGCGTCTCGCGCTCCTGTATTTTTCGTGCACCTTTTTGCGCCCCGCCAGTTACCGCTGGCCCATTTATTTATAGCCGCCCGCCGCCTGGGCGGCCAGCGGTCTCTCTGGAGCTCACGGCTCGGGGGCGCGCGCAGGTGAGCGAGCACGTGGTGCACTACGGGGGCACGAGCGGGCAGACGCCGTGGTGCCCGCACAACGCGAGCACGTGCGAGCTGACCATCAACGTCGACCGCGAGATGAAGACCCCCGTCTACCTCTACTACCAGCTCGAGAACTACTACCAGAACCACAGGCACGCCCGGCCCCCTCTGCGCTCGGCTGCCCCCCCTTCCCCCCCTCTGGCGGCGGCGTTGAGTGGGGTGGCCACCCTCTCTGGGGGGATTTCGTTGTTTCCAGAAAGCCCGTGTGGCGTGATTCTTATTTCCGATTGCAATTGAATCGCCGGAGATTGGGGGCCTGACATCCGCGGGGGCGTCTCGCAGGCTGTACTCGAAGTCCAGGATCCAGAAGCAGCTCGAGGGCAGCCGCATGACCTCGTACAAGGACCTCTCGGACTGCGACCCGCGGCAGTCGCTCAACGGGTCGAGCAACCCCGAGTACTGGTACATACCGTGCGGGCTCGTGGCTTACAGCAAGTTCAACGACACCGTGGCGATGAGGACGAGCAGCGGCGAGGCGGTGCCGCTCAAGAAGGAGGGCATCGCGTGGAAGAGCGACCTCGACATGTTCAAGACGCCGCCCAAGAGCAAGGGCATCTGGATCCAGACGGACTTCAAGGACGAGGACTTTGTGGTGTGGATGCGCGGCGCTGCCCTGCCCAAGTTCCGCAAGCTGTGGAGGATCATCGAGAAGCCCGACAGGCTCCTGGGCAACTACACGTTCACGGTCGCCAACAACTACCCCGTGTCCGAGTTTGGCAAGAAGGCGCTGGTGCTGTCGGAGATCTCGTGGATGGGCGGCAGGAACCCGTTCCTGGGCATCGCGTACATCGTTGTGGGGTCCCTGCTGATCGTCGTTGGCCTGCTCTTTGTAATCAAGCAGAAGACGTGCCCCAGGTTCGCTCGTCCCTGCAGCAGACCCTGCGCTGACACTGCCGCTGCAGAAAGCTGGGAGACACGGACTTCCTTCCGTGGAACAGGAAGTGAGAAGAGAGTTCTGACGCAAACACAAGGCAAAAATAGCGTACATTCATCCTTGATGAACCGCAGATTGTGTCACCAAACTCTGTTCAAGTGGGCGGTCAGCCAGTGCGGGTTCCTTTTGTTCCTGTTTGGCGAGAAAAGAGATAAAAGTTGCGCTGCGCTGGGATCGAACCAGCGACCCTAAGATTATGAGACTTATACTCTAACCAACTGAGCTAGCAGCGCATTACACAGAAAATGAACTCCCCCGGATAAATACCGAGTGTACCTGCGCCCCAGGACATGCGCCTGACAAATTTGTGACCCCGCCTGGCAGTCCCTGTGACCCCTCCCTGGGCGCCCTCTGCCATCTTCCCCGGGAGGCACTGTGGCCCCTGCGCACCATGCCGCGTATAAAACAAACGACAATTCAGGTATCTGATGCTGTTGTGCCTGCGGAATGGGCAGAGGAGGGGGGAGCGTCCCGCGCCCAGCCCCCACGCAGCCCCCACAGCCCCTCATGCGCCATCGGCGTCCGCAGCCGCCTTACTTTGGCGGCAGCGGCGGCGGCATCTTCGCGGGCACCCCGGGCCTCGCCGGCGGGCGCGCGGGCGGCGCCTGCAGGGGCCTGTGCACGGGCGGCGCCCCCGCGGGCCTCGCGGGCACGCCCCCGGGCGCCATCGACGTCGGCCGCTGCGGCATGTGCGGCGGCACGCTCTGCCTGCCGGGCGACACCGCGGGGCCCTGGGCCGCGAGCGCCACGTTGCCCGCGCCGCCGCTGCCCGACGCGTAGGCCCTCTGCGCCCCGCTGAACGCCGGCGCGGGCCCGAACTCCGACGCCGGGTGGAACTCCCAGCGGTCCTCGCGCTCCATGTGATCCCCGCCGGCGGGCGACGTCGGCGAGCCCCCAGAGGGCCCCGCGCGCGGGGCCACCGGCGGTGGTCGCGGCGCCGGCGCCGGCGCCGACGCGTTGGGCGGCGTCCGCGGGCGCGCGGGCGGCGCGCGCGCGGTGCCCGTCGGGCGCGGCGCGATGGGCGGCGGGCCCGAGTGCGGAGCAGCTCCCCGAGGGTGCATCGGGGGCACAGACGGCGGCGGGCGTCCTGCGTGCAGCGGCAGCGGCAGCGCCAGCGGGTCACCGCTTCAGTATTAACAGCAAAAATAGGGAAAGAGACAAATGCCCCACTGCAACAAACCCGCGCCCGACACCCGCGAGACCCAGCGGCGGGGCGACGTGGCGGCGGCACGCGCGAGGGGGGCGGTACACCGTGCGGCGCCGGCAGGGGCGAGGCGCGGGCGGGCAAAAAATAAAAAGTTGACCGTTGTGGGGGGGACCCACAGCAGCAGGGGGGGGAGGAGAGAGGGGAGGGGCAGCAGACGAAGGGACACGCAACCCCCCAGGGCAGCCAGCACAGCACACAAGCAGAGCGCGGGCAGCGCCAGACGCGGTGGAGACGCGGCAGAGGGGGCAGCCGGGGGGGTGCGCACCGGCCATTTGGACAGTTGTCGGTTGAAGGGGTGTGAGGGGCAAGCGCACGCGCGCTGTGGTGTCAACACAGCACCCTTCGGAAGATTGTAATCAAAAAGGGGAGAGATAGATTCACGTGTTGACTCGCCCGAGATATTTCCCTCAAGGAGCGGGTCCCGAATTTCAAACTCCCACCACCAGCGGGTTCAGCGGTTCCCGTTCGGGTCCAACGCCGTTGCTGCACTCTCACACAGGGGCGCCCCCTGGTGGCACTACTGCTTGCTGGACGTCAGGCCGACACGCGTGTAGACCGCGGCAGGCAGGGGGATGTTGCACTTGCCCCAGAGCGTCGCCCACCGCGGCAGCCCGTCGACGGCGGCCTGCAGCTCGCGAGACACCACGAGGGCTTCGGCCCTGAGCGTGAGCTCCTCCCCGGCGTTCTCCTCGCCGACCGTGAAGCTGAACGTCAGGTTCCTCTCCTCCGCCCCGTGCGCAATCGAGAACTGGCCACGCACGGCCCACGGCCCACGGCCCACTCGGTCAGTCCGCAGGACAAACGCACACGCGCATGTGCGCACCACAGCAGCGAAGTCCGTGTCCCTGCTCTTGCGCAGCGCGAGCTGGGCGCCGTTCATCGTGAGGTCCCTGGGCGCGTGGGGCAGGAGCAGCACGAGCCTCGCAGTGCCGCGGGCTGGCAGCGCCGCCCCCTCGACGGCGTAGCGGCCGTTGGCCGTCCTGGTGGAGCGCAGCCACAGGCGCGGCGCCTGCAGGGGAGGGGGCGCGTCGGACCTGACGCACAGGGCGGCCCAGGGCTTCCACTCCATCGTGCTGCCCACGCAGTCGGCCCACCTCGGGTCGCGCGACAGCAGATGCTCCTTCAGAGGGCTGATCGAGTTCGAGTGCGGGAACAGAACGACCACCTGCGCAACGGCCCGTCAGACCCGCAGGCCAGCGACGACGGCGGGCGAGCGACTCACCCGGCTGGCGTTTGTGGCGAGGTCGGCCTCGTGGTACACCGAGACCCTCGAGGGGAAGTCCGCGGTGAAGGGCGCCGAGTAGCGGAGCTGGAGGCACAGCACCACGACGACGACGGCGACGAGGGCCGCGACCTTGCCCGTGAGGTGCGCGCGAGACGGCGTCTCGGGCCTGTCCGAGCCCTTGCTCCTCTCGAGCGGCACGCCGCCGTTGGAGTACGCGGCCAGCAGGGGCATCCAGGGAATGACGAAGAGCACAGAGGAGAAGGCAGCGCCAGACAGAGCAGGGTTCTTGAAGAGCGAGCGGCCCAGCGTCGGGTAGAAGTCCTTGGCGAGGTGCTGCATGGCGGGCACGCTCCAGACGACCGCGGGAAGCGCCGTGACGACGATGGGCAGCACCGTGGTGAGAGCCAGGCGCCGGAGACCCCTGGCGCACGGCAGCGACCCCGCGGCCAGCAGCACGCAGAGGGAGAGGACCTCGAAGCAGAGGTGGAGCAGCACCTCGAGAGCATGCCCGAACCCCAGGGCCATCAGGAACAGGAGAATGCACGAGTTGAGGATCATCGACGAGCAGTAGATGGCCATCTGGAGGCTCGACGGGCGCTTGAGGATGGTCGGGCCCACGACGGCGGCCGCCACAGCAGGGAAGAGGCGGAGCGGCAGCAGCAGACCGAGCAGTGCAGACGCCGCGTTGAGCGAGAAGAAGAGCTCGAGGTGGGCGTAGAACGCCATCCCGTTGAGTCCGCACGCGATCTGGCTGACCAGGCAGCACGTGACCACACCGCAGACCAGGCACAGAGCGCAGAGCAGAACTCCCGCAGCAACGAAGCGCAGATCTGCGGAGGGGTGTCAGACGTTACGCGAGCCGGAAGCGAGTCCTACAGGAACGGAACATGTGTGGGCCATCACGGCGGCACACTGCGCAGGTGATGGCGGCGAGGCATATGAGCAGGAACGCGAACGCCGTCCACTGCGCGCTGAGGGACAGCACGACAGTCAGGCCGTACCCGCTGGCGATGCCGCCCTTGGCCGACGGGATGTTCTCGAACTCGGGGCTCTCTGTCATGATGCGGATGAGCTCGAGCAGGTTCTCCCCTCCGTGCTGCATGGCGCCCGGCGCGATGTGTTCCACGTCGTCCTTGTCCGTGTGGTACCACCACCCTCCGCTCGTGTACGTCAGGTCGACGCCCTGGTACCCGAGCTCCTGGTAGATCTGGAAGTGCGTCGCTGACGCCACTATCCCAGACCTGGTCGCAGGGAACTCAGAGAGAGAGAGAGAGAGAGAGAGCAGAGGCGCTCAGGGGCTCACTGGAAGAAGTCGTTGAGGAGAGCGTAGGCCACGGGGCGGTGGATCTTGGAGAAGGAACGCGAGGCCCAGTGGCTCGTCGACTGCAGCAGGGCGGCCCCGTTGATGGCGGCGCCTCCTGCCTCGAGGTTGGCAAACGCCCTGACGGTGGTGTTCCACGGGTGGTTCCTGAAGAACCCACGCGGTCCTTGCATCGCCTCCTCTTCGCAGGAGAACAAGAATATCAGCCCGTGCCTGCGAGAGCGGGAGAGCAACTACGTGAGTAACCGCTGCAAAGAGTGTGCAGGGCGCACTTGAAGGGGAACACAGGCTCATTGAGTATCACCCTGATGATCTCGAGCGACGTTGCAACCCATATGGCGTCGTCGGAGATGCCAGAAGTGAAGAACTGCGAGTCTGATGCAGAAGTGTCGAGCGTCAGACGCGCTCTGCAGACGCGCACAGAAGCAGCGGGGGGGGGACGTAGTACCGATGTGGGCGTCGAGGATGAGAGTCGAGTTCCTCGTCGACTCGGTGCCGTCGCTGAGGCGCACGGCCATCACGGGCATATCGACGGTGTAGACGTGCTCGATGCCCATCAGCGACTGGCCCACGCTGTGCCTGCCCCTCCACACCTCCATCGCAGGCTCCCCGCTGCGGCGCGACCTCGCGGACCTCGCGGCCGCGTCCATGCGCCCCAGGGCCTCCCCGACGTAGTCGAGAGCCCTGTCGACCGTTGCAGAGGCCACGTGGCGGTGCCCGAAGCTCGCTATGTCTGAAAAACGTATGGAGGAAAAGTACCGCGGGTGAGTCGCCCATACAGCAAGAAGGGAAAAAGAGAACGCAGTGGAGCGCCTGCAGAGCGTGCAGTTGCGTCCCGTCTGCAGGGGGCGCCCAGACACCACGCACCTTTGAGATACGACATCGCGCGGGCCTCGGAGAAGACGTGCTCGCTGGCGCCGAGCCCGAGCGGGGCGGGGAGCGAGGCGTCGTACCAGAGGGCGGATGCGACCGAGGCCGTTATGATCGCGAGCGCGGAGGCCCACCACACGGCAGAGTGCACGCGGCCCACAGCCGCCGGCGCAGGACGCCTCGAGCGCGAGGACACTGCGGCGCTGCGATCGGAGGACACTGCGGCGGCTGCGATAGTGGCAGGCCGCTCAGAGGCTGATGTGCTGTGATCCATTAGGACAGTTGAGAACAAACAACAAAATGGGAGCGAAAAGGTATCGGTTGGGCCGAATATCTGTGTTGAGAGTTCTCATTCGGGGGGTTCCCATACGGGTTGAGACCAACTCAGTCTGCCATTTGCTAGGTGGCCCTGCGAGCGGCGATGCAGTGCCCTGCGCCTGCGACTGCCATCATCACGGCGCAGACAAGACCGATTTCCCTCCACCGCCACACGTGCCAATGACCAAGCCCCAGCGAACAGCCAAGGTAGGTGAGGCCTATCGCTCCAGGAACGGCGCAACTCACTAAGGCACTGTGTGGGCGTGCGTGAGAGCCTGTGAACAAGTCGATTTCCTGGTGGAGTACTGCAGAGCACAAGGCGCAAAGCCAGAACCCGGACCGCTTGTCAAGCAGTGGCCTGAACTCTGTGACACACAGCGAGGTGCTGACAGAGATTGATGCGATCAACATTGTCGTGGACGCCTGTGGAACTGTGGCAGAGTACAGCAGGGCGAGGTTGGACAGAGCGTACAGCCAGGCACCATAGAGTGGCCAGTAGTCGAAGAAGACTATGAAGGATCGAGTATATATCAATGCCACAACCAAATATGCACCTGAGATGAGCAGGCCAATGCCACGGCACAAGTTAAGGCATCCGTAATTCCTCCAGTATTGAGCAACAACAACCCACATCTCGAGGGCCAGGTGAATCAAGGGCAGACTCCAAACCATCTGGACGCCATCTACGAGGCTATACATATTACGTCCTATCACCATGTAGGTAGCTAGAAGACCGACGGGGAGTGCCACGGACAGCACACCTATGCAGAGCAGGGGAAATAGAAACGAGGATATCAAGAGGGCCAGATTGCCTGTGATGTACAACCACACCCACGATCTGACGACAAGGTCTGCACGGGGGTCGCAATAGCAGCCAAGCATACAAGAGGGCAGGTCGATACCAGCTGCACTAAGAATGAGAGGCAACAGCCCTCCAACCGTATGAACAACCAGAAACTTGTCCATAAGGCCGTTTTTTTAAATAATGCCTTGCAAGATTTCTGGTCCATGGAATAAACACTCTCTGAGATTCAGCATACATGTTCTCAATTGTGTATTTGTGTGGACCAGTCTCAAATCGCTCCCTCAGAAATAATCAGGCAGCTTTATTCTTCTCTACATCGTGATTTCCCTGTGCAACGATGCGGTGCCCAACAACTGCCGCTACCGAAATGAGCACGATTTCGAAGCACACTAAAGCTATCCACTGAGGTGCCGATAGTTCGAACAGGAACGGGTATGGCCACCCACCTCCCCTGAGTCCTCTGGCAAGCACTCGGGCCAGGTATGTAATTCCAACCCCAATTGACAGCATGCACACATCCAATGCTCTAGGCGGTGCCTTGTGGAACGCCATGACCAAATCCGCTGCCAGATGCACCGCGGGCAACGTGTGCATCCAGTGCGCATGAAACAGGGACGAAGGATGGCCACGCTGGACGCTCGTTGGGCCCAGAAGCAGCCACGCGCCCCAGAACGTCACAGACACCGACGTGTTGACCGCGAGAGACACGAGCAGCACGGTGGTGCTGAGCTGAGGAGCCCTGCGCGAGAAGAACAGGAGCACGAAGTTGGCCAGCGAGTAGCAGGACAGGCCCCACAGGGTCCAGGCCCACGAGAGCAGCTTGAGCGGGCGCCCCATCACCGCCCAGAGCAGCACCAGGATGGCCCCGGAATGCAGGAACCCGAGTGCTCGGAAAGGCTGCGCGAATACCATCTCTACCGGCGTGTTGGAGTTGTTGTGAGCTGTCGTGGACAATCCCATGATTCCGGTGGCTGAGGTCAATGGACCAGCCATGTCACAATTTATCTCCGCGGATACTCCGGAGTATCTCCCTGTATGAAATATCTCTTTTCAACACACCAAGTAAATCCCGCAGTGCGTCGAAGATGCAGGGCACTGCCTTCTTGTTCGACATCGACGGCGTGTTCCTCAAGGACGGCCACCCCATCCCGCGTGCGGCCGAGGCGCTGTCCCTCCTGGATCCCGTCAACGGGTGCGCTTGTTCAGATGCCATCAGTACTCGCACTGACAGGCGGGACCCCACGTCTCTTCCGCCGCGTTTCACCGCAGCGGAGTCCCGGTGCCCCGAGTCTTCGTGTCCAACGGCATTGGTGTGCCTAGCAAGGTCAAGGCCGAGCACATGTCCAAGACCCTCGACACGCGCGTCACCGCCGACGACGTCATCATGGCGCACACGCCCATGGCCGACCTCGCAGAGGCCTACCGCGGCCGCCGCGTGCTCCTCGTGGGCCGCGACCTCGCCCCGATCGCCGCCTCGTGCGTCCAGCCTCCTGCAATCAGCGCTCACATCCTCCGTCGCTCAGCATCGGGCTCGGCGAGTACGTGACGGAGGACCAGTTTGCTGCCCGGAGGCCGTTCCTGTTCCCCCAGAAGGACTACAGCAACGTGGCCATCGAGGAAGACGCCACCCCAGAGGCGCCCCTGGCCGCTGTGATGGTCCCCGACGTCCCTGCGGACTGGGGAGAGGCGCTGCAGGTCATCATCGACGTCCTGAGAACGCCCGAGGGGCGCGTGCCTCTGGACTACGCGCACAGTGGGGGGTCTGGCAACGTGCAGATGCTGCCGCTCCATGTCGCCAACCCGGACTTTGTGTATGCCGGCAAGTTCGCGGTCACCAGGCAGACGATGGGCGCGTTCGTCGACTGCCTCAGGGTCCTGTGGCAGCGCGAGACGGGAACGGAGCTCAAGGTCGACTGGTATGGCAAGGTTCGTTCACTGGTCGCCGGTGCCCCGCGTTTCCTAACGCCCAACCAGCCGCACGCCATCACGTACGCGTATGCCCAGAAGTACCTGGCCAAGCGGCTTGTCGGCCAGAAGCTAACGCGTATCATTGCGGTCGGAGACAACCTCGATTCTGGTCAGGCGCCCATGTCTGTTTTCGCGTGTCTCAGCAGCGCGTTGCAGACATCAAAGGCGCTCTGGAGATGGGGAAGAAGGCCACTGGCGTGCAGTGGGTACCTATCGCGGTACAGACTGGGTGCTTCCGCGGAACGCAGGACGACGTGCCCAAGGAAGTGGTGCCCGCACCAATGCTGGGCCGCACCCGTTACTCACTGGCGTCCTACAGGTCGTTGTTCCCGACGTCCTCGACGCTGTCAAGTGGGCCCTTGCGCACCAGTGACTGTGAGCTGCACACTGAGGAGGCTGCGAACCGTGCGGACTGTGCATGCAATGCAATTGCGCTCGTTCTTCTCAGCGGTGGCTCTCAGCGCTCCTTTCTGCTGCGGTGATGACGTTGTTCAGGAGGTAGTACACTGTCACTGCGGGGCCGAACGAGCCCGCCTTGTTCAGGTAGGCGGCGTGCGGGGCGACCTCGGAGTAGGCCACGTCCCCGATCACCTCCCCGCCCACAAACGTGCAGCCCACGTCGACGACGACGGCGCCCTCCTTCACCATGTCGCCGGCGATGAGACCCGGCTGCCCGGCAGCGCTCACGAGCACGTCGGCCTGGCGCGTCAGCGCTGCCAGGTCGCGCGTGGACGAGCTGCAGACGGTGACGGTGGCCCCGCGGTTCAGCAGCAGCTGCGCGAGGGGCCGGCCGACCACAGGCGTCCTGTTCACAATGACAGCGTGCGAGCCCTGCAGGGCCGTACCAAGCGACTCGAGCACGTGCAGGACGCCCCTCGCCGTGCACGAGACGAAGAGGGCCTCGTTGCCGTGCACGACGCGGCCCTGGCTGAGCGAGCACTGCCCGTCCACGTCCTTCTCCACGGGCAGCAGCTAATTGCCGCAAATTCACAGATTGAATTCAATTGACAATTTAAATTGGGCTCCGCAGAGGCGCGTGCGCACCTCGAGGACCGCGAGCTTGTCCAGGCGCGCTGGGAGCGGCAGCAGCGGCAGGACGCCGTCGATGCTCGGGTCGGCGCCCAGCCCCTGCATCGCGCACTCGACGTCCTCCTGGCGGGATCCGCCGTCCATGCGGACGTCGCGGAGAGCGACCCCCACGCGCAGCGCAGACCGCCCCAGCGACTCGGCGTACGCCACCGAGCCTGGGTCGCCCCCGACGAGCAGCGCCGCGAGGCAGGGGCTGCGGCCGAGAGTCTCGAGCACGCGCTGCGAGCGGCGATGCAGATCCGTGTCGCTGAACGCCGGTGGGACCGCCGCCATCGCGAAAGTCGTCGTATCCCGTAGCAGAGAGGGGGGGGTTGAATCTAGAAGATTCCATGAGATAATTTTCCGAAGCAAATCCCAGAATTTGTCGATCCGCCACCGAACCGAGTGGATTCTGCGGCCCGGGATGAGAAGCGCCTACAGCCGCCTGCAGGCAGCCGGCGACAGCAAGGCCGCCGGCGCGGAGCTGCTGCGGTGCGTCTACGACTACCGCGGGGCCGACGCCTGCGAGCTGACGCTGCGCGCGGGCGACCTCGTGGACGTCTCGGGCCACGCGCGCGGCGTGCACTGGGCCGAGGGCACCCTCCTCTCCAGCCCGCTGGCCCCGCGCGGCGTCTTCCCGCTCTCGCACTGCGTCCCCGTCGCCGAGTCGGACCGCCAGCCGCCGCCGGGCAGCTCCGTCGTCCGCGTCGTCGACGGAGACGACGAGGGCGACGACGAGGGCCGCGTCGTCTGCGTCGAGGCCTTCCGCGCGGCCGTCGGCGGCGAGATCGACCTGGCGGCGGGCGACGTGCTGACGGGGGTCAGCGCGGTCGACAGCGAGTGGTGGAGCGGCACCGTCGAGGGCAGCGGCGCCCGCGGGCTGTTCCCCTCGTCGCACGTCGCCCCGGTGCCCTCGCTGCGCAGGCAGAGCTCGCTGGCGGGCCGCGGCTACGCTCAGGGGCGCGGGCACCGCGCGTGGGCGATGGTCGCGGTGGTCGCGTACGTCGTGGTGCTCTCGGCTGCGCTCGCGGCGCTGCTGTCGGGCGTTGACATGGCGGCCGTCGCGCTGCACGACGCGCGGCTGCGGGCGTCGCGGGCCATCGCGAGCTACGCGCTGGGCTACGCCGTGTGGGTCGCCTGCGTCGTGGGGCTGGCGTCGGCGTCGTACGCCTGGACGCTGCTCGTCTCGCCCTACGCCGCGGGCAGCGGCACGTCGCAGGTCAGGAGCATCATCGGGGGCGCGCGGCTGCCCGCCGAGGTGCTCTCGCCGCGCACGCTCGTCGCCAAGGCCGTCGGCGTCGTGCTGAGCGCGGGCTCGGGGCTGTTCGTGTGGCTGCAGGGCGCCAACGTGCACATCGCCGCATGCTTCGCTGCGCTGCTGCTCAGGGTCCCGGCGTTCAGGCCGCTCGAGGGCGTGCGCAACCTCAGGACGCTCCTCATGTCGACGGCCGTCACGTGCACGCTCAGCGCCCAGTTCGGGACCCCCATCGGCGCCGTCCTCTACGGCGTCGAGTCGGCAGCCGCCTTCATCGAGAGCAGCAACTATTGGGTATCCACCGTGGGGGCCCTCGTCAGCGCCTTCGTTACCCGGGTCATCTTCAACCTGTGCGCTGCTCGCCCCTCCAATCGAGAGACCTCTCTGCTCACTTAGGAGGTCGGTGCCGTGCAGCACCAAGGGAGAGCCAGTTATGCTGCGCGCCTTCCTGGCCGGCGTCATGCAAGACAGCGACCTGGGCACGAGGGACCAACGGTGGGAGATGTCGCTGCTCGGTTCTGCGCTGCTCGTCGGACTGACGTCCGCGCTGCTCGCGATGGCGTTCTTGAAGCTCAGCCAGGCCGCGTTCAGCGCCAAGAATCGTCTGACGGGGAAGATCCCCTCGAAGCTCTCCAACCTCGCGTACCTCCTCGTCATCTCCCTGGCCACTTCCGTGATCACCTTCCCGCGCCTGTTTGGCGACTACCTGTCCATGGCTGAGTAGGGCGCCTCTTCCTCTTCTGGCCGCCTCTCACGATATACCCTATCGATAGGTTGGGCACGATCAGGGACCTGCTCAGCCCGTCTCTGACGAACAGCACTAAGCCCGCTGCGGATGCCGCGGCAAATACCGCGTCGCTCAGCGCAAAGGACTGGGGCTGGTGGGGAGTCTACCCCTCGCTGCTCCTGCTGCTCTTCTTCAGAGTAAGAGGCCTTCACTGGGTCGCCTGTCTGACACCTCCTTCGCGCACCACAGTTCTCTCTGACCAGCGTCAGCCCAACGCTTCCCGTGCCCCTGGGCGTCTACGAGCCCTGCCTTCTGATCGGGATGGTCTACGGTTCGCTTTCGGCTTCTGCTCGGCACTCCAGCTCACAGCCCGTGGTAGGCCGTCTTGTCGGGGAGTTTCTGTTGGACGTGGGGTCGCCTGTTCCCGCCGCCCTCTGCGGACTCATGGGAGCCACAGCGTTCACGGGCAGCGTGCACAACACGTTCTCGGCGGCGCTGATAGTGCTGGAGCTCGTGGGAACGATGGAGATGTTCATCCCCCTCCTCGTGGCGACGTCGCTGTCTATACTGTTCTGCCGCTACATGCGGGCCCGGTTCATCGTCCAGCAGATGTCCGACTTTGCTGGCGTGCCGCAGCAGTGGGAGAACTTCCACCTGGTGTCGCAGAGCAGCCACGCCCGCCAGGTGATGGCTGGCGTGCTGCCGCTTGCGAGGGTTTCCACCATAGACGAGATCGAGCGGGTGAGGGAGCACAGCGTCCCCGTCGTCCCCGTCGTGTTCTCGATGGACGAGCCCTACCTGCTCGGCGAGATATCGGCCGACGCGCTCCCGGCAGCGGCCAGGACAGACGGCATGTCGCCAGATGCCGTGGGCGCGCTGTTGCGCAAGCAAGTGCACCTCGACTACTCGCCGGCGGCGTGTATTGCGGAGTCGATGCCGCTGCACGAGGTCTACACGCTGTTCTCCATCACAAGGCTCTCGCACGCCTTCGTCGTGCGGTCAGGCAAGCTGGTCGGCCTGATCACCTCGGCGATGCTCATGGACGCCCTTGCGAAGCACGACAACATACTCTGATGCACTCCCCATTTTTAATGCCAAGACCTCTTCTGTCAATTGAGTCGCAGCCCCCCCTTTATACGGCAGCTAAACGCCCTTCCGATGCATCAGAATACCTAATTCGAGTTCTAGTCAATTCGGATTGAATTGGGTGGAAATGAAAAGCAATTCATTTGTCTTTTGACATCAAACGCCAAAATACACCCGCTCTCGGCAGCCGCGCACGCCCGACGGCACCGCGTGCGCCGGCGGGCGAGCGCAGCCCCCAGGGCCAGGCCGCGCGGAGGCGGCGGGTCGTCTGGCCCCTCCGCAGACGCAACACCCAAATCTGCTGATGCACGGCGGAGATGGTGAGGGACGTGTCTGGCCCCCACTCTTCTACCTGCACTCGCTCATGTGTAGGCTACCCATCAAATAAAAATAAACCGTCAGTATTTGCCCACACTGTGATTGGCCCTCTTATGTCCCAGTGCACATGATGTTGGGGGGAAGAGAGGGCATCAAAGGAAAGAAGGGCATGAGCTTACCGTGAGGCGGAGTTCGTGCAAGAATGCAGTTAGCCTGAGGTTTACTTTGATAGCCTGGAGAGCAGAAAACTGCTCCTTGCTGTCCAGTTGTGAAATGGCCAGTGCCCAAACGTGTGCAGGGCTGTGGGGGTAAAGAATGGCTCATGGCCCAATTCCAACATACCAGTTGTTTCCCCATATCTTACATGCATCCAGGGTGACCACGTACCACGTAAAGGAGGCAAATTACTCTCAGGCTGATTCTCTACAGCCCCAAATTTTCTTGTACTGGGAGTTCATCCCAGAAAAAAAATGGCTTGATGTTTACACAGGCTGCGGTGAGTCCTCCTGGTCCAGGGATAGCATGGACACCAGCCTATGAGGAGCAGACATTCAACTCATCAAAAAGGCGTGACTTGCTTATGCTGACACCATTTTCTCACATGTCTGAGAGAAACTTGATATTTGAAACAGCAGCAGTGATAAGTTGAAGCACTAGCAGCTTCATCATCAGCCCAGAAGTGTGAGAGCCATTTGCCTGAGCTTCCTTGTCTTGTTCTGGTTGTACACGGTGGCATTGCACAGCAGGCTCAGCTGAGGCAGGGATAGGACAGAAATGATTGTTCATTGTCCAGTTTTTATCTTCTGCCAGTTTTGCATTTCCCGGATTAATTTATACCCTGTCTTTCACACACAAAGGAAGAGCAGTTAACAGGGATAAGGAAAGGAGGGGGGGGGCAGGGGGGTGAACAAAAACTACATACATGGACCATGATCCATAACAATGACTGTCAAACAGCACGCACCCCCAGGCTGAGAAAGATGTGGGATGCTGATGGAAAGCCCAGCAGGAAAGTTACCCCAGTTGTGCTCTCTGTTAAGCCGATTTGGCACAGCCACAGCAGCAGCACCCTGCCAGGAGTGGCCATGGATGACAGATACTAGGGGCTTCTGAGTGACCATATGGGACGCCATCACACTGTGATGCTTTAGTAACAGGCCCCTTATCATCACAGCCCTGTTCAAGAGATGCAACAACAAGAGAGACAACGTGAACTTGTGCTTCACCTCATGAGTGAGAGAGGGAGCACCAGCAGAGCTGACAAACCTGCTGCCAAACACCGCCAAGTCATCAAAGTTCACCATGATTAACAACCCCAGGTGGGTCTTCGTATTGCAGATCACCAGACATATGAGCTCAGTGTCTGACCCCCAATACTGCAATGCACACAAGTGGTTCAGGTGCCACGTTGCTGTGACAGGTGCTGGAAGATCACGCCAACCAGATGCTGCTGATTTTACCACTGCTGATAGACAACTCACTGCTGCACAATGGGACAATAGCACTCCTCCCTCCAACTGGACCTGTTGTGGTGAGTCAGGCAACATTGCAGGCCCCACTACAGCAGTCAGGGAGAATGTTCAGTGGGGCAGCAGGAATACCAATATGAGGCAATAAGTTCGGCTTTGCCCTTCTGCAGCAGAATGCCTCTGTGTTGTTAGTATTGGCAAACACAGTGATGCAGTCATCAGCATCAATTGACAAGCTCATGCAGTCTGTGGCCGATACCTGCAGGGCAAGTGCAGAGGCTATCAGGTCCAGCACAGAGGCAGCCAGTTGCTGCAAAAAGTGGCAACTGCTCTCTCAGTCTCCCTCAACCACCTTACACCTGGCTCTTGTTGGCTCTTACGAGCATGTGAAAATGCCCAACACACACTGTTGCAGTCCCAGGAATAAACTGTGCCAGTGCTTCACTGTCTTGATTCTTACTGATGTAAATCTCTGGCAAAAACTGGGATAATAAGCGGCTGACCAGCACTGATCATACCCATCACATCCAAATTGCCCTTGTCACAGTTGACATCACCCACACTGTTGTTGAAGATACTACTACGAAACAAATGTTGGCAAGAACTCTACTGTGCTTGCAGGCTTGTCTGTGTGGCTGCCTTGCCATTCGTGTACTAGTGGATGCCACAGTTGTAAGGGGCCATCATCTGGTTCTCTGTCGAAGACACAGAATGCACTGTCTACTTCCCCACGTAAGCCTCAACAACAAGCATACCCAGGTTGCACAGGACCAGCCACGGAGGCCTGCTGAACCTCAAGTTCGACACTCTGTTCTGGGCATTTCAACCTCGTCACAAACTGAGCCTACATGCTGGAGCATCATCTACCCCGTGGAAGGTCGCAGAGATCGACCTGCAGGCCAAGCACTGCGAGTGCTCGTCCCAGTCAGTCAGGTTGGTGACCAACTACTCAGTGCACATGGGCGACAATCTCGTTGCCGAGCAACTCAAGTGCTTCAAGCATGTCTTCACCAAGTTTGTCAACGTACTCTTAATAAAGTACCCCATCCGGGCAGCCCTTCCCGATCCCGAAGCAGCCAGAGTACCACAGAAGTGGTACGACGGCGTCGTGGCCGACACGGGTGACCACTACCTCGAGTTGAGCCCACTTGTGCAGGTGCGCTGTGCGGAAGCGCCCACTCGGCACGCCTGCTTGCCTGCAAGTGTCGTCCCTCCCATCCCCGTACCACAGCGTAGCACCACAGCATTGCTCGAAGCCCTCGGACTTGGAGATCGCACGCCCGACCCCTCGGTCTGCCAGCAGCAGCACGGCTGTCATTCTATTTCCGGTTCGAGCAGAGAGGTTAAACGCGAAATACGACGTACAACGGGGTGTGACCCGGTATAATAGCTCTACAGCTGAAGTCGTACGCGTATGCGGCCCCCCGGGAATCGTACAAGCTGATTCGCAACCGTACGATCCGACTGGAATGTCGAGAACAGTCCCGTCCTTTTTGCTCATTTCCGTCGCTTTTCGCCAAGAGATGATATTTATTCGCCCAAATATCTCGGAAAAACCCGCTCGGACCGGCGGCCTCCTCCTGTTTCGCAAACACAACAGAACCGTGGGACCTCTCAGCACAGCCCCCCCACAGGCGGCCCCCCCGCGCGCGATGTCGTGCCCCCCGACGGAGCCCGAGATCCTGCGGTGCGTCTACGACTACCGCGGCAGCGACGCCGGCGAGCTGACGCTGCGCGCGGGCGACCGCGTGCGGCTGGCGGGCCGCGCGCGCGGCGTGCACTGGGCCGAGGGCGCGCTGCTCTCGTCGGCGCAGCCCCAGCGCGGCATCTTCCCGCTCTCGCACTGCGTGCCCGTCACGGGCGCCGAGGGCGGGGCCCCCGCGGGCGCCGTCGTCGTCGTCGAGGACGAGCGCGGCTCGCAGCGCGTCGTCTGCGTCGAGCAGTTCACGGCGGCCGCCGACGGCGAGGTCGACCTGCGCCCCGGCGACGTCGTCTGCGGCGTCTGCGCGGCCGACAACGAGTGGTGGAGCGGCACCGTCGAGGCCACGGGCGCCCGCGGCGCGTTCCCCTCGTCGCACGTCGTCCCGGTGCCGTCGCTGCTGCAGCCCGGCGAGGGCCCGCGCGGGCGCAGGGGCGCGGCGGCGCTGGTGCTGCGGCTGCGGCAGCGGTCGTGGATGATGGCCACCGTCGTCGCGTACGTCGTCGTGCTGGCCGCGCTGCTCTCGGCGCTGCTCTCGTGCGTCGGCATGGCCGCCACGGCGCTCTACGACGCGCGGCTGCGGGCCGAGCGCGCCATCGCGAGCTACGCGGGCGCGTTCGTGGCGTGGGTCGCCTGCGTCGTGGGGCTGGCGTCGGCGTCGTACGCCTGGACGCTGCTCGTCTCGCCCTACGCGGCGGGCAGCGGCACGTCGCAGGTCAGGAGCATCATCGGGGGCGCGCGGCTGCCCGCCGAGGTGCTCTCGCCGCGCACGCTCGTCGCCAAGGTCGTCGGCGTCGTGCTGAGCGCGGGCTCGGGGCTGTTCGTGTGGCTGCAGGGCGCCAACGTGCACATCGCCGCGTGCTTCGCGGAGCTGCTGCTCAGGGTCCCGGCGTTCAGGTCGCTCAGGGGCTCGCGCAGCCTCAGGACGCAGCTCGTCACGACGGCCGTCGCGTGCACGCTCAGCGCACAGTTCGGGTGCCCCATCGCCGGCGTCCTCTACGGCGTCGAGTCCGCGGCGACGTACCTCGAGAGCCGCAACTACTGGGTCTGCACCACCGGCGCCATCATCAGCTCCATCGTGGGCCGCGTCATCTACAACTTGTGCGCTGCGCTGCCCCCCCCCCCCCGGGGAAGGCGGCAAACGAGAAATTGACTTTGGGGGGCCTTTTTTTCGGCAGCAAAAATGGGGAGGACGTCGCCCTGAGGTCGTTCTTCGCCGGGGTGATCCCGGACAAGAGCATCGGGACGAGGGACAGGGCCTGGGAGATGTCGCTGCTGGGGTCGGCGGTGCTCATCGGGCTGACGTCCTCGCTGCTCGCGATGGCGTTCCTCAAGATGTCCCAGGCCGCGTTCGAGGCCAAGCACAGGCTCACCGGCAAGATCCCCTCCAGGCTCATGGACTACGCGTTCCTCTTCGCCGTGGCCCTGGTGACTGGCATCGTCACGTTCCCCGGGCTCTTTGGAAACTACCTCGCGGGCTCAGAGTGCGCGCCACCCGCCGCGCACCCCTCGTGCCGTCGGTTCCGCCCTCTCAATACGAGCCCCCTCACGCAGGATGGACACGATAAAGGACTTGCTGAGCCCGTCGCTGACGAATGAGACAAGCACGGCTAATGTCGTCACGCTGCACGCGTATGACTGGGACAGGTGGAGCATCTATGCGTCCCTCCTGCTGCTCCTCTTCTTCAGGGTGAGCGCGCAAGCCCTTTCACCCGTCCACGCGGGTCTTTGCTGTGCTGACGTCCTCCCAGTTCACGCTGACGAGCGTGAGTGCAACGCTTCCTGTGCCCTTGGGAGTGTACGAGCCCAGCCTCTTGATCGGCATGGTTTACGGTACCCTGCTGGTCGCTCAGTTCGTCTCGTTTCTGACGTGATCTTAGGCCGGTTGATCGGAGAACTGCTGTCAATGGCAGGGTCGCCTGTCTCCGCCGCTCTATGCGGCCTCATTGGAGCCACGTCGTTTGCTGGCAGCACGCACAACACGTTCTCGGCTGCCCTGGTCGTCCTGGAGCTTGTGGGCAAGATGGACATGTTCCTACCTCTTCTGGTGGCCACCACAATGTCGATCCTCATGTGTAGGTTCGCTCGGACCCAGTTCATCACCCAGCAGATGTCCGCCGCATTGGGCGTCCCGCAAGTGTGGGAGAACTTCCACTTGGTGTCGCAGAACAGCCAGGCTCGGCAAGTGATGGCCGGGGTGGTGCCTCTCCCGAGGGTGGCCACCCTGAACGACATCGAGCAGATGAGGAACCGCAGCGTGCCGGTGATCCCCATTGTGTTCTCCATGGACGAGCCCTACCTGCTTGGCGAGATGCCAGCGGACTCTCTTCCGGCAGTCCCGAGGGCCTCCGACATGTCTCCAGAGGCGGTTGATGCCCTGCTCCACAAGCAGATCCATCTCAACTACACGCCATCTGCGTGCATAGCCGAGTCGATGCCCTTGCACGAGGTCTACACGCTGTTCGCGATCATGGGGCTCACGCACGCCTTCGTCGTTCGATCTGGCAAGCTCGTCGGCATGGTAACAGCGTCCATGATAAAGTCTGCCCTCGCAGAGCATGACACCATCCTCTAGTACTATCCGTCCAGCCACAGCAACTGTAGAAAGAAAACAGCAATTGAAATACACGCCAATGCGTAAATAACTCCGAGTGCTGTTGGTAAATAGGGGTAGCAGTAAACAACGAGAGTGGTGGGGGAAGGGGGAAAAAAAGCTAGATTAGTGATGGCAGAACACGGACAAAAAGTCGGACCCGCCAGGGCTCGAACCTGGAATCCCTTGATCCGTAGTCAAGTGCGTTTCCATTGCGCCACGAGCCCGATTAACAGTATCGATGGTCTGTAACACGGATGCCAATAGAGGCCTGTGAACAAACCTTGGCATTTGCCACATACATGTTCCATCTTTAGCAACGAACTAGTGTCAAACATCGGAATCAAACGTCAATTTCTTTCCACATTGGGAGTACCAGCGGTGCCAGCAAGCCACCAGGCACCTGCCGCCGCTCCAAAAGCAAAAGTGTGCACGGGGGGCCAGGGGAGTCTCTCCCCGCCAGCACAAATCAGAAGGGCAGAGGGGGGGTTCACAGCGGCAGCGGCATCGAGGCGCGGTAGATCACAGAGATCTTGGCAGCGGTCGCGCGGGCCACAAACTGCTCCTCCGCCAGCTTGCGCATCGCACGCAGGTCGTCGTCCATCGTCTCGCCGTTGATGTTCCTCGAGATGACGTACATCGTGTCCTCGAGCACAGCGTCCTCGGCGACGGCTCGCAGGAGCTGCACCCCGAGCGGCGTCGTCGCGGCAACGACGGCGTCGGCGTCCGCGGAGGCGGTCCGGCTCGACTCGAGGTCCATCTTCTCCACCGTCGACACCCAGCTCTCGATCTCCGCCGTCCTCGCCCTCGCCAGAGCCTCCGAGTCCACCGCGCCCCTCTGTTTCCCAGAATTTGAATTCAAATTCCGAAACCCAGAAATTCAATTGATTTTTCCGCTCCGGAGCGCACTGTCGCGTTGGTGAGCTGCGCGGCGGCCCTCGCGATGAGCGACTCGTTGGCCGCGAGCGACCGCTGGGTCTCGTACGCGGCCTCGAGCATCTGGCCGTAGTCGCTCGACACCTCCGCGAGGCGCTTGCGCGCGAGCTCCTCCACGCGCATCCTCGCCGACGCCGGCATGTCCCTCAGCGACGTCCTCCTCTGCGACCCCGTCAGGGACCCTCCGCTGCTCGTCAGCTGCGGCGACACTCCCTGTGAAACCGAATCTGCCACGTCAGACTGGGAATTGGGGAATTCCGGCGATTCACGTGATGAGGTGGCGGCTCGGGGCTGGTGGAGACGCTGTACAACGGCGGGTGGGCACTGAATTCGCGCGACAGGGCCTCGGAGAGCCCGAGCAGAGTGGAGCAGCGCGGGTTCCACTGGCGCAGGCACGGGAGGGCGGCGCAGTCGCCGTTGGGATCGACGGTCGGGTGCGCCCTGTTGATGACCATATCTGCAAGGGGAGGAGATTCATACCATTTCCACAAACCAGGAAACAACAAGCAAATGGTAAGGCAGCTGATTGCCAGAGGCTGGGGAAATTGACACACTCTTGCAGGGGCGGACGTAGCAGCGCGGGGCCGAGGACGGGTAGTCGCGCAGGATGTAGATGTGTATCGGGATGTTGTAGGACGCCCCCTGGTAGCGCATGACCACGGTCCCCACGAGCCCCACTACTCTGTGCTCCTTGCCTGCAGCGTCGACTGCACCAACGCAGGACAGCGGGCAGTTGTGTGTGACTCGGGGACCCCAGGAAGAGAAACTGGAAACTCTGGGGCACCATAGACGTCTTGTCGGGCTTGGAGGCTGCCGTTGTGGTATAGCAGATCGCGGATGTCCCCGAGAGCTCGTTGCCTGTTGGACTCAAGTATCTGCAGTGGGGGAAGGGGGGGGTGAAGTTTGCGTTGGTCAGAAAAGGCAGCATTAGCGAAGGTTGTTGCGGTGGCGAGGTGGGCGGGATCTTGGGCAGTGCGACGGAAAGGGGGGCGCGGGGCTCACGAGCGGTCCAAGCTCGCGCAGCTCATCCATCAGACGCGCGCTCTGTGCGCCGAGGCGACCAAGATATTTAGTTTTTGATTACCGACCCAGATTTCACAATCTGCGAATCGAGATAACCAACTCTGTCACACAGTGCCAGTCTCCCTCCCTTCCCTCCGCAGCTCCCAAATGACCATGCCGGCCTCGCCGTGCACACGATCAATTGGCATCTGGAATACAATTACGCCCTGATGACATCAGTACCTGCAGATTTTCGCAGTGTATCTTTTTTTGAGGTGTGTCGACCGCATCCATGTCTGTCAAGGACCAGCTCGCGGAGCTCATCAGCTTCGTGTCGTCCGCCGAGGAGGACGTGCGCATCGAGGCGCTGCGCCGCCTCCTCGTCGCCTCGGGCCAGGTCGACGCCGAGGCCGTCGCCCCCATCGCCCCCGCCGTCGCCCCGCTGGTCTCCAGCGCCCTCGAGCCCGCCGTGCGCCGCCGCCCAGGCCCCCTGGCCCCCTTGGCCCCAGGCCCTCCTCCCCCAGAGAGAGAGAGACTCACGGCCAGGCTGCAGCCCATCCGCCAGCTGGCGATCGCGTGCCTCGCCAACTCGTGCCTGACCAACGAGGCCGCGCTCGATGCGTGCAAGGCCGCCTCGCCCCTGCTCTCGACGCTCGTCGACCTCCTCATCGCACGCCCTCGCTCCCCTCCCCTGCCCCACTGCCCAGCTGCTCCTGACACTCCTCGCCCACTGCCCGGCAGATGAAGAGGGCGTGCGCGTGGGCCGGGTGCCCCAACCCCCAGCAGAAGCAGCTGCTGCGCTGCTCCCGTTGCAGTGCGGCCCCCAGCACAGGCCCCCCGCTTGTCGCCACCTCCCTGACCACTGTCCCCTCCCCCCAACGTGGCGCAGAGTCGGTGTGGTACTGCTGCAAGTCGTGCGCGCTGCTGCACTGGAAGGCGGGCCACAAGAACGTGTGCACGTGGACGGCGTCGTGCACGGAGCAGTGGAGCGAGGAGGAGATGTCGCACCTCGCGGCCATGGCGCTCGTCAACCTGACGCGCGCAGAGGACAACTGCAGGGCGCTGGCCGCGGACTCGCCCAACTCGGTCAGCGAGGTCATGTGCGCCTACGCGGTGCCGCCGCCGCTGCGCCTGCGCAAGCACGTGGCCTTCGTCGTGACCAACCTCAGCCAGAACGCCGAGTGCCGCAAGAAGCTGCTGCCCATGCTCAGCGCCTCCAAGGCCAACTACCTCGACAAGGACCCCGAGATCAGGCGCTCCTGCTTCAGCACCATCAGGTGAGCCTCCCCCTGCCGTGACCCCCGCCCCGTCTTGCCGGGGGGACGCGTGTCTCAGGCAGCGCCTGTCGCAGGAACCTGTGCTTCGACAAGGAGAACCACGAGATGCTGCTCAAGGAGCCCAACGACGTGCTGTCGATGCTGCTCGTCGCCCTGCGCGGCCGCAAGGAGCTCGACGAGAAGGACACCAAGGGAATGCCCGAGGCCGCCAAGGCCCCGCGCGACCGCGACAGCGACCTGGAGACCCGCAAGGTTACTCACCAGCCCCTGTTCTCTAGCGGAGCTCAGCGTCTAACATCGAGGGTTGGCTGCAGATCGTGCTGGACTCTCTTGTGCTGCTGTGCACCGAGAGGAACACGAGGGAGCAGCTGCGTGAGAAGCAGGTGTACCCCATCGTCAGGGACTACGACCTCGAGGAGGAGGACGCGTACTGCAAGGGCCGCATCGTCGACATTGTCGACTTCCTCATCCGCGACGAGGAGGCCCCTGTGCAGCAGGCCCCCAAAGATACCGAGGAGTCCCAGAGCAGCGGCCCCGTCATCGAGGAGATCTAACGTGCAACTCAGCGCTGCGCCTCAGTGGGCCTCAAATAGAACCAGCCATCTCTATTTGCATTCTCGACCCAGCGCCATGCTCGTGTAAAGCGATACGAGATTTATTGCCGGTAGTGCAGGCTCGTGCTGCACTGGAAAGTCCCACTGGTTGCAGAGCGTGCAACCGTGAGACATGACGGTTCGTTTCCTATAAGTCCACGGCGACTCAATTGGTTGTCTGGTTGTGCTCATCGGCGGGTATTTTATCAGTCCCGGTTTGAAACAAGCTGGCGACCAGAATCAACTGATCTGAACAATTATCATGTCTATCTTCCTGTCAGAAATTTTAGTCTCTTGGAGACTCGCGAGAAGGCTATGGCTGAGGTCAAGCAGACCATGGAGACGAAGGAGGCGGCAATCCTCTACCCCGCCGCCAAGCCCACTTCCCTCGCACTATGGTCTTCCCCCTTTCTCACACCCGGGTTTGGGTCTCGATGGACGAGGGCAATTTCGCAGACTGTCGACACCCCCCAATTTTCTCGCAGGCAATTTGTATTCATTGATAACCAATTGAACTTCGCCAGTCGGAGCTGATCGGCCAGAGCGATAACTTCCTCTTCTACAAAACTCTGGAGAACAACGAGATCAGGATGATTCCGTACGGAAACCATGGTCAGGGACTACCCGGAGCGGTTCAACTTCGCCCGCCTCAACAAGGTGTTCACGAGCTTCGCCTTCGAGCTTTCGCACGACCCCTTCCCCCCGATCGAGAGTTTCTTCAGCGACAAGCCCGTCGAGGTCGTCGATGTCGCGCACTGGCAGTATGGGTTCACCCACGACGGCCTCGTGTGGTACGCGCGCACCGAGCGCGTCCTGGGCTGGCACACCGCCGGGTACGACGTGCTCGAGCTCAGGCTGCCTAACAACGGGTTCTTGTGCCCCAAGTCCGAGGTCGTGCCGAATTTTGCACCCCTATCTGACACGCGCGCCAACTGGGACGACCGTATTGTCATCGACCGTTCCGTGGTCGACGCCATGTTTCCCGCCCTGACCCAGTACTGCTGTGACCGGTTCCACACGGGGTCTGTGTCCTTCAACGTCCAGTACAACTTCCGTAAGTGCTGGGTGTCTGTCCTTGCGAGGGTGGGCCCGAAGGTGTTCGTTACAAAGTTTGTCAACAAGCAGCCCGCCCATCAGTTCGACTGTGTGGCTCTAGTGAGCGAGGGCGTGGTGCTTCCGTTAGCACAGCACCCGAGGCAATCGAGTGGTCCAATAGGACGACGCAAACCAGTGACCATATTGTTGTTGCTGTGCCAGTCAATGTGAGCGGGGGAAGACTGTCACAGGGACACTGGCCCCAGCTCCACATCGATCTCGCGATGGCCCTTAGCAGCATCTCATTGGCTGCCCACCACCACCACGCACCCCACAGGGTGCATACACTGATAGAGTTGAATCGATTATCTGATTTCCACCGAACTGTGGATTGCTGGATCCGACAGCATTGTGGATTCACTGAATCCACGAAACCACAGTGGATTAACGTGAAGTCGTGGTGTCGTGTGATAATAAACTGTTTGAGAGTGCAGAACTTGCTCGTCCAGATCTCAAAACTGGATTCAATTTGTGTGATGTGGATGTGCGGATAGTCTGGGAAATCCCTGCTGCTGCACACAGGGCCCCAAAAGTGGTGGGAATTCACACAGAAAGACAACTCGAAATCACTGTGGATTGACCGGATCCACCGCAATCCATGAACTGATCCCACCCTATTGAGGACAAGAGAGTTCACTCCCAACCTTCGTGTCTTAAAGTTAGAAGCCTCTGTCCCCATCTCCGGAAATAATCCCCACAATATGCAGCGCCAGTTTGCGACACCGCTGCTGCTGCTCATCGCCTGCGTCGTCGCCTATCCTGCAAAGCCCGGTCCCTACGACATCCCGCTGCCTGACGGCTCCACGCTGCGCGTGTGGGCCACCGGCGACGAGTGTACGCACAGCCAGTCACTGGCAATTCCTTGCCTCACTTCCACAACTCCCCCACAAACAGTCAGCGGCCCACGCTACGTCGACGCCGAGGGCAGGCACGTGCTCCTCAACCGCGACGGCACCCCATCGTACTATGACGCCACCGGCGCGCCGGGAGTGCCGCTGAGATCGCGCAGGCACGCGGAGGAGCAGGCCAAGTACAGCCCCCTGTCCATGCCCTCCGATTGGGATGCCCAGGCCCGTCACAGGCGAGCCCTGTTCGACGAGGCCCTGGCTGCCACCGCGTCCAAGCGTGCCCACGCGCGCGCCACGGAGCCCCTGGTGTTCGTGCTCGTGCAGTATCCGGACTATGCCTCCCGACCGGGCATCAAAGAGCAGTGCGAGCTCTTTGTCTCATTGTTCTCTCCCACTTGGGTGACCGTCCACTGCAGCATTCAGTCGGTCGTGTTCGAGGCTCCCACGACCGCGGGAGACACAATCAACTCGTACTACGCGGTGCAGTCCAAGAACAAGTTCCAGTTCACGCGGGCCAAGGAAACATCGGGCACCGCCGACGACGGTGTCATCGGCCCCGTCACGGTCGACTGCTCGTGGGTCAACCAGTCGGGCTGGGGCGGGACGCCCGACTATTCGTGCATCCAGACCGAGGGCCTCCTGGCTGCGGCGCCGTTTCTGGACCTCAAGTCGTACGACCTCGACGGGGACAACTGGATCAACGGCACAGAGCTGCACATCGTCCTCCTGATCGCTGGCGGCGACGTGGGGACGCTGAGCGCTGAGGGTATACAAAGGTGCCCGCACGTGTGGGGCTTCATGCAGCCCGGGACGTGGTTCAAGGTGCAGTCGCAGGGCGTCACGTTCGGCGAGCACGTGGTCGTCGGCGAGAACGACGGTGACTGCACTGTGCCCTTCAAGATCGGCGTGCTGACCCACGAGCTGGCGCACACGCTGACGGTGCCAGACCTCTACGACTCGGTCGGCGGCCTCAGCATACTGGGTCCCTGGTGTCTGATGGACAGCGGCATGTGGAACAACAACGGCCGCAACCCCGGCATGATGTCCGCCTTCGTCCGCACGTACCTGGTGGGGCTCTCCCCCTGCAGCGTTGACACTCACGTGTCTTAAACAGGGATGGGCGACACCGACGGTGGTCTCCTCGTTGTCCACGGCGGCCATCACCATCCAGCCGGCCTCTGTCGACCCCGACAATGTGCAATCGCCGGCTCGCTCTGCCTTGCATTCCCAATCCCTCACAACCTCTCTCCGTCGGCACAGATACTGCAGTTCGGGCCCAACCCCAACGGCATGGACTGGGAATGGGGCCTGCACAGCGGAGTGGGCGAGTACTTCCTTGTCGAGAACAGGCAGCATCTCGGCGTCGACACGTACACCAATGGAAGCGGAGTGCTTGTGTGGCACGTCAACGAGGCAGCTGCGCCCGACTCCAACACGCTGAGCGCCCTGTCGCTAATCGTGCGGCCACAGCGCAAGAACCAGCGCATCCAGGCGACCGGCAACGGTGCCGACGATGTGCTGACGTTGTCGACGCGCGCGTCGATGTACTGCGACTCGAACCGCACGCCCAACACGCTGCTCGACAACGACTCACTCTCGTGCGTCTCGCTGAGCGCCACCGTCAACACGGCGACGCACAACGCGGTCATCGAGCCCTGGACCGACACGCGCTGCGGGGCCTGCGTGTACGGCAGCGGTGGCATACCTATATCGACAACGCAGTACAGCATCTTCGAGCAGTTTGGCTTCTCGCTGGTCCCGATGGTCAACGCCAGCGCCGTCGCGTTCTCCAACGGTGCGGCCTCTGTGCCGTTGCCCTGGCCCTTCACCTTCGCCGGCACAGCCTTCAAGACCGCAATCGTCTCGCAATACGTGAGCTCCTCGCACAGCCTCAGCAACACAACTGCTAACGGCGAGCGGCCGCAGGGGTTCATCAACTTCATCTCGCTCAACGCCGGAAGCGATGGCAGAGGCAAGTACCCTTCGATAGCGGCCTTCTCGAACGTCCTCGCATCGTCGGTCAGCACGGGGAGCTTCACGTGCGCGGCGCCGTTTGAGGCAGCCGAGTGCTTCGCGGTCCAGTGGACAAACGGGACCATGACGACGCAGGCGGTCCTGGCGGCTTCGGGCAACATCTACCTCGTCTACTCGGGCGACAGGAAGCAGTTCAGCTCCAGCACGTTCATCTCAACGGGCATCGGCAGCGCCGTAACGTACCCCGGCGGCACACAGCAGACGTGGGTCTGGACAGACCCCGCGGCGACCCCTGTTGCCCTGCTGGCCACCCCGAGGGCCGTAGGGCTCCTGAACCTCCCCGTCGCCGACGCGTTCGAGTCGGCTCAGCCGTCATCGAGGATCTGGTCGCACGTGACGTGCGGGGCGATCGGAACGACGTGCGGGTCGGCGTCGGGCAAGGCGCTGACTTTCACGCCGACAGTCAACCTCAGCCGCAATGCTATGACCTACGGCATCAACGTGACGGACTGCGCACGAGTGAATGTCTCGGTCGTCCTTGGCCCCGCTGTGGCGTTCGGCAGCTGCTCGCCCGTGACGGGGGGGGCGTTCTTTGCCGTGTTCGGGACGGCTGCGCGGCCGTGGACGTGGATCGATGTGGGCAACGGCACCCAGCTGGTGGACATCCCCGAGGGCACCACGGCGCTCAACCTCGCATGGAATGTGATTGATGAGGGCATGTTTTTCCTCGACGACCTCAGCGTCACGTGCGCCATAGCTCGGAGCTCCTCCTCCTCCTCCACGGCACCTCGGGCCACGGGCAGCAGCCACTCGTCGGCAACCGACCCCCGCGAGTCCAGCGCCGATCAGATCGAGCTCCCATCGGGGTCGCCCGCCCTGTGTGCTTCTGCCACTCTGGCGGCGCTCTTGGCAGCCCTCCTGTGAGAAGAGGCAGGCAAGAGGCCCTCTCCTCGAGTGAACAGCAAATTGTAAATACCAAGGCCCTGGTTCACTTGGCTCAGTTGTAAGGTGAAGTCCCATTACGCTGGTAGGGCCAAATTCACGGTAGTGGATTGGCTCATTGCGAGTCATATTCAGCTGAGGGGGCTGACCATCTGGATCACAGCACATCCCTCCCCCACCCATCCCTCCCGGTCTTCTCCTCGTTCTAGCACGAGACCTGAATGGGTAACTCCCACAAGGGTCACCAGGATTCCAGCCTGGCTTCGGCTTTGCCCTCCTAAGAGGGCTGTGGCTTTGGAAAAAACAGTCATTCATTCATTCATGCCTTCGTGAATGTGAGCATCTGTGGGCTTCTCAGTATTATGTGTCTGGGGCAGGACTATCATTATTTTGGAGGTTGCCCCCAAAATCTCACTCATACTTGGGGGGCAACGTGCCAAAGGAAATCGGGGTTGCAACTCACTTTGTGAGTCATCCCGTGTAACAGATATTTCCGGATTAATTTTCTTTGTAAGATAGTTCACCTGTGTGAGGGCCCGCATCGAAGATGAGCAAGTTGTTGTTCTCAGTGCGCACCGCCCATCCCGCGCCCCCGCCGCCACCCCCCCCGCGGGGCCCCTCCCGCCCCGGCCACCGCCCCCAACGCCCGCAAACGCGCCGCGCAGATGAAGCAGAAGTTCTCGATGGCCGAGAAGACCGTCGACCCCGTGTTCGAGGAGGCCCGCCGCTCGCTGACGGCCCTCGTCGCCGAGCTCGTCTCGGTCCACGAGGCCGTCATGCAGGCCGAGTGCTCCCTCCGCGACAGCTCCACCGCCCTCACGAACCTCGCCCGCCGCACGCAGACGCTCATCGGCGCCGGCAAGGTGCGACACGCGAAACCCGAGAGAGAGAACCGCACAATAGACGCTGACCCACGGGAGGGCCGACGTGTGCCTGTGCGGCCAACGACAGGTGCCGTCGAACGAGGCGTTTGACCTGCCGCCGGCCATCTCTGCCCTGAGCTCTGCGTGCGGTGCGCTCACGACGCCGCGTGTGGTGCGTGCTGGCGCCCTGGCCGTGTCTCTCTCTCTCTCTCTCTCTCTCTCTCCTCCTCTCCTCTCTCTCCTCTCTCCTCTCTCTCTCCTCTCTTCTCTCTCCTCTCTTCTCTCTCTCCTCCCACTCTCCCACTCTCCCACTCTACATCTCTTCCTCTCCCTCTTCCTCTCTCCCTCCCCTCCTCTCTCTCTCCTCCCTCCCCTGACCACTGCGCTGCAGGAGAGGATGCATAAGCTGACGGGCGACGTCGCAGAGTTCATGGGCAAGGCACAGATGTGCAAGGTACGCCCCCCGCCCCTGGGGGGCCGCTGTCGGCTGTGCCGGTGTGACAGGGCCGATGGGGCGCGCAGTCGAGGATGGAGCAGAGGGACGCGGCGCTCAAGGACTTTGACCGCTACACCGACAGCCTCAACGGCACCAAGGAACTCGCCAAGCAGGCCGAGGCACGCCCCCCACAAGCCCTCCCCCCTTCCGCGACTGACGCGGGCGGGCGGGCGCAGCTCAGGTCCAAGGTGGCCAGCGCCCGCAACAAGTACGAGACCATCAACAGCGCCATCATCCAGGAGACCACCCAGCTGCGCGAGACGGCCGTCGTCATGCTCTGGCCGCTCATCTGCCAGGCACGGCGCTCCCCCCCCAGTGACCCGCCCCAAGGCGCACGGGTCTCACGTCCTCGGCACCTCCGCAGATCCTGCAAGAGCAGCGCGAGGCGCACACAGAGCTCGCGCAGGCCTACGCACAGAACCCCATGCCCGACATGTCGGGCCTCGCGGCGGCGCTCGACCGCAACCGCGCGGAGGAGCAGCGCAGGGCCGCGGAGGATGCCGCCGCCATGCAGCCCGCGGCGTACGAGGAGCCCGCTGCGGCCCCGCTGCCGCCGTGCCCTGCGCGCCACCACGCGCCGCCCCCGCCGCCCCCGTCGGACGACCACGACGCCGCCCCTCCCCCGCCCCCGAGCAGGTCGCACAGGTCGCCCCCTCCGGCGCCCTACAGCCCTGTCCCTGTCCCTGTCCCTGCGCCTGTCGCTGCGCCTGCGCACGAGCAGCAGACGACGCCGTTTGACGACGACGACGCGCCGCCGCCGCCGTCGAAGCCGCTGCCCAAGCCCGGGGCCACCTTGTCGATGGCGCCGCCGGCGGCCGGCAGGGCGGGGGACGTGCCGCCGCCGCGCCCGTCGCACAGGCCGCCGCCCGCAGCGCCGGGCGTCAACGGGGGCGTGACGGATGCCCGGGTCGCAGGCGGAGATCGAGACCGCTGCCTGCAAGATGTGCGGTGCCCGCTCGCTTGGCCTGCCTGACCTGGGCCTCTGGCTCGCAGGGCGGGGGACGCGGTGGCCTCGGCGGCGACGGACGAGCGGAACCAGCAGAGAGCGGGGGCCGCGGTCGCGGGCGCGGCGACGGACGAGGCCAACCAGCAGCGCATGGGGTCCGCGATCGCCGCGCGGTCCGACAACGCGTTTGTGAGGGGGCTCGCGCAGAACAGCGCCGTGCAGCACGGCGCCGGCAGGGCCGTCGGGGCCGTCGCCACCAACCGCACGGTGCAGCAGCGCGCGGGGCAGGCCGTGGCCACGCAGGCCCAGGACGAGGGCAACCAGCAGAAGGCGCTGGGCTCCGTCAAGGGAGCGTTCCGCTGAGACACAACAGGTACGCAGACGTACTGCACTGCACCTACCCGTAGGCCGTTGTGGAGCAGTGACAGGGCCATTGATGAGCCGTGCATCACGCCGATCGGGCATTTGGCCGAGTCAATACAAAGTTCACGTCTTTGTTCACACCAAGGGGAAAACGTGGAGAATCGTTGTGCCGTTGTACACTGATGGCACAGTGAAAGTACAATCCAGGTGCACCGTTGGTTCACTCTGTAAACCCTCTGCTTTGTGCGGCACTCTGAGGGAGCAACATGCGCAACAGCGTTCTGGTGGCTTTCCTTGCGGCCGTGGCCCTTGCTCGCGGGGCTGCCGCGTTTACCTGCACGGTCAAGCTCCCCGTCGTCGGCGCCATCGACGTCGGCAACTGCTCGTCGCTGCAGACGGGCCAGCGCTGCACGCTGCGCTGCGCCGAGGGCTACACCGACACGCCGCACTACTGCGGCGACCAGGGCTTCTGGGACTACGTCCAGTGCACGCCCGTCGCGGGCACGTGCCGTAACGACTTCGCGGCCGGCTCTCTCGACTTCACCATCGACGGCAAGAAGGAGAAGGTCTCCATTCTCCAGGTAAGCGATGCACATTCTCAGCCTCCTCTCGTCATCTCAATCAATCACAACCGCCTCTGACGACGGGGGTCAAACCGCGACGGGGGGCTGCGCTGCGCTCAGGGGGCCGGGACGAACCACTGGTCCAGCCCTGTGGTCTCGATCACCAACAACACGATGATCGGGGCGCACAACTGCCGCGTGTACTTCGGCCGGACGGACAGCTGCCCCAAGAACTTCTCGGACCCCAGCATCTACAAGCACTGGCCGCTGCTGGGCGCGTCGATGGGCTTCACCGTCGACGTCAGCAGGCTCGGCTGCGGCTGCAACGGCGCCGTCTATTTCGCCCAGCTGCCCGCGACCAGCGCTGACGGCTCCCTCGTCCCTGGGCAGTCTCGTATGCTTCTCTCTCCCTTGGATGGGACGCGTCACTACGCGAGCATGTTTGACACCGCTTCCACCCCTCGCTCCGCGCAGACGACTACTACTGCGACGGGAACCAGGTCGGTGGGTACTTCTGCACTGAGCTGGACCTCATCGAGGCGAACAAGTACGCGTTCAGCTTCACGCCGCACATGTGCAACCAGCAGGGCACGGGCAACTACTGGGGCTACTGCGACAGTGAGCACCACCTCCACAACCCCCCGTTCTTGTCTCTTCCCGCAATCGCACTTAACCGGCGGGGTGCAGAGTGGGGATGCGGCCAGAGGTTCAACTACACCAGGTACGGGCCCGGCCTCTACATCGACACGAACAAGCCCTTCGACGTCAGCTTCCAGTTCCTCGAGGCCAACGGAGAGCTTGTGAGCCGCCGCGTCTAGCCCGCCCCCATCCCTCCCGTGTTTCTGACGGTTCTCTCGCGCGTTCGCAGGACAACATCATCACCAAGATCTCGCAGGGGACGCACGTGCTGGAGCTCAACTACAACGACGCCACGAGGACGTGCTACACGTCGCCCAGCGCGGCGGCGCTGAACATCAAGGCGTACTTCAAGCTGATGACCAAGGCGATGAAGGACGGCATGGTGCTGACCATGTCCAACTGGGGCGAGACCATGGACTGGCTCGACAACCCCCCGTGCGACAAGACCACCAAGTGCGGCCAGGACTTCTGGGTGACGAGCAACTACTGGTACAACGGCAACGGCAAGGGTCCGTCGCCTCCGCTTCCTCGCTGCCGCCCCGCCCCTTCTCCGCTGACCCTGTGCGTTTCTGCGTCGTTTTTTTTGCAGTCACTCCCACTCCCGCTTCGACCTCGGAGGACGACATCCCCCTGGGAGCCAGCGCGAGCTTCTCGGTCTCCGCGGCGGCGCTGGCGGTCGCTGCCTTCGTCGCGTCGCTGTGAGGTCTCCTGACGAATCAATTACTAGCACTCTGCCTGTCGACTACAAATACATGCATCCGGAGAATGGACCTAGCCTCTTCACTTACGCCCCTGTCTTTCTGTATTATCTACAGCAAGCACTGTTTTCCCTGCGGGCGAGTGCCTTTTGGGGAACTGGTGAAGATACACAAATCTGTGGACTGGAATCTCTGCTGACAGATATTTATAGTTACTGTGGGCAACCGGTGCGGATGGACGAAACCGTCCCGCTCAACTCGGTGTACGCCGACGGCGACCCGTTAGAATCCGCTGCCCGCTCTTGCCGCCGCCGCCGCCACCGGCGCTGCTGTTGCTGCTCCCTGCGCGTCTGCCTCGCCGTCACCGCGCTGGTCGTCCTCGCCCTCGCCGGGGTCGGCGCCTCGTCGGGCGTCTACGGCAGCCTCGCAGCCAGCACCGTCCAGAACACCGAGTGGTCCTTCGTCGCCATGCGTGTGCGCAGAGAGGAGGGGGGGGGACAATCGCGAATCTACACGTCACGGCTGATGTCACGCGTGACGTGTGCAGATCGAGAATTTCGTGCCCGGGCTGTTGGGGTGGGACGCGGACATCCTGATCTGGCTGCGCTGCAACACGACCGTCACGCGGGGCGTCGCGGTCCGCATGGACAGGGCCGACGTCCGCGTGTACTTTGAGGGCGAGGAGGTCGGCCCCGGCAGGTTCGGCCCCGTGACGTGGCACCCCAGGGAGGCGGTCCTGCTGTACGGCGTGATCAAGGCGAAGAACAGGCCGCCCAAGACGATGGACCGCGTCAGGAGGTTCCTCGACGGCAGGGAGCTGGACGTCGTGGCCAACCTCGAGAGGGTCACGGTGTGGGGCATCCCCGTGACGCTGCCCAGCGCCTACACGGTGCTGTCCCGCAAGTGCAAGGCCACTGACGTCATTCCCACTATCCATATCATGTCAGACCTATTTCGCTGATCTGTAAGCCTTGTTGAAAGGACCTACATACCTGTAACAGAAGCAGACAGAGGAAAGCAAGACCCTCGCCCCCTCCCTCCCTTCATGACCTGTGCTGTGTTGTCCAATTGTGCAAACAGCTACTATCTATTCTATTCTCATGAGACTCATTCAATCCTAAGGTCTGACCTTCGGGGAGAACAATGAAGCCATTCTCGTGAACCGCCTCTGTAGTTATGCGAGGCGTAGCAGGCGTTCAGGGGTGGCTGTGCTGTCAGACTTGATGAACCTGCGGAGTCTCACGGAGAACAGTGAGCTGTTCTCGCGCCCCGTCCGTCAAGGATACTCGGGCCAATGGAGGTAGGTCCAATGGGCTGTCGATTATCACCGGGATGGTGCCTATGAAAGGGCGGCAGGGTTGCCAACTCGAAGTCCCACAAACCACAGGCAAAACAAGCCCCCAGAGCTCCCTGTTGATGGCAAACAGTGGCTATAATGACTTTCCCTTTGTCTCAAGTATTTCCCACAGACACCCATCAAAAGGGGGGGAAAAGGGTAAAAAGTTGCATTTGAAACAGGAAAAACAGAGGTCTGCAATACTCAAGGCCTCCGAAAATAATTTTGAACTCACGTTTGTTCTCTTACTTATTTTATCGCACGCAATAAAAATGATGTATTTTTACTTTTAGTGTTATCGCACGCGATAAACCCATTTTTTCATTTCTTTGAGTTTTATCGCATGCGATTAAACTGAAATACTAAGAAATCTCAAACTTTATTTTCACTTTTTCCATTTGTAAGCCTCAGTTTCCTGATTTCAAAAGTGACTTTTTGCCTTCTTTTCTTCATTTAATGGGGGTGTCCATGGGAAATAGTTTAGACAAAGGGAAAGTCGTTTTAGCCTCTGTTGGCAGTGGGCCAACCTTATGATCGGCGGCAGTCTTGAGTTGCCGGCGCCCACTCCTGCCCTTTGATACACTGGCGCGGGGCTATGTTTCAAGGACGCCACACTGCCCAGCAGCTCTGCTGCTGCGCGTGTTCAATCGGTAGGCGAACTGTTGATTCTCCCGGGGGAAACGACAAGAAGAGGGCCATGGGGCGCCTAGGCAAGAGTGCCCACGAGATCCACAAGATGTTTCCCGATGTCAAAATTCGGTCAATCCAGAACATGCTCAATGGTTTGTAGCTCCCTTCTGCTCTTAACCCCCCCTCCCGCCCCTTTCTCCTTGCTCAAACACTCGCCTTGGGTCTCCAGCTCGGCGCAGGAGCACCCCAGCATGTGAGGAAGATGACGGGGAGGACGAGGTAATCGACATGACAGGCGACTCACAGCTTCGTACGTCCCGTGCTCCCGCTCCTCCAGTCCATGCAGCATCAATGCCAGCCATGGAGCCCGCTGCACCCATCATGCCTGCCCTCAGGGCTGCACCTTCCTCTGTGTTCTCTGCACAGGGGATCGTGATGAATCAGATCTCCCAGGCTCCTGCACTGCAGGTCGCAGGGTTCGAGCCATACGTTATCACGGGGGCACAGGNCCACGTGCTGCAGCTCGGCAGGCGCTGCGGCGTGCCCGCTGCGAAGAAGGGCGCCGGCAAGGCTGCAGTCCAGGCGGTGGCAGACGAGTTCAGACTGCGGTTCGGGGACAATGCCGGCTGGGCGCAGCTTGTTCTCTTCGCTGCCATGGGCATCGATGGGCAGTAGCGAACTCTAAATTGGCAAAACCTCGTGCTCATTTGTGCCTGAATCTAGTGCACAGAGGGGGCACTCGTCTTCTGTTTCACTGGGAGCAAGCAGAGAGCCAGACAGCCTTGGGTTAACGACGAGCAGTTCGAAACGCTGCGGGTCGCAGTGCACACAGCGGACTGCGCTTCCCCGTTTCGAAGGCGGTGCTGTCGAAGTGGGCTGGGCTCCTCAAGCTACAGGAGTACCAGGCGTCGGAGGAGAACAAGAAGAAGCCGAAGGATGAGGCCAACCTCGACGAGTTCACCCCCTGCCGCAACACCCTCCAGCTCCTCGTGGAGAAGGTGGGGGTGATTGGGAATGGCACGGCCAGTGATGCCAACAAGCAGAAGCGCACTGCTGCCGATGCCGAGGGCACCTATACCCTCCGTATGTCGTGTTCCAGGGCCAGGACGACCCAAAAAGGCCAAGGAAAAAGGCATCGAGGAAGAACCTGTTGCTCAATCTGCGCTTGGCAACCGAGCTCACGTCCCAGACATCCTCGCTTGCCGCGAGCTCGAGGAGGAGCTCCAGGTCCTCAAGAAGCTCAAGGATGTGCTGTTACACAAGCGACTGCTTGAGATGGCCTGCTTCCCACAGGACATCATCCAGCGTTGTGACAAGGGGTAGTGATCGTGGAGATCAGTCCAGGAGCTGCACCTTGTCATTCTCAAGCACTTCAAGGCCAAGATCACGGGGCTCACCAAGGAGTAAAGTGATAGGATCGCTCATGCCCAGAACCGTCCCAGAGCAGTGTGTGCACTAGTTTCACGATCTCTCTGACCTTGCCTGTGACAGGTTCAAGCAGCAGTGCCAGAAGGGCCCGTGTCCCGCAATGCTGGGCTTGTCATGCCCCTTTGGGCTGGAGCTGTGCTCTTCAACCCTGGTCTGGCTCTACTCACTGCCCTGCTCTTCATGCCAGCACAGTTCGCTGTAGCATTGCCTGCTCCCGTGTTCCTGTACCCATGGGGGCCCATCAACATTCCGGGGTACTGGGTACTGCCTTTCGCGGTCCTGAAGCCATGGGGCATTGCAGGCATTCCCGTTGCTGTTCCCTCGGCCCTGGCGCACCCTGCTGGTGCACATGATGCGCCAGACATCGTTGCCCCGCCACCTTTCACTGATCCTTCTGAATCCGTTGTTCTTCCTGTTTTCGTTCTGCAGGACCGTGCAGCAGGTGCACTACACACTTCTGCTACTGCAGAAGGCACAGGCAGAGGAACAGGATCTGGAAGAGGAACAGCTTCAGGCTCGTTACCTGTTGCAGGAGAGGGTGGAGCTGGGCCTTGCTTGACTTCACCTTCATCACGAATGTCATCACTGGTATCCTGCATGAGTGGTGAGATGAGAATTCCCGAGTTTGACACATCATGCTGGGTGCCTGGGCTTGAGATAATCTTGTCTGTGTAGAGAGTATGAAGGTCTCGAAGTTTCTGGGCATAGAAGTCAATGACCACTTCCTGGAGTTCGTCTACTGAATGCCACAGTCATTTCACACACGAGTTTGTGGAGCTTGGCTTCTTCGATTCCGAGTTTCTGAAGCTTCTCTGAGAGGACCTGCCTTGAGCTTTTCGGTTTCTGCCAGCTCTTGCTGCAGCTGGCAATGAGCAAGAATGCCTGGCTAAGTCAACCTGGTTGCATATTGAGGATTGAAGGAAAGACTCTGCTTGCATTTGTGCTGAGCATCTTAAGCCTTCTGTGCCTGGATTCCTGCTTTAAGGTGTTCCTGCCCATCGAGGTGTCTATTGACAATCTCTGTTGCTGCATGAACGTGTGGGTCCTGAAGAATCATTGAGACAGGCATTTCTTCTGCAATAGCAGTGAGAAGCTTGTCTTGATCGAGTGGCCAAAGTCCCCTGTGTTTTCCTGATGAAACTGCAGCTTTGCAAAACCGGAACTCTTCCAATTATCTTCCCCTGGGTGTAGCTCAGTCAGCAGAATCTCCCTTAAGATGTGTGCTGCCGCTGCATAAGATGCTGGAGACTCTCTGAGACAGATTGTGAAGCAAGAAGAATTATTGAGAACACCTTGCTTCAGTGAGTTTCTGGGTTCTCTCACTCCAGCACTCATGAAAGGCCTTGTTGACCCATAAGTTGTTCACTTGCCAGCACTGAGTGAGATCTGAGGGTCCTCCAACCACAGTGACCCCATTGATAGCAGAGGTGAACAGCTGCTTCAACGATAGATGGGACCAGTGGTTGTCAAGGACGTGAAGGACCCAGTCATGTCCCAGGCATTGAGACCTGTCGCACGTGAAGAAGCTTGGCAGGGAGTTGCTGGCAGTGATCAAGAGGATGACGGCCCTGCACTCACTGTCACTCAAGGCCTGTGAACTCACTGCCCCACAGTTGTATGTGGGGGCTGCCCTGTGCACCTCAGCGTGCCTCGTGTGGCTCAACATCAGCTCGTGTGCTGTGGCCAGTGGAGAGTCGCTGTGCAGACTAGCAGGGCTCGGTAGGCCACTTCGCATGCTGCTGCTGTCACAGGTTGCAGGCTTCGACGATGTGTGTGCACTGCTGCCATGCCTGTGCTACGCCGACAAGCTGGACCTGTACAATTGCCCCCTTGGGGACAAGGCTGAGGCGTTGTTCTGCATGGTCGCCAATAACTGCACAGTGCTGCGGGTGCTGCGGATCTCGGGCATCTGTGGCACTGCAATCAGCCAGGTGTTTGAGAAGGGGCTTCTTGTGCAGCTTGAGCACCTGCAGATCGGGGCTATCAGATCCATGACATCACTCAGGATCCAAGTGTCGGACTGAGGCTTAGTCTTTCTCTGAGCTCTGCCACAATCATGCCGCTGGGTGAGAGTGATGGTCTCGCGCAGACGGGCCCCCCTTCCCTCCCCTTGGTCCTGCTTGCACTTTCTTTTTGCTCTTGCTGTATTTGAGCATGGGGTGGGATGAAGCAGTAGGCGGACTGGTGGTGAGAGTCGTCCTACTTCTACCCGTAGTGGGGTGGACTGGCCCGAGGGCTTGGGGCCTTGAGGCCCCCCCTGGGTGGCCCCACGCTCATGCACCCCAGGGCCTGGCTTTGGCGGCCCCTGGTCTTGCAAGGTGCCACGCAGAAGGCGTGACTGACTGAGGGGCAAGGTGCCTCTACTCCTCAGTTCCGATTCATGGAGTTTTACCAGCCCGTTTGTGACTGTGCCCTCAGGCACGGTTTCTACCCATGGAGGCAGATATAACTAACAAGTGCAGCTCAGTCCCTTCATCCAGTACATGGATGTGAAAAATCAGTGATAAGTCCCAGCTCAACTGCTGGCTCATAATGTTGAGATTCCACAGATCAGAGAAATAGAAATAGAAATAGCTTCGTTTCCTGTTCTGCTACCAGTGAGGGATCTCCACGGATCAGAGAATCAAGCGGTCACTTTTTATTTTCTATCAAGAAAACCACGCCATGGCCCGCTGTCTTGTTCTCGTCGTTCGTGGAATCGGCCTGATGTTGCCGCTCATTCTGTGGCCCGTTGCGTTCTTCTTGCCCGAGTGGATGCCCCGCACTCGTTCTTCTTCTGTCCCCATCGTGGACATTATACCTGAAGTATGGATACTGTTGTACACCACAACCAACCTCGTCCTCCTACTGTTCTCGAGCAAATTTTCCCTGCTCTGCATTGGTGTACTGTCCGTGGTGATGCCTGTCGGTCTGCTAGGCGGGCTTACCCTGTTATCTCCGATTGAGGACCTTTTCTCCAATAAGCGCCTGTTGGTGTGGAGTCTTCCCACAATACACCTGATTCTTGAGTTGTGTGTAGCTGTCGCACGTTACATAGGGAGGTCCGGATGCTCCAACCTATGCCGTGGTGCTGGCCTGCTCATCTCTGGCACAATTCTGGCCCTCACATTCTGTACACCGCATCCCATCAGTGAGCTCTGCAGCCATTGGTCATACTATGGCATCGGGCTGTACGCCCTGTCCAACTTTGTCCTGCTCTTTCCCTCTGCCAAAGTCCCACAGGTGCCCACAACCCTGTTGCTCTCGTCAATCTCTGTCAACACCTCGCTGTGTGTCACAATGTGCACGTCGCTGCTGGTCATAGGGCGACCCCCGATCGTGCAATGTGCCTTGTGGGTCTCTGCAGTACTCCACCAGGGAATTGACTTGCTCACAGGTTCTCACGCAGGACCACGCAGTGCCCGAGTCAGTTGCAGTGCTCCTGTTGCAGTCGGCCTCTGTTACGTTGTCTGTGTGCTGGAAGCTGGTCGTTGGGGCATGTGGCCGTGGAAGGACATCGGCCTGACGTTCCCCATATGGGCGGCACTTATAAGTGCCGAATGCGCCGTGATGTTGGCAGTCGCAGGCGCAGGACACCACATTGCCACCCACAGGGCCGCAAAGCAAATGATAGATTGAGTAATATTCAAACACTTCAAACACTGGGGTTTTCTATTCTGGCTTGGTGTATTATGTGCCCGGATGGTGCGCACAACCAACACCTGTGTGTTATCTTCCTCGGTGCGTGTCCTCATCTGCGCATTATTTGCACGTGGGGTTCAGCTTGGCTGCCTCCTTCCTGGGTGATCACACTCACGTCCTCAGGGATTCCATCTTGTCAGGCTGCGCCTCTTCCACAGCATCGTAAACTGATCCCTTGAGCTCCCCGTTCTCGATGCGTTTCATGAGGACCCGCAGCGCCTGGTGGTAGGTCGCGCTCGACGAGTCCCTGAGTCTGTCTTCAATGATAGACAGGGCCTCCTCTGTCCTGCCGTGCTTTATGTGCTCGTGAATCCGGTCGAAGGCCGTCTGTGCAGCCAGAACTACCCCTGTTGCTGTGCTGGACGTGCAGGCCAGGTGGTACACTCGAGTGAGACTTGTCTTGCCACGCAAGGACACGACGTCCAGGAACACATACACGAAGCCGGCCGACACCTTCTCGACAACTGCCCCGCTGACCAGCGGTGTGACCCCGTATTCCTTGCCAAGCCCCTCCATCCTGCTAGCGATGTTCACGCTGTTCCCACAGACCCTGGGGAGAAGCCTTTGAGCCCATTGTGATGCCATGGGGGCACGAGGTGGGCGAACTCACGTGTAATTGATGCGCGAGTGGCTGCCGATGTTCCCTACCAAAACGGGGCCACAGTGGAGCCCGATCCGGAACTTGAGCGGGGAGAGCTGCAGCTTGTCCGTGACCCCGTCGACGTCCTTCATCGCATCGATCATCTCCACTGCTGTTTGGCAGGCTGCCCTCACTGGGTCTGCAATTTCATCCGGAGCACCGAACAGCGCGAGTATCGCGTCCCCGATGAACTGTGGTGAATAGCAAGCACGGCGTGCATGTAAGTCGAGCGAGAAAGAGATCGTCTGGTGGAAGAGGACAGTGACCTTGTCGATTGTGCCACCGTTGCTCTCGACAACCTTGCCCATCTCCTCGAACCACGTGTTGAGAACGTGGTTCAGGGTCGGCAGCGGCACGCACTCGCTGAGGGTGGTGAACCCCTGCAGGTCGGCAAACATGATGCCCAGATACCTTGTCCTCATGTACCTCTCGACCGTCCCCGTGTGCGACTTCATGATCGACAGGACGACCTGTGGAGGAATGTACTTGCTGAGCGCCAACACCGCGGATCTCAGCGACAGGAAGCTCTCCTGCATGGTGCACATCTCCGAGACTCGCGACATCGTCTTGTGCTTTGTGCGGAGGCCTCTGAACTGCAGTGCGCACAGCGAGGCCATGTCCTTTGACAGGTTCCTGACGGGAACTGAGATGAGCAGGCTAACCAGCCCAGCGGTCACGGCGCCTGCGAGCCAGATGGCCACTGTCACTACGATCGTCTCCCACTGGACCCCAGAGAGCTTGGGGCGCGTGACAGACACCGAAATCCACGACAGCCCTCTGCGCTCAATCGGGACTATTGAGACCACGAGGTCCGTGCTCAGCCAGAATGTGGCCTCCTCGGCACTAGCCCACGAGCCGAACCGGCTTCGCACTTCCCTGTCAGCCTCGTGGACCATCGCGTTGTCCACCTCGCTGACCGGAAGCGGCCTGGTGAACCCGTCATCGTCCACGTACGTGCAGTTGAGCGCCGTGTCGGTGCTCCTCAGAAAAAGAGACGTGTTCCTTTCCACAAGGAACGTGATTCCGTCGGCGAACTCTCCGCCCGGCATGACTGCGCTGAGACCGCCGACGTCGAGATTGGCCGACGTGTAGCCGATCCAGTCGCCCGTCTTCCGGTTGATGGTTGAAACACGGAAGCTGAGGGAAATGCCCCCTTTGCCTGCCGGAAAAACGGGGCACCAGCTGCCGTTCACAGCCGCCGTCCGGCTCTCGCCCCAGTACGGTAGGGCCGAGGCCACCGCCATGTCGCAGAACATCAGGCCAAGCACGCTCATCGTGTCGGGGTCTACGGTCCACGCGCAGTGCTGCAGGGTCGTGCTGTTGGTCCTCCAGAGCATGTACGGCGACCCGGACCCCGGCGGACCCAGTGCGAGCATGCCAGACAGCAGCAAGATGGCTGGGTCCCACGACTGCTGTACCAGGATCAGCCCGCTCGTGTCGAACTGGTGCGATACGACGAGGCGGAGAAGGTAGTTCTCGAACTGGCCGGGAATGACCACGGGGTCGAGCTCGGCGTGCGCCAGCGAGGACGACAGCATCAGCGAGGTCGACTCGGCGGCTCGGAGCTGCTGGCCCACGAGGGCCGCGATCTCCTCCGAGACCATCGACGAGCGCTGGACAGCGGCCTGGCGGAGAGTCTTATCCGTCACAGAGACCGTCGTGGTGATGGCCCCGATCGTGACCAGTGAAAGAGACACCGTGACCAGCGCGAGCAGGAAGACGTAGACGGGGAGCCTCAACTTGCGGCGGCTCGCTGCGCTGGTCGAGCTGGAGTCCATCGTCGAGACGACGCGCGTTGCAGCCTCTCTTCGCACCGAATCAGTGGTGGCTCGCCTGCGCCTTTATTTAACGAGAAGCCAGGGCGATTATCGGCTACGCGACACGAAGGCATCTAGCACAGCATCCCCATTTATAGACCTTTGCGGCATCGAGAAGGTTCCTCTAGCATCGGAGTTATCCTCATGCTATTTCTGGTTGTGGACTATTCCTCTATTAAGCTACCGTGATCCTCTCCTGTGGCACATTCGGGCGACGAGTGGTTGGCGTGGGATCTGCCCTTGGCAGCCTCGAGCGGTGGGATCCGCAGCGTGGCGACGCATCTTCTCCTTCATCTTCAACTGAGGCAGAAGGTTCATTGTGTGGTGTCCTCCGGAAGGATATGCACCGAACTGCACCGCTTTTCTTTGCTGTGTGCGAATTCAGAGAGAACGTGTCACGATGACAGCCGAATAAATGAGCTCTCGAAGCGGTATCTCTGCGGTGCTGGCACGCCGAGTGCCACCAGCCCTTTGTGGCTGGAGAGGCCTAGGGAATGAGCTCGGAAATGGGACCGTAAAGAATGTAGCCATTCTGTGGAGGTACACGGCACTCCCACGCCAGGCCTTCATTCTTTGGCGGCAGGACTCGCTTGTGGCACCAAGCCTTCCCGTCACACCTGCTCGTTCGAGGTCGAGCCGGTGATGCTCTCGTTGTGATTGGGATGGCGATACATAAGCCGAGGGATGATAGGACGTAAGTTCAGCCTCTGCGCTTGGTTTGTTGTCTTTTGCCTGGGTGTCCCGTAGGCAGCAGAGTGTGCATCTTATCCACAAGGACGAGTCGTCACCTCTCGTCAATGAACTGTCTCTTTGAATGAGAGCCGTTCATCGAGGTTGGCGGTACTCACAGAGGCGCTCTCGGGGTATCGGGCAAGAGTTTGCAAGAGCTGGGCGAGGAGGCCTGCAAATCGGTACTGACCCTCAGGACTTGTTGGGGGGGCTGAAGAGCATGAGCCGGGCCTGGGCTCCCGGGTCCTGCCTGGCACCCCGTCTCACGATGTTCCTTCGCGCGTACTCTTCTGCCGGCGAAAGCGTCTGCGGCACCTGTGGAGCAGCCGGCTTGACCTCGAGCTTCCCGACGAACAACTCCGCGTGTGCGCCCACGAACGCGTGCAGCCCGCCGGCCAGTATCGCGACGTTGTGGAACCCGCGCTCGAACAGCCCGTTGGCCGTCAGCCCCGCCACGTAGTCGTCCGCGTGGTACACCGCCACCAGCGCCGTCTCGCGGTCCCGCAGCGCCACGAGCTCCGCCGTCACGGGGTTGACGCGCGACAGCGTCGACTTGGGGTACGACACCGCGCATGCCACGTGCCCGGCCTCGTACTCGTCGCGGTCGCGCGCGTCCAGCACCAGCGCTGTTTTCGGCTGCGGATTGCCCGCGGACGCGAGCAGGTCCGCGACGATTTTCGCGAATTTCTGGTGCCCGAGCCGCGAGAACAGCTCTCCGGGTTTCCTCGCGACTGCGAACCCAGTCGGCCGGGTTTGCAAGCCCGCAAGCCAGGGAGGCGTGGGGG
>CACRSC010000077.1:0-20612 GCA_902651635.1 Mastigamoeba balamuthi
GCTCGACGTAGCTGTGCATTGGCAGAGTCATTTTGGGACGTTCGATTTTTAGTCGCGAATTATTGCGGAGGGCTGAAATGGCGCCGTCGTGCCTTTGTCTGCATTGGATCCCCAGAGCGACGATGACGCGAACGAGCCTGAGGTGGTAGAGGGCTCGCTGGTGGCCTCGTTCTGCATCCGCGCCCTTGACTTGTTCTTTGCGAATTGTGAAATGAGAAGAGATAGAGCACCACTATGACGTTGCGCTCAGGGTTCTTCTGCAGCGCTTAATTTAGCTGCCGGTTGTTTTTGAGGGGATTGGCGGCGAGTTGCCTTCTCTGGCGCAGCGCGGCGTCGGCGTCGACCGGAGCACCGCCGCTGCGGTCAGCGAGATGTGTCTGCGGTGTGCTGGGGCTCCGTGTCGTGTCAGAGCCCGTGCTGGTACGCAACCCCGGTTTGTCTGGGGAAATTTCATGGTGTCGCGTATTCTGTCGGTCCGTCGAGTCGATAATGGAAGTCGCCGGTTGTCTTGGACTACGGGCGGAGACGTATGGCGTTGCCAAAACGGTGGCCAGTGCTCAAATTGCGGGCAGCAGAACGCGGAGAGAGCGCAGTGGAACGCTGCCCGCAAGAACGCGAATTCGCAGGGGGAAAGCAGCAAGCTACTTTCCGCCAGACCAGCACGATGAGTGGCCAATGACCCTTATTGTGGCCCCTTCCGCCCCCGCACCCCCCTTCGTTGCTGCCCGGCCATGCTGGATCACACAGCGATAACCCGATTATGAATTATAGGACTCTGTTTTGGGGAGGTGCGAGCCCAGTAAGGCGGCGCGGCGCACGGGGGAGGTGCAGGAAGGGAATGAGGGCGTCTAGTTGTTGAAGGGCACGGCACGGAACGCTGTGGTGTCGGGGCACTCGATGTCCTTCTTGGACTGGATGAGCAGGAGCTCCCGCGAGCCCGCGCGGACAGTGCGCTCGAGCACGGCCTGTATCGAGGCCACGCTGCGCTCGCACGCGGCCTGCAGCGGCTCGCCCTTGGCGGTCCACGCGAGCAGCAGCGCGGCGAAGAGGTCGCCCGTGCCGCTGTAGTAGCCGCTGAGCCGCTTCAGGCGCATGCGGAAGCGCTCGGGGGCGCCGGTGCCACGGAGCGACGAGCCGACGACGTTGATGTAGCCGTCGTCGCCGTCCTGGTCCGAGACGCTCGAGACGACGACGCAGCGCGGGCCCATGGCGTGCACGGCGTCGATGGCCTGCGCCAGCGACCCCGCGGGCGCCGACGAGAGCGAGCCCAGCGCGACGCCCGCGAGGTACTCGAGCTCCGTCTGGTTCAGCTTCACGACGTCGGCGCGGCGCACAATGTCCTCCCTGTACACCTGCGCGACCTCCTCGGGCACGTACAGCTTGCCCCCGTCGCCCATGACGGGGTCGCACACTGCGGGGGCGATGGGGAGGGGTTTAGAGGCTCCGGCCGTCGTGGCGGACGCGGGGGGCAAAGCGCACCGTAGACGAGCTCGGGGCGCGACTTCTTCATGTCGTCGCGGATGGCGGCCACTGTGCGCAGGGCCGCGGGGTCCCTGAAGTACCCTGCGCGGCCACACTGTGTGTCAGGGACCCGGCGGGGCAGAGGAGGCCGGTACCCGTCAGGAGGTGCGTGTACGCCGTGTGCAGGCCGTTCTCGCGCAGCCCCTCCCAGAGGTCCGCGAGGCTCTGCCCGCCGAGCACCTGGCCCTTCCACTTGGGGTACCCTGGCCGCGTATGGGAGCGAGTTATGACGTCATAAAACGATTCTGCGCCGGCAGGAAGGGGCTCGGGACTGCCTGGGATGAGGGGACGGGAGGTGTGCCTGTGTGGTTGGAGAGCTGGACGGTGTTGATGGGGTCGACGTCGAAGCCGAGCGTCTGCAGAGCGAACATGGAGCACTTGTTGCCCACGTAGCCGTGCACCACAAACGACTGCGCCGACAGCACCTTGCCGCTCATCGCCAGGTCGCCCATTGTGCCGCGCGCGGGTTTGCCGAGACTGCTGCCTGTGCTGCCCCCACCGACGGCGCAGAGGTTCAATGCAGGCGCGATATCTCCAGTTGGGGTATCTCAGAGAAGATATTTTTACTCTGCGAGAATATCTCGGCCCTCGGGGCGTAAAGCGCGTATGGCTGTTTGTACGGCTCTGGCGAATAGTCTCGGCGTAGTCTCAGGCTAGTCTTAGTGGGGAGTGGGAGGCGAGGGGGGTCAGGAGGACGAGGGCGGCAGCATCGAGGCCGACGGCTCGGGCGCGTCGTAGTACAGCGTGCTGCCCATCGCAGACCCCGAGACGTCCACAAGCGGCTGTTGTGCAGCCTGAGCCTCCTCCTCCTGCTGCTGCTGCTGCGGTGCCTGCGATTGACTGGCGCAGTGGCCGTGTGCGTCGTTGACTGGGTGAGATATTTTCGGGGGCAAAATATCTGGGGGGCTCTCACTGCTGGCTGGCGAGCGGCGCCGGCTCCGGGGCGACGCCCTGCGGTTTCAGCGCGTCTGGCTCGTCGCTGCTCTCGTCCGGGAGCACGAGGGAGGGGGGCGTGTAGAGCGACCTGGTGTTCTCGTCGAGTCTCTCGCCGTGCGACCAGTCGTCGTCGTCGAAGAGGCGCTGGTCCCCTGCGCGGCGGGTCAGTGGGGGCCTGGGGGGGCCGCGTGGGCGCACTGTAGACGTAGGGGCGCTCGAGGGTGTGGTCCTCCTCGGCGCAGCAGCAGCTGCAGAAGCGCTGGCCCATCGGGATAGGATCGGATAGGATCGGAGATTCGGGGGCGATTCGGGGATCTTTCCAGATTAATCTGCGGGACGTGAATCTGGCAGGGGCTCCAGTGTTCTTTAAATAGCACCTCGCAGGAGCACCCGGGGATGGCGGACTCGCAGAAGCCGTCGACGGCGCCTGCGCTCGTCGAGCCTGTCATCGAGCAGATAGTGAAGCAGTGCGCCGACCGCGGCGTGGAGGTCTCGGCCACGCTGGCCGCCTTCGTGATGCACGCGGTCATCATGGAGAACAGGTCCGCTGCCCTCAGACGCTCCTCTGCCCCCCCCCAGTGCCCCTCTGCCCCTCTGCACGGCAGCCCCGCTGCCCCCAGACCACTCGAAAGCACCCCCCTGACGCCCTGGTGTGCGTCCACGGCAGCGACCACCTGCAGGTGGAGCGGGAGCTGAAGAGGGACTACTCCAAGGCCATCTCGGTGCGCTCGAGTGCGGGGGCCTGTGGGACCCTGGGGGGCGCTGTGCCGCACACACGTACGCACGCACACGCCTGCCTGGGGGCCCTCCACCCCTCCCCTGAGGCGCCCTGTCGCAACGTCGCTCACGGGTGCTGGCCGTGCAGCTGACGGTGGACAAGCTGACAGAGACCAACTCGGCGCCCCTCGAGACCCTCAAGCTCCAAGTGTCCTACGACAGCTGTGCGCCCCTCCAGCTCGTCGCCCTCTCTCTCTCTCGCTCTGACGCACGGGGCGACGCCAGCGATACTGGACGAGGACACGAAGCTGCGGGCCAAGACGAGGGCTGCGCGCGAGACGGAAGAGCGCCTGCGGATGGCCATACTCGCACACAAGGCCCTCAACCCCTCGGCCCTCGAGGCCCTCTTCGGCAACATCGTCAGCTATGTCATCACGCGCTCGCAGCTCGGCGCCACCGACAACCGCGGGGACCGCCGCGAGGTGGCCAGCTTCGTCGAGAAGGTCCGCAGACCCGTCAATTGAATTCGAAATCGAAAAACCCGCGCGGCCGCTGAAAAAAAAACTGCGTGCGCAGGTGTCGCCCGCGAGGGGCCTGCCGGACTTCGTGACGGGGGCGACCAAGGACAAGGAGCAGCATCTGATAGAGGTCACCGAGATCGTGACGGGCATGCGCATCCTCGCGCACGAGATGAGCATCGCGTCGCCGTCGGCCAGCGCCTCGGCGCGCACGCACAGCGCCAGCGCCAGCGCGGGCGGAGGGGGCGGCAGCCCGGGCAGCGCCGGCACGTCGTCGTCGCCCTCGGCCGAGTACCTCGACGTGCAGGCGCTGATCGACGGGGCCATCGCGTTCGAGGGCCAGCTGGGCCAGCAGCTCGAGGTCGAGGAGCGGCTGCCACCGGGCTACGTGGCCGTCGTGCTGCGCTGCCACAGGTCGTCGACCGTCTCGATGTCGTCGGCGGGCGGCATCACGCAGAAGTGGGCGCCCAAAGCCGGCGTGGCGCGCGTCACGCAGGAGCTCACGCAGCTCTGGCAGCGCGTCGTCTACCTGCGCGACCTGCACGGCGACGCGGCGGCGATACGCTCGCGCATCACGGAGCTCTCGGTCGTCTACCGCGCGCGCATCGGCGAGCTGCAGTCGGGCAGCGCGTCGACGCAGCACGCCTACCAGCTCTACCCGCTCTTCATGTCGCTGACGCGCGTCTGGGACCAGCTGCGCAAGGAGCAGACGCAGCTCGACGTGCGGCGCAGGATACTCGCCTCGCTCGCGTCGGCCCAGTCGCAGACGTACGAGCGCGTGCTGCGCGCCGACGAGATCGCCGAGTCGGAGCAGTTCATGCGCAGCTCCCCCGAGCAGCCCGGGCCGCAGGTGGCGACGGGGCCCGCGCCGGGCAGCACGGACGTGACGATCATCTCGCCCGCCGACTTTGAGTCGTACGCGTCGACCAACCCCGCGGCGCTGCAGAGCTTCGCGCTCAAGGGCTTCTGCCCCTGGACGCTCGTCGAGCGCGGCGGCCTGCTGGCGCAGAGGTCCAAGTCGGTGCCCGTCGTCGTCTACAAGGGCAAGCTCTACGGGTTCGCGACGTACCAGGCCATGGCGGCGTTCTCGGACTACCCGTCGCACTTCCTGCGCGACGTGCTCGCGGTCGCCAGGCGCAGGCCCGAGTTCATCTTCCTGCTGGACCTGCAGGACTCGTTCCCCGGGTTCTCGAGCTGCTGCCGCGGCCACACGGGCGGCTTCGCGGTCGAGATCGGGCCGCGACGCGCGCCGGCGAGCGACGCAGAGGCGCAGACGGATGCCAACCCGCTGGGGCACGAGCAGGGCGACGCAATCGCCAAGGAGGAGGAGGAGAAGCGCCGCGGGTACCACTGGAACGAGTGGGAGCTCCGCAGGCGCGCCCTCCAGCTCGTCGAGCTGCGAAACAAGCGCACAGTGAGCACACAGACGGACCTCAGCCACTTCCGCAGGGAAAACACCACGCAGTACTGGCAGCCCAAGTGCGCTCCCTACAGACACCCTCTCCCCCCTCCTACGCGCCTCGTTCTCACATGGAGCGCTGCCGTAGACATGTGGGGACACAGACGGGTATCAGCGTGTCGACCAACACGCCGGTGCCCAAGAGGTACTACACCGGGATGCGCGGAGGGGAGGAACGCGTGCCGCACGTCATCGACATCGCGATCGACATCACAGAGGGGCCCGCCAAGCCGTTGCTGGCGCCGCATAAGCTGCCGTTGTGAAAGCTCACACTCACTCACACTCTCCTGTCTCGCTTTTGTTAATTGGGCGACCTCTGTTGGATGAACTCGTGTTGGAACCCGCAGTGCTCTGTCGCAGAGGTCATAGAGACATCGTTGTTCCAGGGCAGAGGATGCTGAGGCTGTCATTTCTGAATGTTGAGGTACTCGTCGCCCGGAAGAGCAGTTGGGACCCTACCCAGAACAGCAGAGACAAACTGAGAAAAGCTCGTCACAACAGAGGATCACGTTACTTTTGCTTCACAGGAGCTGCCAGAGCTCGGCTCGGGGGGGGCTGCTCCTCTGGGAGGGTGCTGCTGAGAGAGCACCTCCTCTTCAGAACATGTGGTGGTGGTGGTGGTGGTGGTGCTCCGTCCAGAGGTTGCCGTAGTTCTGGTTGTAGTAGGGGCTCGACGACCAGTCGTAGCCGTACGTGTAGTGCGGCTTATCGCACGTCTTGTACGGGTTGCGCGTTCGGGGGTAGCGCACCACGAACTCCTGCATCGCCTGGCGCAGCTCGGGGTACTCGATCCTCCCGTCCCTGAGTCGAACGAACGCCGCCGACGTTGTCAGAAACGAAACAGAATGAAAACCGATGTGCACTGTGTGCTGACTCGGCGGTGAGCGTGGGTGTGTGGGCGTGCGGGGCTGTGCGGACCTGTTGCGGTCGAGGGTGTAGAAGAACCACTGGGCCTCCTCGGGGGTGATGGTGTCGTAGTGGAACTTGTGCAGGATGTGCATCACCTGTGCGGGTGCTGAGTCACAAGTGGGGTAACGTAACGCTGCCCCCGCATGTCCGCCGGGGCACTGGGGGAGAGCAGCAGCAGCAGCAGGGGAGCAGGGGGGCGATGGGTGGGCACCTCGTTGTACGAGAACATGCCGTCGCGGGCGCTCTCGTAGTAGAGCTTCTCCAGCTTGGCCTCCCTCTTGGGAGTCCAGATCTGCGCCAGGCAACAGCCGACCCCCCAGGCCCGTTAAGATCGCTGAGCCTTGCGGTTGTCGCCACACAATCGGTGGCATGCCACGAGGAGGGGAGGAGGGCAGCGACGCACGGGCTTGTAGTACATGCCCTCGCGGAGGGGCTGGGTCCAGACGGGGTACCTGGGGGAGAGCAGTGCTCTCAGCTCGAGGGTTTCTGAAAAGAAATCGAGGGCGTGGGTGGAGCGTACCCTCCAGTGTAGCCGGCGACGGGGCAGCAGTACGACATGTCGGAGATGCGGTGGGTTGGTGGTGTGTCGGTCACAGACGCGGTTGACGACTGTTTGAGATTGGCGGGCGCCGTTGGGGAGATTATATGCAACGTCCGGCAGAGACACGTGTCAGACGTCGAGGAAATGCGGTACACCCTGGTGCAACGCAACGGGCTGTTTCGCATTCGGGGGTAAAAAATCTACAGCAAATCCACAGCCGTATCTGCAGGACCTATGGTTCCTGGAATGTGTGCTTCCTGTGTGAGCGGAGAGTTATGGCGTGGTGATGTAATGTCCTCCTCTTCCATTGTCGCATTGGCTGAGATGACTATCGCACTCGACGGGTCTTGCCCGTTCGGAACATCGGGAATCGGCGCTTCCCCAAGATCTTGATTATTCCCGCCGGGAATCTCGAGAGAGATATTTCCTGACGGATAGAAAATCTCGAAGCGAAGGAAAATGGAGGGAAACTCGGTCGCCGCCCTGGCAGACGCGCTGCGCTCGCAGGCGCACGCCTCGCTCGACGCGTGGTCCCCGGACGCCGCGGCCTTCTTCGCCGACAAGCTCGTGGCCCTGACGTCGTCGCCGTCTGACGCGCTGCTGCTCGCGCGGTCGCTGCGGGCCGCGGGCGACGGCCGCCGCGCACTGCGCGCCCTCGAGGCCCGGGGGCTCGTGCAGCACTCGCCCGAGCACGCGCTCCTCGCCGCCAAGTGCCTGGTGCGGCGGCCCTCCCCAGCGTTGGGTTGGGCTCCCATTCCGTTGTCCGGATTTATTTCTACACGTCAGCGGTGACGTTGGACGATATTATTCCATAATTACATTTTTATATTATTTATTCTGTGTTTTTGATGAGATGTGGTCGGCGCTGGGTTGCTGATCGCTGCTGTGACGCCAAAGGCGAGCTGGGGGGACTGGGACAAGTGCTCCGAGACTCTGGCCAAGTTCCTCGACAGCAGGCCGCCCACCTCGGCGCTGCCCCGCGACACGGTACGGCGCCACGCCAACGCGCGCTAAAGTCTCAACACCGTCAAAGACGCTGGCGGCGCTCTGGTGCCTGCGCGGCAAGGCCAGCGTGGCGCTGGAGAAGAGGGCCACCGCGACGACGTACTTGCTGAGAGCGCTCGAAGTGGACCCCCTGTGCTACGAGGCCCTCGCAGCGCTGCGCTCGGACCACCTGCTCTCCCCCGTCGCAGGTCGCCTCTGTCCCGATTGGCGACATCACCTCATCGGCTGACTCCCGTGCCGCCCAAACGCAGAGCTGAAGCTGCTCGAGGGTCTCCGCAAGGCAATCCCGGAGCAGTTCGACCTTGTGTACGACATCTACGCCTCCCAGTGCCCCCGCTCGGTGCGCTGCCCCGGCCCTCGGCGTTGCCTGTGTTGCTCAGCGCCGTCCCCGCCAGGCTGAGAGCCAGGAGGCCCTCGAGCGCGTGTCAGCGAACCCTCTGCTCGCGCAGAACGGCGCGGTGCTCGCCGCCAGAGCGCTCCGCGCATACGAGAAGCGCAACTACCGCGAGTCCCTCGCAATCTCCTCCAAGTCTGTGGCCCCCCGTTCCTCCATCGCCCTCCGTGCCTGACGCAGCGCCCGCTGCTCCCCCAGAGCCGTGTCGTCTGGCGGCGCGGACCCCTCGAACACAGCGCTCTTTGTGTACCTCTCGTCGATGTGCGGCTCTTCCCCCCTCGCCTCACTGGGACCCCCACAACTGCTGGCTGACCGGGTGGCCTTGCGCGAGCCTCATAGGGTCGAGCTGAAGATCAAGAGCGAGCTGTCGTTCATGGCCAACAAGATAGCGGAGGAGAGGCCGCAGGACCCGCTCTCGTGGTACGCCGTCGGCTGCTTCTTCTTCACGACGCAGAACTGGAGCGAGAGCCGCAAGCACTTCTTGTGCGCACACCGTACCGCGTCTGTTGCGCCGCGCTCTCACCGGGGTGGTCTCGGGCAGCAAGGCGACGTCTCTGGACCCCCTGTTCGGCTACGCGTGGCTGGCGATCGGGCACACGTTTGCGAAGCAGGGCGAGCACGACCAGGCCATCTCGGCGTACCACAGGGCATCGCGGCTGCTGGACGAGTACGTGGGGAAAAAGTGGTTTGCTGTTTGCGGAGAGGCTCACCGCAATTGCTTGCCTGTTCTCGCCAGCTCGCACGTGCCGTTCCTCTCGCTCGGCATGGAGTCGGAGAAGAACGGCGACATCGAGTTTGCTCTGCAGTACATCACGCGGGCAGACACCATCTGCGGCACGGACCCGCTGGTCAAGAGCGAGCTGGGCCTTCTCGCGTTCCACAAAGAGGAGTGAGCCCCCGCTCCCTCACCTCGGCGTGTTTCACTCGTTTATGGCGCTGCTGTATTTTCCCTCGCCCTACCTAGGTACGTGAGGGCTCTCAACCTGTTCGGCGCCGCGGCAGATCTCGCGAGAGACATGCCTGCTGAGATTCTCGAGCCCATTCTCGTCAACCTCGGCCACGCCAACAGAAAGCTGCTGTGCGTCGCGGGGACTGTGGGGCCTCGTTTTCCCGCTCGGTATCAACTGACCGGCGAGCGCAGGTTCTTCGACGAGGCGATAAAGGTGTACAGGCAGGCGCTGATGCTCAGGCCCAACTGCGGCGCGACGCACGTGGCGCTGGGGTTCACGCTCGAGCTCAAGGGCGACATCGACGGCGCCATTGGCGAGTACCACAAGTGCCTCGCGCTGCAGCAGGACGCCCAGGCGGCCACGCTCCTCGACCAGGCCCTCAAGCTCAAGTCGTCGCTCCCCATCTAGTCCGGAAGCGGGGCGAGCAGACCGGCGCACAGCCACGAGCAACAGGAACGCACTAAAGGGCGAATTACAAGCAATAGGGTACGGTAGTCCATTCAGTTCGTTGGGGTTTGTTTGGTGGGTACTTTGTTGCGTACACCAACTGAAAAAGGTAGGGAGTTGTTGCTCACATGCCACCGCAAGTCGTGCTGCCTGCGGGTGGCTTGAAATGAGGCGAATGAAGGGGGAGGGGGAATGTGTGTAGTGAGTAGGGGGGGAGTTCTAGGGGGCGTTAAGGGGGGTGGAGGTCTACGGCAGCAGTCTCTCGTTTTTTTCCTCTCCGCTTCACTGAAGCGCCTCGGGCGCGAACTGCGGGGTGGAGCACGCCTTGACGTCTCCCACGTCGAGCACCACGACGTGCTGCGGGACCTCTGCCTCCTTCCGCGACTGCCTCCTGCGTTTTTGCGGCGCCGGCGACACCGACGGCTCGAACGTGGGGCTCAGCGGCGAGGGCGACTGCGAGATGTCCTGCTCGGGGCTGCGCTCGCGGCGCGCCGGGCCAGCCGACGACGCTCCGCCCCCAGGCGCGGCCGGGGTGATGTACGTCTGGCAGAGCTCCTGCTGGAAGCGGTCGAGCGTGGCGCGCATGAGCTCGGCCTCGACGATGAGGCAGTAGCCCACGCGCATCTGCCCGAACGAGTTGCGGACGCCCGGGTAGACAATCTCGCCGCAGCCCGCCTCGCGGAACTTGTTCTTGACGGCGAGGCTGGCGCGGTGGTCGGGGTGGATCTTGGCGTAGAAGCGGAACGAGTCGCCGCCGGCCCTGTCGACGAGCAGCAGCCCCGTCGAGTGCAGGAAGCGCACCGCGTAGAAGACGGCCTCCGTGGCGACGCCGTTGCTCCACGACTCAGGCGCCAGCGCGATGCCCACCTCGGTGAAGCGGAACGCCTCGACGGGCTCCACCTGGTTGATGCGCGTCGTCAGGAACCCCAGGAACGCGCCGTCGCTGAGCCGCCCGACGCGCCAGCCCACCGCGTAGGGCTCGTCGCGGGCCGCGCAGTCGTAGCGCGACTCCCAGCCCGCCACCAGCGCCGCCACCCGCCGCGCGCACTCCTCGGCCGACATCGTGCGCTGCGGGCCCCATCGCTGGGTCACCTCCTCGTTCTGGTACAGCTGCGCGCGCACAGTGCGCCACAGGGTGCAGAGGGAGGAAACCGTGTTGGTTGATATGATTTCAATTGATTTTCCGTGGATAATCAACAGTGGGGTGCACTAACCGCACTGCACGTGTGTTACGCGACGCGCGATAAGGGTTGCCGGGGGTGGTGGTGGAGGAACCTGTATCTGCTCTCTGAGGAGCTGGTCCGAGGGCTCCGTGATGGCCGTGAGCGTCAGGCGGGGCGTGTTGATCTGGAAGCTGCTGCCGCTGCCGCTGCCGCTGTCGCTGCGGGGCGCCGACGAGGGGGCGGGCGCCTGCGTGGGCAGGTGCTTGGACCAGCCCCACGCCAGCGAGCGCGCCGAGACGTCCAGGGCCCCGTGCCACTTGAGCACTGCGCGAGGTCCCCCCGCGTGCGGTGAGTGGCCGAGGGAGTGCACGCAGCGGAGTTTGGGTTTGTTTTCGTTCGGGTCTGCGTTTGTTTTGTTCCACCGCCCGGCAGCCGTGGAAACACAACAAACCACCCAAAACAACTAAAGTGCGAACGCGTCTCAACATAATAAAACCCCCGCGTGGGTGCACCGGAGCGGAAAGCCCCGGACGCGGTGGATTTCACGAAAGGAATTGGCAGGGGGGGCGCGGGCAGAAGAAAGAGAACGGCGAAGGCCCCCCGAGACCCGCTGAACCGGCGCCCCTCCGGATCGAGGAAAAGCAACCGGTGGAAAACGCACAAAAGAACAAAAAAACAAAAAACAAAAAATTTGAGTCCAACAAGACCTCCGCAAGAGGCGATGCACCTTTTTCAGGGTCCTTTTCATACATCCCCCCTCTCTCTCCCCCTCCTGTCGCATCCCCGGAGGTGGCGTCTCGCCCTCGAGACCCCTCGGCCCGGTCGCAGTCCACAGGGGGCGCCGGTTTTAAAAATAAGTGCGGGCGGCGGGAATCGAACCTGTGAGCATCCTGGGAAGCGACTTGGCGCAGATGAAGGGGGCGACGGCGACGACCTCGTCCGTGTCGGCGGCCAGCACGTAGAGGAACTGCGCGCGGACCCTGGCCGCGGGCATCGAGTCCATGCCGTCGGCGTAGAGCAGCGCGCGGAGCAGCGCGGCGCCCAGCGAGCAGTCGACCTTGTCCGACGCCTCGAACGTCTGCGCGAACACCGCGTGGCCCTGGCGCACGCTCAGGGGCTCCCCGCCCTCGTGGACGCACGCCAGGCCCGCGCCGTCGGCCGCGGCGCGGTAGATGCCCGCGCGGTAGCGGCGCGGGGCGGCGGCGCTGCAGTGCGACGTGCGGCGCAGGTAGACGAACTGCGACGACGTCGTCGACGAGGACACGCGCAGCTCGACGACGTAGACGCCGTTGGCGCACGTCACCTCGGCCATCGTCGTCGCGCGCCGGAAGACGAACGCGGGGCGCGGGCCCAGCAGCCCGACGAGCCGCTGGTGCTCGGCCGCCGGCACCCACGCGGGCAGCGGCCGCACAGACGCCGCGCTGGTCGTCGCTGACATCCACGGGGGTCTGCAGTGGCCTGGACTTGGCACGCGGAAGCGGAGAAGCGCTGGCTGGTGTTCCGGAGAACCGGTGGATGGAAGCTTGTTTGCAGGGGGAAGGAAGTTTGGGTTGGTCTCTGTTCTTCTTGGATGCGACAAGAGAGCACGGAAGGCGTTGGGGGGCCTTGCTGGATGCGGGGGGGACGGGGCTAAAAAGTTGTCTGAGTGCAGTGGGCACGTCGGTCCCACTGATTCTCGCCCTCTGTCGCGCAAGATTTTTCTTTCCTTCGTGCTGTGGGGGCCTGCGAAAACGTTTGCCCGGGCTGGGGCCGTGTTCCTTTCCTGTTGTGGGGGTCTGCCGGCCGGGTCATTTCCTCACCGCCTTGTTCTGCCGCGAAGTCGCACGATGATCAACGACGTGGATCGTGTACAAGAACAAAGGAAAAGCCTCTTCTGATAATTCACCGCCAGGTGCAGCCGCGCATAAGTTGTTTTGCGTCTCTCGAGACAAATGCGCCTGCCCTTTGGGACGTCTGCCGAGCCGCTTTTCTTGTCCCCCTGTGCGCTCTGGATTTCGCTCACTTTAACGCCTTTTCCGACGGCACTCGCGCTCAGCGCGGGCAGCGGGCGCCAGGGGGCCTGCGGGGGGCCGCGCCGTGTCCGGCCTGCTGGGCCGGCCCGCCCCCGCGCCGCCCGGGGCTCCCGGGGGTCCCCGCGCGGGCACGGGAGCAAAAACAAACGCAAAGCAGAACAGTGGATGGTCCAGCGATTGTGTCGACAAGAAAAAAGGACAAATGAATTGCAGAATGTACAACTGTGCACAACGCCCCTCGCACCGCGGACGATTGCTCGTGCGCAGGAGCGAGGATTGTCGGGGGGGGGGGCGAATGGGGGGGTGGGGGGAGAGAATTGTCGGAGAGAACTTCGCGTGCGTGTGTTGCGTGCGAGTGGGGCTGTAGTGCTACTGTCAAGACCGCCAGTGCAGTGCGTGCGCACCCGGCAGCCCTCCAAGTGACCCTCGGCAGACCTGCCAGGGAGGGGGGGGCAGTAGGGGGGCTCTCTCTGCTTGCGCAGCGGAAAGGGAGCCCCCCCTCGTACCCCCTCCTCACAGAGGCCCGCACACCCCCTCTACTGCACGCCGCAGTGCTGCCGCTCGGTCGCCGAGGGCGCGGCGACCTCCTGGGGCCGGGGCTGCGGCTGCGGCTGCGCCTGGGCGCGCACGGCGGGGCGCTTGCCGAGCTTGGCCAGCGGCGCAGCTGCGCGGCTCGCGAGCCTCGTGACCGCCCCGCTCCTGCGCTGCGCCCCAAAGTCCGCCACGACGCTGTCGCCGCTCAGCTGCAGCGTCACCGCGGGGTACAGGCGCCGCGGCGCGTCCTTGACGTCGAACGCGGCGCGCAGCTCGCCGCCGTTGACGCAGAAGGCGATGCTGACGGCGTCGCGCTCGTCGCGCTCGAAGAGGACGCCGACGACGTCGCCCTCGCGCGCGCTGAACTCGCCGTCGGCGCCCAGCGCCCGCTTGTCGCTGCCGTCGCCGTACGCCATGCCCGTCTGCAGCTGCAGGCACCACCTCGGCCGCACGGGCCACGGCGCCGGGTCCGCTGCACAACGCGCGTCAATCTCTCAATTGGAGGAATTTCTAGATACGCGAACGAGAAATGCCGGAAATTCCTTACCCCGCCCGGGCAAACTCCAGCGGTGTGGGCGTGCGGGGACGGGCGCGCAGGGGACACGGGAGGGCGGGCGCGGGCGGGGTGTACCTTCGTCGTGTATGCCGATGTAGCGCATCGTGCCGGTCTCGGGCAGGTGCCGCAGCGAGATTTCCCAGTAGCACGAGGCGCGCTCGACAGGCAAAAAGTCCTCAGCGGCCGTAATGAAGTTGCAGCAGTCCACGCGCTGCACCAGGCCCAGCCCGCCCTCGGTCGTCTCTGCCGCCGGGGTGTCAGCGAGGGAGCGGGGGAGGGAGAGCGGCGCGGAAGCGGCGTCGCGCCTGCGGAATCGGAGGAAGACGCGCTCGACGAGAGGTGCCAGACGGACGTGTAGCGGGGCATCGCGAGGTCCAGTATGGAGCGCAGGACGTAGGACGTGACGTGCTGCAGCGGGCTGCGCTCGCCCGCGGTGGGGTGCAGGCCCAGCGCCAGGGCGAGGGCAACGGAACTGCGCTCAGAGCTCATATCCGGAGCGACGCGTCCAAACACGATGAAGAAATGAATGAAAAGCGGAGAGAAAGCGCGGCGGCGGAAAAGTTTGACTTGGATAAATACGCTAAAAATCCTGTAACGTGACGTGTCGCAACGGCTCTTTTCCCCGAACGGGGCACCGGCGGGGTGGGGCGTCCTTGAGAACGTCCCGGTCCGCTCCTCGCGCCCCGGCTTCTGGGTGCACCGCCGCAGACGGCCGCCCCCGCAGGGTACACCGGCGCAGCCCGACAGAACTCCGAGATATTTCCCGTCAGGGCTCCGAGATATCCGCCCCCTCCCTGCGCCCACTGCGCGGCCGCCCCCATGCGCGCCGCCCGCCTGCTGCCCCCGCTGCTCGCCCTGCTGGCGGCCCTCGCGCTCGCGCGGGCGCCCACGGCCCAGTCCTCCTGCCGCGCGCACCCCGACGTCGTCCTGCGCTCGGGCGCCGCCGCCCCGGGCGACGCGCGCGCCGCGCCCGTCGGTGACGTCAACGGTGACGTCATTCAGGACTTTGCCGTCGCGCAGGCGCCGGCGGGCGTGTGGGTCGTGTTCGGGAGGCGGGCCAACGAGTCGTGGCCGGCGTCCCTGAGCCTCGCTGACGTCATCGCAACTGGTGCCGGGTTTGCGGTGGGCGCGTCCGATGGCGGTTGGGTGGCGCCGCTCGGTGACGTCAACGGCGACGCGCTGCCCGACGTCGTCGTCAGCAGCGGCGCCGCGGAACCGACGGGGACCGGCCGCCTGCACGTCGTCTTCGGCCGCGCGCGCGGCGTGACGTGGCCCGCCGTCGTCGACCCGCTCGACGAGGTGGCGCACGCGCGCGGCTTCACGGTCGCCACCGAGGACGAGGGCCGCGTCGCCGGCCTCGCGAGCGACCAGTCGCTGCGCGCGCGCCGCGCGGGCGACGTCGACGGCGACTCTGTCGGCGACGTCGTCGTCAGCGCGCCCTGGAAGGCCGGCGGCGGCGGTGTCGCCTACGTGCTCTTCGGCCGCCGCGACTGGGGCGCCAACACGACCGTCGTCGTCGAGCGCGCGGCGCAGGTCGCCGTCAGCGGGGGCGTCGGCGGCGGCAGCGGCGACGGGCGGCAGCAGCCGTGCTGGCTCGGCGCGGGCACGGCGGGCGCGGGGCACGTGGGCGACGTCAACGGCGACGGCGTGGACGACGTGGCGCTGTGCTGCAGGCGCCTCAGGTGCCTGGTGCTCTACGGCCGCCCCAAGTGGCCCGCAAACGTCGACTTCGCGTCGTTTGACGCGCGGGGCGGCCGCGGCCTGCGTGTGGAGGCGTCGCTGGCGGACCCGCAGGCGCTGGACCCGCGCCTCGCCGCCGCGGGCGACCTCAACGGCGACGGCGTCGGGGACCTCGCCGTGGGCTGCAGGCTCGTCGACGCCAGCCAGCAGCAGGGCCGGACGCACGTCGTCTGGGGCGCCACGCCCGCCGACGCCGTCGACGTCAGCGCCATGAACAGCAGCGCCGGCGTCACGCTGAGCGGCTGGGGCGACGCGTCGCTGGGCCACCGCGTGTCCGCCGCCGGCGACTTCAACGGCGACGGCCTCGCCGACCTCGTCGTCGGCGACCCGGACCTCAAGTACTTCACGCGCAAGGGCGGCGTCGTCGTCCTCTTCGGCCACCGCAGGCCCCCGCGCGAGTGGCCCGCCGCCACGCAGCTGCAGCTCCTCGAGTTCCCGTCGCAGGGGCTCCACGTCACGGGCCGCGCCGAGAGCGACTGCCTCGGGGTGTCTGTGTCGGGCGTCGGCGACGTCAACGGCGACGGGGTTGACGACATTGTCGCCGGCGGCCAGGGCGACGGACAGGCGTACGTCGTCTTTGGCGACAGCTCGCGCGTCACTGCCAGCGCCGTCGCGATGGCCGCCGACGCCAGCAACGCGACGCTGACGCCGTCGATGCTCGACGCGCGCTTCTCGCCGACGGGCAACGAGAGCGACTACCGCTTCAGGGTGTCCAGCCTGCAGAACTGCTACTTTGTGCGCTACGGCGACACGCCTACAGCGTCTCCGACGACGGTCGACGAGTTCACGAGGAAGCAAATCGCCGAAGGGCGAATAGCAATCGTGCGGCGCGGCGACGGCAACAGCGGCGCCGTCAGGTTTGAGGTGCAGGCGCTGTACTCGCGGTGGCACTGCTGGGGCGACGCCGTCGGGGTCGTCGTCACAATCGAGGAGCAGTCGTCGTCATCGTCGTCGTTTCCGCCGCCGTCGTCGTCCGCCAGTGCCGCCAGCGCGGCGCAGCCGAGCAGCGAGCAGCGACCACACGGGGAGTCTGTACAGTGGGTGGTCGCCGGCGTCGTCAGCGTGGTGTTCCTCTCGGTCACCGCCGCCTTTGCCCTCTGGGTGTCCGCCACGCGCAAAGACTCCTCCCGGGGCTGGCGGTCCGTGGCCAGGGCAGACTCGCCAGACAGTAACTACTATGCGATGGTCAACACAACAACGCACGCCCGCACACCCGCGTTCACAGTAACTAAGGCCAAGTAAGCTAAACGATTAGCCAACAGAGCCACGCGTTCTTCGGATAAGCCGAGCTGGTAGTTGTTGTGTGGCGTTGTTCTACGGCGTGTGCGTTGTTGCTGTTGCTGTTTGGTGGCCTCACCTCTAGTACATGACAACTGCAGGGTTGGCTGCCTGCTGCCTGCTCTCTCTCGGTCAGTGGCTCGTCTCGAAGAAGCTGCCCCCGATGAACTCGCGCAGCAGCGACTCTGGCGGCACGTCGTCGTGCGGGACGGGCGTGAAGTACGAGAGGAACGACACCATCTCCTGGGCTAGGTTGTAGTGCGTCGACCCGGGCTTGACGCTCTGCAGCAGCGGCTTGGCGAACGTCGTCAGCACGTTGAGCTCGTAGTCGAGCGCCGTGTTGAAGACGACGTCGGCGCACTTCATGAACGGGAAGATGTTCTGGTCCTCGCCCGCGCGCACGCTGTACCAGCGCCCCAGCGTCTCGAGCGCGCTGTACCCGCGGCTGCGGTAGTCGCGCACGATGCGCCGTATCAGCCGCGTCGCCGAGTTGCTGATGAAGTTGGACTCGTCGAGGTTGATGTGCGTGAACGGGCCCAGGAAGATCTTGAACTTCTTGCCCGCGGGGACCCTCGGTGTCAGCTGGTCGTTGAGGCAGTGGATGCCCTCCATGACGACGACGCCCCCGGGCGCGACCTGGAACGGTATGAACTTGTCCGTCTCGGGCTTGCCCGTGTGGAAGTTGAAGACGGGCGTGTTGACCTTCTTGCCCTCGAACAGCTCGAGCAGCTGGTCGTTGAGGTGGTCCACGCGCAGCGCCTCGAGGCACTCGAAGTCGAGGTTGCCCTTGGCGTCGCGCGGGCAGTCGGCGTTGGGCTTGTAGTAGTTGTCGACGCTGATCACAGTCGGCTTTATGCCCAGCATCGACAGCTGCAGCCCCAGCTTCGCGGCGAACGTCGTCTTTCCGCTCGACGACGGCCCGGCGATCAGGATGATCTGCACGCCCTCGGCCACGCGCTTCTTGATCTGCACGGCCGTCTGCACCATGCGCTGCGCCTGCACCGCCTCGCACAGCGCGATGAAGTTCTTGGCCTTCTTCCCCACCACTGCCTCGTTCACCTGCCCGACGCAGAACGCCTTGAGCGCCTTGTTCCACTGCGTCCACTCCTCTGTAATCGTTGCAACTCGTCAAAAACGCCTGGAGAAATGCGGCGGGAGAAACAGCAACTGACTTGGCCAGGGAATAAAAATAAAGCAAAGGAGAAAAACGCGGCACGCACTGTAGACTCCGGTGATGACGGGGTCGGCCTCGAAGGGCGAGACGAGGGTGTTGCCGGCGGTGGTGGGGAAGCTGATGACGAAGCCGGCGTCGAACTGCTCGAGCTCCCAGGACTTGACGAGGCCCGTGCGCGGGACCAGCGGGCGGCGGTAGAGCTCTGCGTACTCCTCGCAGCAGGCGAGCTGGAACACGAAGTCGCTCGAGGCGCTCACCAGAGCCTGGCTGTACTCCTTCTTCTCCTTGTCGAAGAACTCGCAGGCCTCGGCGTACCCCATGTGCCGCTCGGTGATCTTCAGGTCCCTGGGGTCGCGTGTGGCTCAGCCATAATAAACCAAAAAAAAACACGGTGAAAACCGGTGCACGGACTTTGCGACGAGCTCGCGCATGCGGGTGCGCAGGCGGTCGACCTCCTCGGGGGTGACCTTGCGCTCGCCGCGGGCGACGATGGCCGTGTAGCCGTTCTGCCACTTGCTGCACGACGAGTGCTCGACCGTCACGAACCACGAGGGGCCAAACTCCCTCCTCGCCGCCATCATCATCAGGAACACTGCCCGCCCGCCCAGGGCCACCACAAGCACGCAGCCACGTGCGTCAGACGCGCCGCACCGCCCGGCAGACCCCCTCTTCCCCCTTTCCCGGTCGGATCCTCTCCCAGAGACGTGTAATTCAATTGAATTATCCAGCCCTCGAATTTTCTTCGGTTTTTCCCGGCTCCGAGACCCGCAAAGACCCAACAGAGTACACACAGGCCGCGTGGCTCTCGGTCATCCACTTTCGCGAAGAGGGGAGCAATGACAAACCCTCGGAGCCTCGACGGTACATGCCAAGAAGCGCAAGCGGAGAGACGTGGGGGAAACCGCTGGGACAGAAACGCTTGGAGGGGAGGGAGGAATGCGAATGCCAGCGACGGGGAATTCGGAGGGAGTACGGACCGATGGAGCGCTTGAGGACGTTGAGGCCGTCGGCAGAATCGGCGAAGACCGGGGCCACGCGGGCGCCGTGTATGGCGACGGTGCTGTTGATGGGCAACATGAGCCCTTCGACGAGCACGGCCAGGCAGGGCCTCTCGGCCGTGCCCTTCATCTCGCTGTCCTCTGCCACCGCGCTGAGCGGTATGGGGTACGGCATCGTCGCCTTCCTCCCTACGGGGGGGGGGGCGCGCACAGGCAACGCGGTCTATTTTTAGCCGCCAGATTCAATTCGGATTCAAAATGCCCCCCGCTGACGGGCCAAAAATAGACCGCGAGGGGCCACTGGGCGCGCGGCGCACCAGAGGGGAACACGACGTGGGAGGAGGCGTTCTCGAGGGCCGGGGCTGGCGAGGGCGAGGGGGCCTGCTTGGCAGCGAGCGTGGAGGCCTCGCTGTGCAGCGGCTGGACCTCTGTGGTCGTCGACGCCCCCGCTGCTTTGACGCTTCCGTTGCCCATTCTGCCAGCGCCTCTGTCAGACACGGCGCCACGGGTGGGCCACGCTGCCGGGTGCGGGTGCGTACACTTGGCTGGTGGGGCTGGTGACTGTGCTGGCTCGGGCTGGCGGTTGCTAGAGCCCCCTTTTTTTAATAAACGGCGAAAAAATCGTCGAGAGATTGCTGCGGTGCGGATATTTCCGGTAACACGGACACGCGGACAAAAGAGTGGTCACTTTTTATCCTGGGTGACGCGCGTACGGGGCAGCCGAGGCAGCCGAGGCCAACGCCGCACAGGCCCAGCAAACAAAATAGGTTGCTGTATTTTGTGCCGTAGCAGAATGGGGGAGCGTCTGTACTCGCACCCCGCAGACTAAACAAGCAAGTGTGGTAACGGCCACAGACCTAGAGATTAAGGGGACTACAAGTTAACAAGCCCTGACATGCTAGAGGAGAGAGGATAGAGATAGAAGGCGGGGGGAGAGGGGGAGGGGGGAAGTGAAAGGATAGTGGAGACATGACGTCACCTCGGGGCTCCTGACGTGGCGGATGACGCGAGGAGTGGCGGGGGTGTAAATAGGGTGAACTGCTTCGAGAAATGCCTGCTTCCCCCACAGCGCGGGGGGAAGAGGGGGGGCCATCTAGACCTGCTTAGAGCCGCCGCTGCCGCTGCCGTTTCCGCAGCCCGTGGCGAGGCCCTGCAGCATGATGATGATGCGGGCCTGCATCTGCTGCAGGTAGACAGAGACCATCTGCCTGTGCACGGCCGCGCAGGCCCGTGCGTCCTCCTCGCTCTGGGCCGCCTGCGCCAGCGAGCTGACGGCGGCCATGTGGCTCAGCACGCCGCCGTTGTCGTTGTCGAGCTGCTGGAAGGCCATCCACAGCAGCACGGCCGGCTGCTCGGGGGCCGCCAGCCCCAGCGCCAGCGACTCCTGCAGCAGCTCGATCATCCGTAGCGCCCGGCTGTTCTCCGCCCGCAGCTTCTCGATCTCCGCCAGCATCGACCGCTCGAACTCGAGCCTCTGCCCCTGCTGCTCCAGCTGCTGCTGCTGCTGCTCTGGTTGCTGCTGCTCGGCAGCCGTGCTGGTGGCCTCGGCGGGGGTCTCGGCCTTGAAGTCGATCGCGGGCGACACCTCAAAAGACGCCTCGCTGGCCAGCGGCGTGGGCGTGGGCGCAGGCGTCTGCCTGCACTGCTGCTGTGGCGGTGGCGGCGACTGCAGGCCGGCCTGTGCCCGAGAGAGAGAGAGAGCGAGCGATGGGTGGCCGTTGGTGTCCGTCCACGGAGGTCCGAATTTGCAACGCAAAGGG